>CM077034.1:221018330-221395830 GCA_039090855.1 Macrothele yani
CAAGTTTCAAGTTTCCGATCAATTTGAATATAACCATCACGGGATTCGCTAGTCGAAGCAACCGGCATTCATGTTTAGCGAATCTGGAGGTTAAGAATCTTATCCCGTGTTTGCCCGGACAAGCAGATAAATCATGAAAGAAATACGGGATTACGCCATATAATACAAATTTTGAAGATGACAATCCGATTTTTGGCGTAAATGTGACAAGGATGGTAAGTCAGATAATGTCCGAAAACTTGAAAATTTTCATCGTCCTGGAGCGGGACTCGAACCCGCGTCTCCCAGAAAACGCCTAGGTATGCTAACCACTACACCACCCAGAACGACCAAGTTTCAAGTTTCCGATCAATTTGAATATAACCATCACGGGATTCGCTAGTCGAAGCAACCGGCATTCATGTTTAGCGAATCTGGAGGTTAAGAATCTTATCCCGTGTTTGCCCGGACAAGCAGATAAATCATGAAAGAAATACGGGATTACGCCATATAATACAAATTTTGAAGATGACAATCCGATTTTTGGCGTAAATGTGACAAGGATGGTAAGTCAGATAATGTCCGAAAACTTGAAAATTTTCATCGTCCTGGAGCGGGACTCGAACCCGCGTCTCCCAGAAAACGCCCGGGTATGCTAACCACTACACCACCCAGAATGACCAAGTTTCAAGTTTCCGATCAAGTTGAATATAACCATCACAGGATTCGCTAGTCGAAGCAACCGGCATTCATGTTTAGCGAATCTGGAGGTTAAGAATCTTATCCCGTGTTTGCCCGGACAAGCACATAAATCATGAAAGAAATACGGGATTACGCCATATAATACAAATTTTGAAGATGACAATCCGATTTTTGGCGTAAATGTGACAAGGATGGTAAGTCAGATAATGTCCGAAAACTTGAAAATTTTCATCGTCCTGGAGCGGGACTCGAACATGCGTCTCCCAGAAAACGCCTAGGTATGCTAACCACTACACCACCCAGAACGACCAAGTTTCAAGTTTCCGATCAATTTGAATATAACCATCACGGGATTCGCTAGTCGAAGCAACCGGCATTCATGTTTAGCGAATCTGGAGGTTAAGAATCTTATCCCGTGTTTGCCCGGACAAGCAGATAAATCATGAAAGAAATACGGGATTACGCCATATAATACAAATTTTGAAGATGACAATCCGATTTTTGGCGTAAATGTGACAAGGATGGTAAGTCAGATAATATCCGAAAACTTGAAAATTTTCATCGTCCTGGAGCGGGACTCGAACCCGCGTCTCCCAGAAAACGCCTAGGTATGCTAACCACTACACCACCCAGAACGACCAAGTTTCCAGTTTCCGATCCATTTGAATATAACCATCACGGGATTCGCTAGTCGAAGCAACCGGCATTCATGTTTAGCGAATCTGGAGGTTAAGAATCTTATCCCGTGTTTGCCCGGACAAGCAGATAAATCATGAAAGAAATACGGGATTACGCCATATAATACAAATTTTGAAGATGACAATCCGATTTTTGGCGTAAATATGACAAGGATGGTAAGTCAGATAATATCCGAAAACTTGAAAATTTTCATCGTCCTGGAGCGGGACTCGAACCCGCGTCTCCCAGAAAACGCCTAGGTATGCTAACCACTACACCACCCAGAACGACCAAGTTTCAAGTTTCCGATCAATTTGAATATAACCATCACGGGATTCGCTAGTCGAAGCAACCGGCATTCATGTTTAGCGAATCTGGAGGTTAAGAATCTTATCCCGTGTTTGTCCGGACAAGCAGATAAATCATGAAAGAAATACGGGATTACGCCAAATATAATACAAATTTTGAAGATGACAATCCGATTTTTGGCGTAAATGTGACAAGGATGGTAAGTCAGATAATATCCGAAAACTTGAAAATTTTCATCGTCCTGGAGCGGGACTCGAACCCGCGTCTCCCAGAAAACGCCTAGGTATGCTAACCACTACACCACCCAGAACGACCAAGTTTCAAGTTTCCGATCAATTTGAATATAACCATCACGGGATTCGCTAGTCGAAGCAACCGGCATTCATGTTTAGCGAATCTGGAGGTTAAGAATCTTATCCCGTGTTTGCCCGGACAAGCAGATAAATCATGAAAGAAATACGGGATTACGCCATATAATACAAATTTTGAAGATGACAATCCGATTTTTGGCGTAAATGTGACAAGGATGGTAAGTCAGATAATGTCCGAAAACTTGAAAATTTTCATCGTCCTGGAGCGGGACTCGAATCCGCGTCCCCCAGAAAGCGCCCGGGTATGCTAACCACTACAGCACCCAGAACGACCAAGTTTCAAGTTTCCGATCAATTTGAATATAACCATCACAGGATTCGCCAGTCGAAGCAACCGGCATTCATGTTTAGCGAATCTGGAGGTTAAGAATCTTATCCCGTGTTTGCCCGGACAAGCAGATAAATCATGAAAGAAATACGGGATTACGCCATATAATACAAATTTTGAAGATGACAATCCGATTTTTGGCGTAAATGTGACAAGGATGGTAAGTCAGATAATGTCCGAAAACTTGAAAATTTTCATCGTCCTGGAGCGGGACTCGAACCCGCGTCTCCCAGAAAACGCCCGGGTATGCTAACCACTACACCACCCAGAATGACCAAGTTTCAAGTTTCCGATCAATTTGAATATAACCATCACAGGATTCGCTAGTCGAAGCAACCGGCATTCATGTTTAGCGAATCTGGAGGTTAAGAATCTTATCCCGTGTTTGCCCGGACAAGCAGATAAATCATGAAAGAAATACGGGATTACGCCATATAATACAAATTTTGAAGATGACAATCCGATTTTTGGCGTAAATATGACAAGGATGGTAAGTCAGATAATATCCGAAAACTTGAAAATTTTCATCGTCCTGGAGCGGGACTCGAACCCGCGTCTCCCAGAAAACGCCTAGGTATGCTAACCACTACACCACCCAGAACGACCAAGTTTCAAGTTTCCGATCAATTTGAATATAACCATCACGGGATTCGCTAGTCGAAGCAACCGGCATTCATGTTTAGCGAATCTGGAGGTTAAGAATCTTATCCCGTGTTTGCCCGGACAAGCAGATAAATCATGAAAGAAATACGGGATTACGCCAAATATAATACAAATTTTGAAGATGACAATCCGATTTTTGGCGTAAATGTGACAAGGATGGTAAGTCAGATAATATCCGAAAACTTGAAAATTTTCATCGTCCTGGAGCGGGACTCGAACCCGCGTCTCCCAGAAAACGCCTAGGTATGCTAACCACTACACCACCCAGAACGACCAAGTTTCAAGTTTCCGATCAATTTGAATATAACCATCACGGGATTCGCTAGTCGAAGCAACCGGCATTCATGTTTAGCGAATCTGGAGGTTAAGAATCTTATCCCGTGTTTGCCCGGACAAGCAGATAAATCATGAAAGAAATACGGGATTACGCCATATAATACAAATTTTGAAGATGACAATCCGATTTTTGGCGTAAATGTGACAAGGATGGTAAGTCAGATAATGTCCGAAAACTTGAAAATTTTCATCGTCCTGGAGCGGGACTCGAACCCGCGTCTCCCAGAAAACGCCCGGGTATGCTAACCACTACACCACCCAGAATGACCAAGTTTCAAGTTTCCGATCAATTTGAATATAACCATCACAGGATTCGCTAGTCGAAGCAACCGGCATTCATGTTTAGCGAATCTGGAGGTTAAGAATCTTATCCCGTGTTTGCCCGGACAAGCACATAAATCATGAAAGAAATACGGGATTACGCCAAATATAATACAAATTTTGAAGATGACAATCCGATTTTTGGCGTAAATGTGACAAGGATGGTAAGCCAGATAATATCCGAAAACTTGAAAATTTTCATCGTCCTGGAGCGGGACTCGAACCCGCGTCTCCCAGAAAACGCCTAGGTATGCTAACCACTACACCACCCAGAACGACCAAGTTTCAAGTTTCCGATCAATTTGAATATAACCATCACGGGATTCGCTAGTCGAAGCAACCGGCATTCATGTTTAGCGAATCTGGAGGTTAAGAATCTTATCCCGTGTTTGCCCGGACAAGCAGATAAATCATGAAAGAAATACGGGATTACGCCATATAATACAAATTTTGAAGATGACAATCCGATTTTTGGCGTAAATGTGACAAGGATGGTAAGTCAGATAATGTCCGAAAACTTGAAAATTTTCATCGTCCTGGAGCGGGACTCGAACCCGCGTCTCCCAGAAAACGCCCGGGTATGCTAACCACTACACCACCCAGAATGACCAAGTTTCAAGTTTCCGATCAATTTTAATATAACCATCACAGGATTCGCTAGTCGAAGCAACCGGCATTCATGTTTAGCGAATCTGGAGGTTAAGAATCTTATCCCGTGTTTGCCCGGAGAAGCAGATAAATCATGAAAGAAATACGGGATTACGCCAAATATAATACAAATTTTGAAGATGACAATCCGATTTTTGGCGTAAATATGACAAGGATGGTAAGTCAGATAATATCCGAAAACTTGAAAATTTTCATCGTCCTGGAGCGGGACTCGAACCCGCGTCTCCCAGAAAACGCCTAGGTATGCTAACCACTACACCACCCAGAACGACCAAGTTTCAAGTTTCCGATCAATTTGAATATAACCATCACGGGATTCGCTAGTCGAAGCAACCGGCATTCATGTTTAGCGAATCTGGAGGTTAAGAATCTTATCCCGTGTTTGCCCGGACAAGCAGATAAATCATGAAAGAAATACGGGATTACGCCATATAATACAAATTTTGAAGATGACAATCCGATTTTTGGCGTAAATGTGACAAGGATGGTAAGTCAGATAATGTCCGAAAACTTGAAAATTTTCATCGTCCTGGAGCGGGACTCGAACCCGCGTCTCCCAGAAAACGCCCGGGTATGCTAACCACTACACCACCCAGAATGACCAAGTTTCAAGTTTCCGATCAATTTTAATATAACCATCACAGGATTCGCTAGTCGAAGCAACCGGCATTCATGTTTAGCGAATCTGGAGGTTAAGAATCTTATCCCGTGTTTGCCCGGACAAGCACATAAATCATGAAAGAAATACGGGATTACGCCATATAATACAAATTTTGAAGATGACAATCCGATTTTTGGCGTAAATGTGACAAGGATGGTAAGTCAGATAATATCCGAAAACTTGAAAATTTTCATCGTCCTGGAGCGGGACTCGAACCCGCGTCTCCCAGAAAACGCCTAGGTATGCTAACCACTACACCACCCAGAACGACCAAGTTTCAAGTTTCCGATCAATTTGAATATAACCATCACGGGATTCGCTAGTCGAAGCAACCGGCATTCATGTTTAGCGAATCTGGAGGTTAAGAATCTTATCCCGTGTTTGCCCGGACAAGCAGATAAATCATGAAAGAAATACGGGATTACGCCAAATATAATACAAATTTTGAAGATGACAATCCGATTTTTGGCGTAAATGTGACAAGGATGGTAAGTCAGATAATATCCGAAAACTTGAAAATTTTCATCGTCCTGGAGCGGGACTCGAACCCGCGTCTCCCAGAAAACGCCTAGGTATGCTAACCACTACACCACCCAGAACGACCAAGTTTCAAGTTTCCGATCAATTTGAATATAACCATCACGGGATTCGCTAGTCGAAGCAACCGGCATTCATGTTTAGCGAATCTGGAGGTTAAGAATCTTATCCCGTGTTTGCCCGGACAAGCAGATAAATCATGAAAGAAATACGGGATTACGCCATATAATACAAATTTTGAAGATGACAATCCGATTTTTGGCGTAAATGTGACAAGGATGGTAAGTCAGATAATGTCCGAAAACTTGAAAATTTTCATCGTCCTGGAGCGGGACTCGAACCCGCGTCTCCCAGAAAACGCCCGGGTATGCTAACCACTACACCACCCAGAATGACCAAGTTTCAAGTTTCCGATCAATTTTAATATAACCATCACAGGATTCGCTAGTCGAAGCAACCGGCATTCATGTTTAGCGAATCTGGAGGTTAAGAATCTTATCCCGTGTTTGCCCGGACAAGCAGATAAATCATGAAAGAAATACGGGATTACGCCATATAATACAAATTTTGAAGATGACAATCCGATTTTTGGCGTAAATGTGACAAGGATGGTAAGTCAGATAATATCCGAAAACTTGAAAATTTTCATCGTCCTGGAGCGGGACTCGAACCCGCGTCTCCCAGAAAACGCCTAGGTATGCTAACCACTACACCACCCAGAACGACCAAGTTTCAAGTTTCCGATCAATTTGAATATAACCATCACGGGATTCGCTAGTCGAAGCAACCGGCATTCATGTTTAGCGAATCTGGAGGTTAAGAATCTTATCCCGTGTTTGCCCGGACAAGCAGATAAATCATGAAAGAAATACGGGATTACGCCATATAATACAAATTTTGAAGATGACAATCCGATTTTTGGCGTAAATGTGACAAGGATGGTAAGTCAGATAATGTCCGAAAACTTGAAAATTTTCATCGTCCTGGAGCGGGACTCGAATCCGCGTCCCCCAGAAAGCGCCCGGGTATGCTAACCACTACAGCACCCAGAACGACCAAGTTTCAAGTTTCCGATCAATTTGAATATAACCATCACAGGATTCGCCAGTCGAAGCAACCGGCATTCATGTTTAGCGAATCTGGAGGTTAAGAATCTTATCCCGTGTTTGCCCGGACAAGCACATAAATCATGAAAGAAATACGGGATTACGCCATATAATACAAATTTTGAAGATGACAATCCGATTTTTGGCGTAAATGTGACAAGGATGGTAAGTCAGATAATATCCGAAAACTTGAAAATTTTCATCGTCCTGGAGCGGGACTCGAAATCGCGTCTCCCAGAAAACGCCTAGGTATGCTAACCACTACACCACCCAGAACGACCAAGTTTCAAGTTTCCGATCAATTTGAATATAACCATCACGGGATTCGCTAGTCGAAGCAACCGGCATTCATGTTTAGCGAATCTGGAGGTTAAGAATCTTATCCCGTGTTTGCCCGGACAAGCAGATAAATCATGAAAGAAATACGGGATTACGCCAAATATAATACAAATTTTGAAGATGACAATCCGATTTTTGGCGTAAATATGACAAGGATGGTAAGTCAGATAATATCCGAAAACTTGAAAATTTTCATCGTCCTGGAGCGGGACTCGAACCCGCGTCTCCCAGAAAACGCCTAGGTATGCTAACCACTACACCACCCAGAACGACCAAGTTTCAAGTTTCCGATCAATTTGAATATAACCATCACGGGATTCGCTAGTCGAAGCAACCGGCATTCATGTTTTGCGAATCTGGAGGTTAAGAATCTTATCCCGTGTTTGCCCGGACAAGCAGATAAATCATGAAAGAAATACGGGATTACGCCATATAATACAAATTTTGAAGATGACAATCCGATTTTTGGCGTAAATGTGACAAGGATGGTAAGTCAGATAATGTCCGAAAACTTGAAAATTTTCATCGTCCTGGAGCGGGACTCGAACCCGCGTCTCCCAGAAAACGCCCGGGTATGCTAACCACTACACCACCCAGAACGACCAAGTTTCAAGTTTCCGATCAATTTGAATATAACCATCACGGGATTCGCTAGTCGAAGCAACCGGCATTCATGTTTAGCGAATCTGGAGGTTAAGAATCTTATCCCGTGTTTGCCCGGACAAGCACATAAATCATGAAAGAAATACGGGATTACGCCATATAATACAAATTTTGAAGATGACAATCCGATTTTTGGCGTAAATGTGACAAGGATGGTAAGTCAGATAATATCCGAAAACTTGAAAATTTTCATCGTCCTGGAGCGGGACTCGAACCCGCGTCTCCCAGAAAACGCCTAGGTATGCTAACCACTACACCACCCAGAACGACCAAGTTTCAAGTTTCCGATCAATTTGAATATAACCATCACGGGATTCGCTAGTCGAAGCAACCGGCATTCATGTTTAGCGAATCTGGAGGTTAAGAATCTTATCCCGTGTTTGCCCGGACAAGCAGATAAATCATGAAAGAAATACGGGATTACGCCAAATATAATACAAATTTTGAAGATGACAATCCGATTTTTGGCGTAAATGTGACAAGGATGGTAAGTCAGATAATATCCGAAAACTTGAAAATTTTCATCGTCCTGGAGCGGGACTCGAACTCGCGTCTCCCAGAAAACGCCTAGGTATGCTAACCACTACACCACCCAGAACGACCAAGTTTCAAGTTTCCGATCAATTTGAATATAACCATCACGGGATTCGCTAGTCGAAGCAACCGGCATTCATGTTTAGCGAATCTGGAGGTTAAGAATCTTATCCCGTGTTTGCCCGGACAAGCAGATAAATCATGAAAGAAATACGGGATTACGCCATATAATACAAATTTTGAAGATGACAATCCGATTTTTGGCGTAAATGTGACAAGGATGGTAAGTCAGATAATGTCCGAAAACTTGAAAATTTTCATCGTCCTGGAGCGGGACTCGAACCCGCGTCTCCCAGAAAACGCCTAGGTATGCTAACCACTACACCACCCAGAACGACCAAGTTTCAAGTTTCCGATCAATTTGAATATAACCATCACGGGATTCGCTAGTCGAAGCAACCGGCATTCATGTTTAGCGAATCTGGAGGTTAAGAATCTTATCCCGTGTTTGCCCGGACAAGCAGATAAATCATGAAAGAAATACGGGATTACGCCATATAATACAAATTTTGAAGATGACAATCCGATTTTTGGCGTAAATGTGACAAGGATGGTAAGTCAGATAATGTCCGAAAACTTGAAAATTTTCATCGTCCTGGAGCGGGACTCGAACCCGCGTCTCCCAGAAAACGCCCGGGTATGCTAACCACTACACCACCCAGAATGACCAAGTTTCAAGTTTCCGATCAATTTTAATATAACCATCACAGGATTCGCTAGTCGAAGCAACCGGCATTCATGTTTAGCGAATCTGGAGGTTAAGAATCTTATCCCGTGTTTGCCCGGACAAGCACATAAATCATGAAAGAAATACGGGATTACGCCATATAATACAAATTTTGAAGATGACAATCCGATTTTTGGCGTAAATGTGACAAGGATGGTAAGTCAGATAATATCCGAAAACTTGAAAATTTTCATCGTCCTGGAGCGGGACTCGAACCCGCGTCTCCCAGAAAACGCCTAGGTATGCTAACCACTACACCACCCAGAACGACCAAGTTTCAAGTTTCCGATCAATTTGAATATAACCATCACGGGATTCGCTAGTCGAAGCAACCGGCATTCATGTTTAGCGAATCTGGAGGTTAAGAATCTTATCCCGTGTTTGCCCGGACAAGCAGATAAATCATGAAAGAAATACGGGATTACGCCAAATATAATACAAATTTTGAAGATGACAATCCGATTTTTGGCGTAAATGTGACAAGGATGGTAAGTCAGATAATATCCGAAAACTTGAAAATTTTCATCGTCCTGGAGCGGGACTCGAACCCGCGTCTCCCAGAAAACGCCTAGGTATGCTAACCACTACACCACCCAGAACGACCAAGTTTCAAGTTTCCGATCAATTTGAATATAACCATCACGGGATTCGCTAGTCGAAGCAACCGGCATTCATGTTTAGCGAATCTGGAGGTTAAGAATCTTATCCCGTGTTTGCCCGGACAAGCAGATAAATCATGAAAGAAATACGGGATTACGCCATATAATACAAATTTTGAAGATGACAATCCGATTTTTGGCGTAAATGTGACAAGGATGGTAAGTCAGATAATGTCCGAAAACTTGAAAATTTTCATCGTCCTGGAGCGGGACTCGAACCCGCGTCTCCCAGAAAACGCCCGGGTATGCTAACCACTACACCACCCAGAATGACCAAGTTTCAAGTTTCCGATCAATTTTAATATAACCATCACAGGATTCGCTAGTCGAAGCAACCGGCATTCATGTTTAGCGAATCTGGAGGTTAAGAATCTTATCCCGTGTTTGCCCGGACAAGCAGATAAATCATGAAAGAAATACGGGATTACGCCATATAATACAAATTTTGAAGATGACAATCCGATTTTTGGCGTAAATGTGACAAGGATGGTAAGTCAGATAATATCCGAAAACTTGAAAATTTTCATCGTCCTGGAGCGGGACTCGAACCCGCGTCTCCCAGAAAACGCCTAGGTATGCTAACCACTACACCACCCAGAACGACCAAGTTTCAAGTTTCCGATCAATTTGAATATAACCATCACGGGATTCGCTAGTCGAAGCAACCGGCATTCATGTTTAGCGAATCTGGAGGTTAAGAATCTTATCCCGTGTTTGCCCGGACAAGCAGATAAATCATGAAAGAAATACGGGATTACGCCATATAATACAAATTTTGAAGATGACAATCCGATTTTTGGCGTAAATGTGACAAGGATGGTAAGTCAGATAATGTCCGAAAACTTGAAAATTTTCATCGTCCTGGAGCGGGACTCGAATCCGCGTCCCCCAGAAAGCGCCCGGGTATGCTAACCACTACAGCACCCAGAACGACCAAGTTTCAAGTTTCCGATCAATTTGAATATAACCATCACAGGATTCGCCAGTCGAAGCAACCGGCATTCATGTTTAGCGAATCTGGAGGTTAAGAATCTTATCCCGTGTTTGCCCGGACAAGCAGATAAATCATGAAAGAAATACGGGATTACGCCATATAATACAAATTTTGAAGATGACAATCCGATTTTTGGCGTAAATGTGACAAGGATGGTAAGTCAGATAATGTCCGAAAACTTGAAAATTTTCATCGTCCTGGAGCGGGACTCGAACCCGCGTCTCCCAGAAAACGCCCGGGTATGCTAACCACTACACCACCCAGAATGACCAAGTTTCAAGTTTCCGATCAATTTGAATATAACCATCACAGGATTCGCTAGTCGAAGCAACCGGCATTCATGTTTAGCGAATCTGGAGGTTAAGAATCTTATCCCGTGTTTGCCCGGACAAGCAGATAAATCATGAAAGAAATACGGGATTACGCCATATAATACAAATTTTGAAGATGACAATCCGATTTTTGGCGTAAATGTGACAAGGATGGTAAGTCAGATAATGTCCGAAAACTTGAAAATTTTCATCGTCCTGGAGCGGGACTCGAACATGCGTCTCCCAGAAAACGCCTAGGTATGCTAACCACTACACCACCCAGAACGACCAAGTTTCAAGTTTCCGATCAATTTGAATATAACCATCACGGGATTCGCTAGTCGAAGCAACCGGCATTCATGTTTAGCGAATCTGGAGGTTAAGAATCTCATCCCGTGCTTGCCCGGACAAGCAGATAAATCATGAAAGAAATACGGGATTACGCCATATAATACAAATTTTGAAGATGACAATCCGATTTTTGGCGTAAATATGACAAGGATGGTAAGTCAGATAATATCCGAAAACTTGAAAATTTTCATCGTCCTGGAGCGGGACTCGAACCCGCGTCTCCCAGAAAACGCCTAGGTATGCTAACGAATACACCACCCAGAACGACCAAGTTTCAAGTTTCCGATCAATTTGAATATAACCATCACGGGATTCGCTAGTCGAAGCAACCGGCATTCATGTTTAGCGAATCTGGAGGTTAAGAATCTTATCCCGTGTTTGCCCGGACAATCAGATAAATCATGAAAGAAATACGGGATTACGCCATATAATACAAATTTTGAAGATGACAATCCGATTTTTGGCGTAAATATGACAAGGATGGTAAGTCAGATAATATCCGAAAACTTGAAAATTTTCATCGTCCTGGAGCGGGACTCGAACCCGCGTCTCCCAGAAAACGCCTAGGTATGCTAACCACTACACCACCCAGAACGACCAAGTTTCAAGTTTCCGATCAATTTGAATATAACCATCACGGGATTCGCTAGTCGAAGCAACCGGCATTCATGTTTAGCGAATCTGGAGGTTAAGAATCTTATCCCGTGTTTGCCCGGACAAGCAGATAAATCATGAAAGAAATACGGGATTACGCCAAATATAATACAAATTTTGAAGATGACAATCCGATTTTTGGCGTAAATGTGACAAGGATGGTAAGTCAGATAATATCCGAAAACTTGAAAATTTTCATCGTCCTGGAGCGGGACTCGAACCCGCGTCTCCCAGAAAACGCCTAGGTATGCTAACCACTACACCACCCAGAACGACCAAGTTTCAAGTTTCCGATCAATTTGAATATAACCATCACGGGATTCGCTAGTCGAAGCAACCGGCATTCATGTTTAGCGAATCTGGAGGTTAAGAATCTTATCCCGTGTTTGCCCGGACAAGCAGATAAATCATGAAAGAAATACGGGATTACGCCATATAATACAAATTTTGAAGATGACAATCCGATTTTTGGCGTAAATGTGACAAGGATGGTAAGTCAGATAATGTCCGAAAACTTGAAAATTTTCATCGTCCTGGAGCGGGACTCGAACCCGCGTCTCCCAGAAAACGCCTAGGTATGCTAACCACTACACCACCCAGAACGACCAAGTTTCAAGTTTCCGATCAATTTGAATATAACCATCACGGGATTCGCTAGTCGAAGCAACCGGCATTCATGTTTAGCGAATCTGGAGGTTAAGAATCTTATCCCGTGTTTGCCCGGACAAGCAGATAAATCATGAAAGAAATACGGGATTACGCCATATAATACAAATTTTGAAGATGACAATCCGATTTTTGGCGTAAATGTGACAAGGATGGTAAGTCAGATAATGTCCGAAAACTTGAAAATTTTCATCGTCCTGGAGCGGGACTCGAACCCGCGTCTCCCAGAAAACGCCCGGGTATGCTAACCACTACACCACCCAGAATGACCAAGTTTCAAGTTTCCGATCAATTTGAATATAACCATCACAGGATTCGCTAGTCGAAGCAACCGGCATTCATGTTTAGCGAATCTGGAGGTTAAGAATCTTATCCCGTGTTTGCCCGGACAAGCAGATAAATCATGAAAGAAATACGGGATTACGCCATATAATACAAATTTTGAAGATGACAATCCGATTTTTGGCGTAAATGTGACAAGGATGGTAAGTCAGATAATGTCCGAAAACTTGAAAATTTTCATCGTCCTGGAGCGGGACTCGAACATGCGTCTCCCAGAAAACGCCTAGGTATGCTAACCACTACACCACCCAGAACGACCAAGTTTCAAGTTTCCGATCAATTTGAATATAACCATCACGGGATTCGCTAGTCGAAGCAACCGGCATTCATGTTTAGCGAATCTGGAGGTTAAGAATCTTATCCCGTGTTTGCCCGGACAAGCAGATAAATCATGAAAGAAATACGGGATTACGCCATATAATACAAATTTTGAAGATGACAATCCGATTTTTGGCGTAAATGTGACAAGGATGGTAAGTCAGATAATATCCGAAAACTTGAAAATTTTCATCGTCCTGGAGCGGGACTCGAACCCGCGTCTCCCAGAAAACGCCTAGGTATGCTAACCACTACACCACCCAGAACGACCAAGTTTCAAGTTTCCGATCCATTTGAATATAACCATCACGGGATTCGCTAGTCGAAGCAACCGGCATTCATGTTTAGCGAATCTGGAGGTTAAGAATCTTATCCCGTGTTTGCCCGGACAAGCAGATAAATCATGAAAGAAATACGGGATTACGCCATATAATACAAATTTTGAAGATGACAATCCGATTTTTGGCGTAAATATGACAAGGATGGTAAGTCAGATAATATCCGAAAACTTGAAAATTTTCATCGTCCTGGAGCGGGACTCGAACCCGCGTCTCCCAGAAAACGCCTAGGTATGCTAACCACTACACCACCCAGAACGACCAAGTTTCAAGTTTCCGATCAATTTGAATATAACCATCACGGGATTCGCTAGTCGAAGCAACCGGCATTCATGTTTAGCGAATCTGGAGGTTAAGATTCTTATCCCGTGTTTGTCCGGACAAGCAGATAAATCATGAAAGAAATACGGGATTACGCCAAATATAATACAAATTTTGAAGATGACAATCCGATTTTTGGCGTAAATGTGACAAGGATGGTAAGTCAGATAATATCCGAAAACTTGAAAATTTTCATCGTCCTGGAGCGGGACTCGAACCCGCGTCTCCCAGAAAACGCCTAGGTATGCTAACCACTACACCACCCAGAACGACCAAGTTTCAAGTTTCCGATCAATTTGAATATAACCATCACGGGATTCGCTAGTCGAAGCAACCGGCATTCATGTTTAGCGAATCTGGAGGTTAAGAATCTTATCCCGTGTTTGCCCGGACAAGCAGATAAATCATAAGAGAAATACGGGATTACGCCATATAATACAAATTTTGAAGATGACAATCCGATTTTTGGCGTAAATGTGACAAGGATGGTAAGTCAGATAATGTCCGAAAACTTGAAAATTTTCATCGTCCTGGAGCGGGACTCGAACCCGCGTCTCCCAGAAAACGCCTAGGTATGCTAACCACTACACCACCCAGAACGACCAAGTTTCAAGTTTCCGATCAATTTGAATATAACCATCACGGGATTCGCTAGTCGAAGCAACCGGCATTCATGTTTAGCGAATCTGGAGGTTAAGAATCTTATCCCGTGTTTGCCCGGACAAGCAGATAAATCATGAAAGAAATACGGGATTACGCCATATAATACAAATTTTGAAGATGACAATCCGATTTTTGGCGTAAATGTGACAAGGATGGTAAGTCAGATAATGTCCGAAAACTTGAAAATTTTCATCGTCCTGGAGCGGGACTCGAATCCGCGTCCCCCAGAAAGCGCCCGGGTATGCTAACCACTACAGCACCCAGAACGACCAAGTTTCAAGTTTCCGATCAATTTGAATATAACCATCACAGGATTCGCCAGTCGAAGCAACCGGCATTCATGTTTAGCGAATCTGGAGGTTAAGAATCTTATCCCGTGTTTGCCCGGACAAGCAGATAAATCATGAAAGAAATACGGGATTACGCCATATAATACAAATTTTGAAGATGACAATCCGATTTTTGGCGTAAATGTGACAAGGATGGTAAGTCAGATAATGTCCGAAAACTTGAAAATTTTCATCGTCCTGGAGCGGGACTCGAACCCGCGTCTCCCAGAAAACGCCCGGGTATGCTAACCACTACACCACCCAGAATGACCAAGTTTCAAGTTTCCGATCAATTTGAATATAACCATCACAGGATTCGCTAGTCGAAGCAACCGGCATTCATGTTTAGCGAATCTGGAGGTTAAGAATCTTATCCCGTGTTTGCCCGGACAAGCAGATAAATCATGAAAGAAATACGGGATTACGCCATATAATACAAATTTTGAAGATGACAATCCGATTTTTGGCGTAAATATGACAAGGATGGTAAGTCAGATAATATCCGAAAACTTGAAAATTTTCATCGTCCTGGAGCGGGACTCGAACCCGCGTCTCCCAGAAAACGCCTAGGTATGCTAACCACTACACCACCCAGAACGACCAAGTTTCAAGTTTCCGATCAATTTGAATATAACCATCACGGGATTCGCTAGTCGAAGCAACCGGCATTCATGTTTAGCGAATCTGGAGGTTAAGAATCTTATCCCGTGTTTGCCCGGACAAGCAGATAAATCATGAAAGAAATACGGGATTACGCCAAATATAATACAAATTTTGAAGATGACAATCCGATTTTTGGCGTAAATGTGACAAGGATGGTAAGTCAGATAATATCCGAAAACTTGAAAATTTTCATCGTCCTGGAGCGGGACTCGAACCCGCGTCTCCCAGAAAACGCCTAGGTATGCTAACCACTACACCACCCAGAACGACCAAGTTTCAAGTTTCCGATCAATTTGAATATAACCATCACGGGATTCGCTAGTCGAAGCAACCGGCATTCATGTTTAGCGAATCTGGAGGTTAAGAATCTTATCCCGTGTTTGCCCGGACAAGCAGATAAATCATGAAAGAAATACGGGATTACGCCATATAATACAAATTTTGAAGATGACAATCCGATTTTTGGCGTAAATGTGACAAGGATGGTAAGTCAGATAATGTCCGAAAACTTGAAAATTTTCATCGTCCTGGAGCGGGACTCGAACCCGCGTCTCCCAGAAAACGCCCGGGTATGCTAACCACTACACCACCCAGAATGACCAAGTTTCAAGTTTCCGATCAATTTGAATATAACCATCACAGGATTCGCTAGTCGAAGCAACCGGCATTCATGTTTAGCGAATCTGGAGGTTAAGAATCTTATCCCGTGTTTGCCCGGACAAGCACATAAATCATGAAAGAAATACGGGATTACGCCATATAATACAAATTTTGAAGATGACAATCCGATTTTTGGCGTAAATGTGACAAGGATGGTAAGTCAGATAATGTCCGAAAACTTGAAAATTTTCATCGTCCTGGAGCGGGACTCGAACCCGCGTCTCCCAGAAAACGCCTAGGTATGCTAACCACTACACCACCCAGAACGACCAAGTTTCAAGTTTCCGATCAATTTGAATATAACCATCACGGGATTCGCTAGTCGAAGCAACCGGCATTCATGTTTAGCGAATCTGGAGGTTAAGAATCTTATCCCGTGTTTGCCCGGACAAGCAGATAAATCATGAAAGAAATACGGGATTACGCCATATAATACAAATTTTGAAGATGACAATCCGATTTTTGGCGTAAATGTGACAAGGATGGTAAGTCAGATAATGTCCGAAAACTTGAAAATTTTCATCGTCCTGGAGCGGGACTCGAACCCGCGTCTCCCAGAAAACGCCCGGGTATGCTAACCACTACACCACCCAGAATGACCAAGTTTCAAGTTTCCGATCAATTTGAATATAACCATCACAGGATTCGCTAGTCGAAGCAACCGGCATTCATGTTTAGCGAATCTGGAGGTTAAGAATCTTATCCCGTGTTTGCCCGGACAAGCAGATAAATCATGAAAGAAATACGGGATTACGCCATATAATACAAATTTTGAAGATGACAATCCGATTTTTGGCGTAAATGTGACAAGGATGGTAAGTCAGATAATGTCCGAAAACTTGAAAATTTTCATCGTCCTGGAGCGGGACTCGAACCCGCGTCTCCCAGAAAACGCCCGGGTATGCTAACCACTACACCACCCAGAATGAACAAGTTTCAAGTTTCCGATCAATTTGAATATAACCATCACAGGATTCGCTAGTCGAAGCAACCGGCATTCATGTTTAGCGAATCTGGAGGTTAAGAATCTTATCCCGTGTTTGCCCGGACAAGCACATAAATCATGAAAGAAATACGGGATTACGCCATATAATACAAATTTTGAAGATGACAATCCGATTTTTGGCGTAAATGTGACAAGGATGGTAAGTCAGATAATGTCCGAAAACTTGAAAATTTTCATCGTCCTGGAGCGGGACTCGAACATGCGTCTCCCAGAAAACGCCTAGGTATGCTAACCACTACACCACCCAGAACGACCAAGTTTCAAGTTTCCGATCAATTTGAATATAACCATCACGGGATTCGCTAGTCGAAGCAACCGGCATTCATGTTTAGCGAATCTGGAGGTTAAGAATCTTATCCCGTGTTTGCCCGGACAATCAGATAAATCATGAAAGAAATACGGGATTACGCCATATAATACAAATTTTGAAGATGACAATCCGATTTTTGGCGTAAATGTGACAAGGATGGTAAGTCAGATAATATCCGAAAACTTGAAAATTTTCATCGTCCTGGAGCGGGACTCGAACCCGCGTCTCCCAGAAAACGCCTAGGTATGCTAACCACTACACCACCCAGAACGACCAAGTTTCAAGTTTCCGATCAATTTGAATATAACCATCACGGGATTCGCTAGTCGAAGCAACCGGCATTCATGTTTAGCGAATCTGGAGGTTAAGAATCTTATCCCGTGTTTGCCCGGACAAGCAGATAAATCATGAAAGAAATACGGGATTACGCCATATAATACAAATTTTGAAGATGACAATCCGATTTTTGGCGTAAATGTGACAAGGATGGTAAGTCAGATAATATCCGAAAACTTGAAAATTTTCATCGTCCTGGAGCGGGACTCGAACCCGCGTCTCCCAGAAAACGCCTAGGTATGCTAACCACTACACCACCCAGAACGACCAAGTTTCAAGTTTCCGATCAATTTGAATATAACCATCACAGGATTCGCCAGTCGAAGCAACCGGCATTCATGTTTAGCGAATCTGGAGGTTAAGAATCTTATCCCGTGTTTGCCCGGACAAGCAGATAAATCATGAAAGAAATACGGGATTACGCCAAATATAATACAAATTTTGAAGATGACAATCCGATTTTTGGCGTAAATGTGACAAGGATGGTAAGTCTGATAATGTCCGAAAACTTGAAAATTTTCATCGGCCTGGAGCGGGACTCGAATCCGCGTCCCCCAGAAAAGCGCCCGGGTATGCTAACCACTACACCACCCAGAACGACAAAGTTTCAAGTTTCCGATCAATTTGAATATAACCATCACACTATTCGCTAGTCGAAGCAACCGGCATTCATGTTTAGCGAATCTGGAGGTTAAGAATCTTATCCCGTGTTTGCCCGGAGAAGCAGATAAATCATGAAAGAAATACGGGATTACGCCATATAATACAAATTTTGAAGATGACGATGAAAATCTTCAAGTTTTCGGATATCATCTGACTTACCATCCTTGTCAAATTCACGCCAAAAATCGGATTGTCATCTTTTTTTTTTTTTTTTTTTTTTTGATTGGAGGTTTAACGACCACCGTGAGCAATTCAATGGGCTATAAGCAGTCGCCTGTCCCTAATTTAGGGTCACTGGTTACAGGGAAGGGAGATAGCCAGTTCCGTAACACAAACACATCATCCATGCTTGACGGGATTCGAACCAGGACCCCTTTCGGACGAATGATCAGAGGCCATCGCTTAGACCACTGCGCCACCGGGGCGGCGGATTGTCATCTTCAAAATTTGTATTATACGGCGTAATCCCGTATTTCTTTCATGATTTATCTGCTTGTCCGGGCAAACACGGGATAAGATTCTTAACCTCGAGATTCGCTAAACATGAATGCCGGTTGCTTCGACTGGCGAATCCTGTGATGGTTATATTCAAATTGATCGGAAACTTGAAACTTGGTCGTTCTGGGTGGTGTAGTGGTTAGCATACCTAGGCGTTTTCTGGGAGACGCGGGTTCGAGTCCCGCTCCAGGACGATGAAAATTTTCAAGTTTTCGGATATTATCTGACTTACCATCCTTGTCACATTTACGCCAAAAATCGGATTGTCATCTTCAAAATTTGTATTATATGGCGTAATCCCGTATTTCTTTCATGATTTATCTGCTTGTCCGGGCAAACACGGGATAAGATTCTTAACCTCCAGATTCGCTAAACATGAATGCCGGTTGCTTCGACTAGCGAATCCCGTGATGGTTATATTCAAATTGATCGGAAACTTGAAACTTGGTCGTTCTGGGTGGTGTAGTGGTTAGCATACCTAGGCGTTTTCTGGGAGACGCGGGTTCGAGTCCCGCTCCAGGACGATGAAAATTTTCAAGTTTTCGGATATTATCTGACTTACCATCCTTGTCACATTTACGCCAAAAATCGGATTGTCATCTTCAAAATTTGTATTATATGGCGTAATCCCGTATTTCTTTCATGATTTATCTGATTGTCCGGGCAAACACGGGATAAGATTCTTAACCTCCAGATTCGCTAAACATGAATGCCGGTTGCTTCGACTAGCGAATCCCGTGATGGTTATATTCAAATTGATCGGAAACTTGAAACTTGGTCGTTCTGGGTGGTGTAGTGGTTAGCATACCTAGGCGTTTTCTGGGAGACGCATGTTCGAGTCCCGCTCCAGGACGATGAAAATTTTCAAGTTTTCGGACATTATCTGACTTACCATCCTTGTCACATTTACGCCAAAAATCGGATTGTCATCTTCAAAATTTGTATTATATGGCGTAATCCCGTATTTCTTTCATGATTTATCTGCTTGTCCGGGCAAACACGGGATAAGATTCTTAACCTCGAGATTCGCTAAACATGAATGCCGGTTGCTTCGACTAGCGAATCCTGTGATGGTTATATTCAAATTGATCGGAAACTTGAAACTTGGTCGTTCTGGGTGGTGTAGTGGTTAGCATACCCGGGCGTTTTCTGGGAGACGCGGGTTCGAGTCCCGCTCCAGGACGATGAAAATTTTCAAGTTTTCGGATATTATCTGACTTACCATCCTTGTCACATTTACGCCAAAAATCGGATTGTCATCTTCAAAATTTGTATTATACGGCGTAATCCCGTATTTCTTTCATGATTTATCTACTTCTCCGGGCAAACACGGGATAGGATTCTTAACCTCCAGATTCGCTAAACATGAATGCCGGTTGCTTCGACTAGCGAATCCTGTGATGGTTAAGTTCAAATTGATCGTAAACTTGAAACTTGGTCGTTCTGGGTGGTGTAGTGGTTAGCATACCCGGGCGTTTTCTGGGAGACGCGGGTTCGAGTCCCGCTCCAGGACGATGAATATTTTGAAGTTTTCGGATATTATCTTACTTACCATCCTTACGCCAAAAATCGGATTGTCATCTTCGAAATTTGTGTTACATGGCGTAATCCCGTATTTCTTTCATAAATAATGTGTTCTATGACTTCTCTGACTGCCTAAACAAATATTTTATTGGCTATAAAAAATAACAATGGCAGACACGCTAATAAAATTTAGCTGCCTTCTGAACATAAATATTGGGTCAACTTGGACGTAAACCAGTTCTGCTGATAGTTTTAATGAATTTAAATTACACAGTTCAGTCTTATTATTTCTCAGTTTAGTTCTTGCAATGTATTAGTTCAGTTCCTCAATTTAATTGCGTAGCAGATGTAACAATACAAACAAAACGTTTCTACTTATACATGGATGCTGCCAAGAATAAATCCAAATTGTGATTTAACTTTTCAACTGTATATTTCTTAGGTATCCAAGCCAACGCTCTTACGCTCATATTTTCCTTGCGCCATTTTTATCCCGTAGCACTGATCCGTAGATGCTGCGCTGCTTACGTAGCCACACACACACACACACACACACACACGCCACACACACACACACACACACACACACACACACACACACACATATGGGGCCTCGCTTCGCCCCGGAGGACCAGAGCGCTTCCTTCGCTGCTTCAGAAAGAGGATGGTGATTGCACGCTGCCGTAGTTGGACTCGAACCCTAGCTTCGTTTGGCTTCGCTTCTCATTGGAATGACCACTCTCCACTCGCAGACTTCTTAGTTCCTCTGTAACTTTGCTTTCATTGGGCCAACCAGTCGCTAATATCCATTAGGCGCCACCAGTGTAATCGCGAATGCGTTATAAACCGTGACCATCTGCTTGCTTTCTGCCACAAGTACTGCGCAGTTGTTAAAGTAACTCAAACGAAACGGCCGTTCATTAGAGAAGTAAAAATGTTTTCATGTTGAATTATTAAGATGAAACAAAGGGCTGTTATTAAATTTAACGCAAAACTTGGTAAAAGTGCCTCGGAAACGTACCAAATGATGAAACAAGTTTACGGTGAGTTTTGTTTAAGTACATCAAATGTTTTCCTGTGGCACAAACGTTTTTTGGACGCTAGAAGATGATAAGCATACCGGAAGACCAAGTTCATCTAGGACACCGGAGATTATTGAAAAAGTGCGTGATTTCGTGTCAAACAATCGAAGTGCGTCACTAAGAATGATGGAAGAGTCTTTAAACATCAACAAAGAAACGATTCGAACCATCCTGCATGAAGATTTGGGCAAAACAAAATTCTGTGCTAAATTTGTTCCACACACGTTAACCAATGAACAAAAATCAAGGAGAAGTGCACATTGCAGAGACATCATTTCAGCCGCTGAAAATGATCCAAACTTTTTAAATCGATTGTTACTGGTGATGAAACATGGTGTTTTCAATATGATCCTAAAACAAAGTGCGGAATGGAAGTCAAAAAACTCGCCACAAGCCAAAAAAACAAGAAAAGTTCCATCGAAAATCAAAACAATGCTCATTACATTCTTCGATAGTAAGGGTATTATCCACAAAGAATTTGTTCCGAGTGGACAAACAATTACTGGTGAGATTTATTTAAATGTTTTGAGGCGTTTGATGGGCAGAATTCGTCGCATTCGTCTAGAATATCGAGATGAAAACAGTTGGTGTTTGTTGCACGATAATGCACCCAGTCACACCTCACTTCTTGTTCGTAGATTTTTGGCGAAAAATAACGTCTGTGTGTTGAATCATCCACCGTATTTGCCTGATTTGCGACTTTTCTTTGTTCCCCAAACTTATAATGACGTTAAAAGGGTGTTATTTTGATGATATTTCGACCATACAAACAGCTTCGACGCGTGCTTTGGAGGCAATTCCGCAAAGTGAACTGGAACAGGCATTCGAATCATTATTAAATCGCTGTAACAAGTGTATTGAAGCCGGAGGGACTTATTTTGAATAACAAACCAAAACAAATGATAAGTTCTTGTTTCTATTTCATTTTAAGACTGCTATTCACAATACGATAATGATATATCGAGATACAGGCGAATTAAACGACCGAAAGATAAGTGGACGTCCAAAGGAAACAACCCCACATGAAGACAATACCATGAGGCGAATAGTTATGCGTTATCCGAAGAGTTCGTGCAAGAATATCGAGGCCTTTATACACTGGCGTGCAAAAATTAAGGACGAGACGGTTTTTCGAATGTAACGTCGTGCAGAAGTGCTCCACATCGACTCAGATCATACCATAAGATCCCCAAGATGTAAGAACACGGGACAAGTGAGCAAAACCGTCCAAACAAGGAATCCAAAGGATACAAAGGCACTTTATTCAAAAGGTAGCTTCGAGCACAACTGGACAGAAGACAGGAACGTCCATGTGACAGGCGGCTGCCAAGAAAAATCCAGTCTTTAGTAGGGGATATGATCATCCCTGACTGCGTTGCAGGATTTACAACGTCTGTCCATGCTGAGGACGAGGTTGTCAAGGAGCTGTTGAGGCATCGCGGCCCATTCCTCTTGTAGCGCCAATCGCAGCTGCGGAATCGTTGCTGGCGGCTGGTGACGTACTGCCAAGCGTTTCCCGAGAAGGTCCCACACGTGTTCGATTAGATTTAGGTCCGGGGACCTTGCGGGCCAATCCATGCGTTGAATATCTTCACTCTCCAACAGCTCTGCGACAGCCACAGTACGATGAGGTGTAGCGTTATCGTCCATGAAGAGGAACTCAGGACTCACATCACCTCTAAACAGACGCACGTGAGGCAGGAGAACCTCAGTACAATAGCGGACACCAGTGACTGAACCTCCTTGGAAGATGTGGAGGTCAGTACGGCTACCAAGCATGATACCGCCCTAAACGAGAACTCCACCACCTCCAAACCGGTCCCTTTCGATTATGTTGGAGGTGTGATTGCGTGTTCCTTGCTCTCTCCAGATGTGTATACGTCCAGAATCGCTCGTCAGACTAAATCGGCTCTCGTCCGTATACAGAACTCGACCCCATTGCTGATGTGTCCAGTTCTTGTGTTTCTGGCACCACCGTCTCCGATGAGCAGGCGTTAATGGCACACACCGTACTGGTCGTCGTGCAAATAGACCACCTTTGTGCAGCCTCCTGGCCACGGTAAAACGCAATAACGGACGTCCAGTTGTCTGTTGCATGTGCCTTGCGATTTCTCCCGCTGTCTACCGTCTGTCTCTTCTCTCCTGTAGCACAATATTCCGGTTGTCCGCCGCCGTGGTTGCTCGTGGACAACCACTGCTAAACTCTCGGACAGCTGTTCCTGTCGTTTGAAATGCTCTCCAAGCTCGTGAAACGATGCTGTGAGCGATCCCGAACTCCTCGGCCACACTAGTCACACTTCAACCTTCTTGCAACTTCCCAATGACGCAACCTCGGGTAAAGTCATCTAGATGATGTCTACTGGATTGCCTGTTGGCCATATCACATGGTGGCAGCAACTCGACGTCGTTCAAACCGATGTACACCATGCAATAGTTTTTACCGAATTGCTGAGCGTACACCGCCCGTGTGCTTTATACCTTTTCGACACTGCAACCCCCCCCTCTACGCCATGCTGCATATATGTGCATGCCCTACCGTACCGGACCCTAGTCTATATCCTGAGTGGTCTTTCGGTCCGTTCTGCCTGCTCGTTCCGTTGTTATGCTAATTTCTCCTCTTCTTCCTTAAATTTTGCACACCAGTGTATTACTAGATTAACTTTGGTCTGAAGATTCTTCACTATTTATTGTTCTCTTCAAATAGCTGTCCATTCTCAATGTCAAATAGAATAGTTTAGTTCTAGATTAAGTAGAACATATGGCGACAATCACAACAACATTGTATGTGGAGAGGTGTCCGTTTTCATCCACGTACAGTAAATAATTGCGCGCATTGGCTCGCGCCTCCCCTGCAGGTGCAGGAGGCACGCCTCACCAGTTAACCCTTTTTTTCTGATTGACCTACATAATATCCCAAAATAGCCCTTTTTTACGCTTTCCAACCGTAGGTTGAAGAAGCGTATATGCTCCAGCTTTGTCTGTCCGTCTGTCTGTCCGTCCGTCTGACTGTCTGAACGATAACTCACGTAAAAATGGTTCGATTTCGATGAAATTTTAGTATGTGGTAGGGGACCACCAGGGAACGAACCCTATTGAAAATGGGTGAAGTGGGGTCAAAGGTAACGCCAATACAGCGGGAGCCATTCAATTGCCCTTATGCGTCATAACTTGCCTAAATATGGTTCTATTTCGATGAAATTTTAGTATGTGGTAGGGGACCACCAGGGAACGAACCCTATTGAAAATGGGTGAAGTGGGGTCAAAGGTCACGCCATAACAGCGGGAGCCATTCAATTGCCCTTATGCGTCATAACTTGCGTAAATATGGTTCGATTTCGGTCAAATTTTAGTATGTGGTAGGGGACCACCAGGTGACGAACCCTATTGAAAATGGGTGAAGTGGGGTCAAAGGTCACGCTATAACAGCGGGAGTCATTCAATTGCCCTTATGCGTCATAACTTGCGTAAAAATGGTTCGATTTCGATGAAATTTTAGTATTTGGTAAGGAACCACCTGGGGACGCAACCAATTGAAAATGGGCGAAATGGGGTCAAAGGTCAGGACACTGGAGTGGGATCCATTCCATTGCCCTTGTGCATCATAACTTACCAAAAAATGTTTCGATTGCGACAAAACGTTATCATGTTGTTCCGGAGGCATAGTGAACCGGTTCTGTTAAATATCAACGAAATGGGGTCAAAGGTCATTGCACAAAAGCAAGATTTATTCACAGCTATTATCCTCATAACTTGAGTAATAATTTCTGGTATGTTGGAAAGCGTATCATAATCAATGCATTGCATGATTTTACTAACTTGTTTACTTGTGCAGTTGTAATGAAGCTCACATACACTGAAGGAAACAAAAATCCCACCACCACGAAAAAAAGTTGTAGAGGAATGAAATGGCGGCAATACATTTGTATAGGTAACATATTTAATCGATTAAGGTTTCAAGATCACAGCTTAATGTAAGCGCGAGAAGAGCCATTTTAAATGTGAAATGCTGGTACATTAAAAACCGGTGTAACCGCCAGAATGTTGAATGCAAGCATGCAAACGTTCATGCATTGTGTTGTACAGGTGCTGGAAGTCAGTTTGTGGGATGGAGTTCCATGCCTGTTGCACTTGGTCGGTCAGTACAGGGACGGTTAATACTGGTTGGGGGTGACGCTGGAGTTGTCGTCCTCTGATGTCCCATACGTGCTCGATTGGAGAAAGATCTGGTGATCTAGCAGGCCTCGGCAACATATCGTCACTCTGTAGAGAATGTTGGGTTACAACAGCGGTATGCGGGCGAGCGTTATCCTGTTGGAAAACACCCCCTGGAATGCTGTTCATGAATAGCAGCACAACAGGTTGAATCACCAGACCGACGTACAACTGTGCCGTCAGGGTGCGTGGGATAACCACGAGAGTGCTCCTGCTGTCATAGGAAATTGCTCCCCAGACCATAACTCCAGGTGTAGGTCCAGTGTGTCTCGGCCGCAGACAGGTTGGTTGCAGGCGCTCACCTGGCCTCCTTCTAACCAACACACGGCCATCACTGGCACCCAGGCAGAACCGGCTTTCATCAGAAAACACAACAGATCTCCACTCCGTCCTCCAATGAGCTCTAGCTTGACACCACTGACGTCGCAAACGGCGGTGGTTTGGAGTAAGTAAAAATGCACGCTACGGGGCGTCTGGCTCGGAGCTGTCCTTCAAGTAACCGATTTGTAACAGTTCGTTGTGTCACTGTGGTGGCAACTGCAGCTCGAATTGCTGCCGCAGACGCAGTACGATGCGCCACGGCCATACGCCGTACACGGCGGTCTTCCCTCTCAGTAGTGCCACGTGGCCGGCCGGAACCCGGTCTTCTTGAGGCAGTACCTTCCCTTGACCACCGCTGCCAACAATCATGCACAGTGGCTACATTCCTGCCAAGTCGTTCTGCAATATTGCGGAAAGAAAATCGACCTTCTCGTAGCCCTATTAGACGACCTCGTTCAAACTCCGTGAGCTGTTGATAATGGCTTCTTCGTCTTCTTAAAGGCATTCTTGTCTAACATCAACACCCTACGTCGAATCTCAACGATAACTAACGCTCATGAACGTTACAGCGCGTGTTTACAGCAAACCTGCTTTGCATGTTCCGAGGGCCGCTTCTAGCGCCACACGTATGCCCCGAGCGCGAAATTTGCATAGACGTCATCTTACAGATGTACTCTCACCGCCTACCAACTGTCGTTTATCTAACACAACCTCTTCTTGGTGTTGGGATCTTTTTTTCCGTTAGTGTATATTCCTTTGGCTCTAGTTCCACTTGAAGAAATTTTGTTTAATATTCCTTCCCTCTGAGTTCTTTTTGATTTCTACAGACGTTTCTGGCCTCTTACTTTTGGTCAAGGCCAGAATGGAAGAACATCAAAAGACTATTAATAACAAAGATCAAAATAGTGTATTAGCAAATCATTTGCAGTTTTGCAAATGTGAGCTTTTATGGGAAGAAATAAAATATTGGCCTATGAATCTCATAAAAACAAGAGACTAATTAAAGTAAGTTATTACATCCAAAAAAAAGAAAAAAACAAACACTGCAATCCGTGAGCCTTCTAAACTAATAAGTGGTGTTTTAAACAACTTAATTGCAACAGAATTACAAAATACACAGTGAAAACATTTAAGTACAGTCATTTAAAGTGGACCAGAAACATCAAATAAAGATCTTCGCTCTTTCCACGTTTATAAGTGGTTCACGGAAAAATTCTCATTGGCCGCCACAGGGAGTCGAACCCTATTTTTTCTTCAGTTGTTTCTTCAGTTGCTGCTTACCATCTTTGGTGAATCCCCAGCATTGTGCGGGGCTCCAAGAAGCAACCTGCCAAATTGGCTTGGCAGTTAGCGTGTGTGAGTCTGGAGGAATATGAGGCCGCTGTGGTGTAGCGGAAGCATATCCGGCGCGTAACTGGAAGACCCTGGGTTCGACTCCTGGTGGCGGCCAATGAGAATTTTTCCGTGACTCACTTATAAACGTGGAAAGAGCGAAGATCTTTGTTTGATGTTCCTGGTCCACGTTAAATGTCTGTATTAATTATTCATTCGCCTTCTAATTATTTCTTCAGTTGCTGCTTACCATCTTTGGTGAATCCCCAGCATTGTGCGGGGTTCCAAGAAGCAACCTGCCAAATTGGCTTGGCAGTTAGCGTGTGCGAGTCTGGAGGAATTCGAGGCCGCTGTAGTGTAACGGAAGCATATCCGGCGCGTAACTGGAAAACCCTGGGTTCGAGTCCCGGTGGCGGCCGAAGATAATTTTTCCGTGACTCACTTATAAACGTGGAAAGAGCGAAGATCTTTGTTTGATGTTCCTGGTCCACGTTAAATGTCTGTATTAATTATTCATTCGCCTTCTAATTATTTCTTCAGTTGCTGCTTACCATCTTTGGTGAATCCCCAGCATTGTGCGGGGCTCCAAGAAGCAACCTGCCAAATTGGCTTGGCAGTTAGCGTGTGTGAGTCTGGAGGAATATGAGGCCGCTGTGGTGTAGCGGAAGCGTATCCGGCGCGTAACTGGAAGACCCTGGGTTCGACTCCTGGTGGCGGCCAATGAGAATGTTTCCGTGACTCACTTATGAACGTGGAAAGAGTGAAGATCTTTGTTTGATGTTCCTGGTCCACGTTAAATGTCTGTATTAATTATTCAGTCGCCTTCTAATTATTTTTCAGTTGCTGCTTACCATCTTTGGTGAATCCCCAGCATTGTGCGGGGCTCCAAGAAGCAACCTGCCAAATTGGCTTGGCAGTTAGCGTGTGTGAGTCTGGAGGAATATGAGGCCGCTGTGGTGTAGCGGAAGCGTATCCGGCGCGTAACTGGAAGACCCTGGGTTCGACTCCTGGTGGCGGCCAATGAGAATGTTTCCGTGACTCACTTATGAACGTGGAAAGAGTGAAGATCTTTGTTTGATGTTCCTGGTCCACGTTAAATGTCTGTATTAATTATTCATTCGCCTTCTAATTATTTCTTCAGTTGCTGCTTACCATCTTTGGTGAATCCCCAGCATTGTGCGGGGTTCCAAGAAGCAACCTGCCAAATTGGCTTGGCAGTTAGCGTGTGCGAGTCTGGAGGAATTCGAGGCCGCTGTGGTGTAGCGGAAGCATATCCGGCGCGTAACTGGAAGACCCTGGGTTCGACTCCCGGTGGCGGCCAATGAGAATGTTTCCGTGACTCACTTATAAACATGGAAAGAGTGAAGATCTTTGTTTGATGTTCCTGGTCCACGTTAAATGTCTGTATTAATTATTCATTCGCCTTCTAATTATTTCTTCAGTTGCTGCTTACCATCTTTGGTGAATCCCCAGCATTGTGCGGGGTTCCAAGAAGCAACCTGCCAAATTGGCTTGGCAGTTAGCGTGTGCGAGTCTGGAGGAATTCGAGGCCGCTGTGGTGTAGCGGAAGCATATCCGGCGCGTAACTGGAAGACCCTGGGTTCGACTCCCGGTGGCGGCCAATGAAAATGTTTCCGTGACTCACTTATAAACATGGAAAGAGTGAAGATCTTTGTTTGATGTTCCTGGTCCACGTTAAATGTCTGTATTAATTATTCATTCGCCTTCTAATTATTTCTTCAGTTGCTGCTTACCATCTTTGGTGAATCCCCAGCATTGTGCGGGGCTCCAAGAAGCAACCTGCCAAATTGGCTTGGCAGTTAGCGTGTGTGAGTCTGGAGGAATATGAGGCCGCTGTGGTGTAGCGGAAGCGTATCCGGCGCGTAACTGGAAGACCCTGGGTTCGACTCCTGGTGGCGGCCAATGAGAATGTTTCCGTGACTCACTTATGAACGTGGAAAGAGTGAAGATCTTTGTTTGATGTTCCTGGTCCACGTTAAATGTCTGTATTAATTATTCATTCGCCTTCTAATTATTTCTTCAGTTGCTGCTTACCATCTTTGGTGAATCCCCAGCATTGTGCGGGGTTCCAAGAAGCAACCTGCCAAATTGGCTTGGCAGTTAGCGTGTGCGAGTCTGGAGGAATTCGAGGCCGCTGTGGTGTAGCGGAAGCATATCCGGCGCGTAACTGGAAGACCCTGGGTTCGACTCCCGGTGGCGGCCAATGAGAATGTTTCCGTGACTCACTTATAAACATGGAAAGAGTGAAGATCTTTGTTTGATGTTCCTGGTCCACGTTAAATGTCTGTATTAATTATTCATTCGCCTTCTAATTATTTCTTCAGTTGCTGCTTACCATCTTTGGTGAATCCCCAGCATTGTGCGGGGCTCCAAGAAGCAACCTGCCAAATTGGCTTGGCAGTTAGCGTGTGTGAGTCTGGAGGAATATGAGGCCGCTGTGGTGTAGCGGAAGCGTATCCGGCGCGTAACTGGAAGACCCTGGGTTCGACTCCTGGTGGCGGCCAATGAGAATGTTTCCGTGACTCACTTATGAACGTGGAAAGAGTGAAGATCTTTGTTTGATGTTCCTGGTCCACGTTAAATGTCTGTATTAATTATTCAGTCGCCTTCTAATTATTTCTTCAGTTGCTGCTTACCATCTTTGGTGAATCCCCAGCATTGTGCGGGGTTCCAAGAAGCAACCTGCCAAATTGGCTTGGCAGTTAGCGTGTGCGAGTCTGGAGGAATTCGAGGCCGCTGTAGTGTAACGGAAGCATATCCGGCGCGTAACTGGAAAACCCTGGGTTCGAGTCCCGGTGGCGGCCGAAGATAATTTTTCCGTGACTCACTTATAAACGTGGAAAGAGCGAAGATCTTTGTTTGATGTTCCTGGTCCACGTTAAATGTCTGTATTAATTATTCATTCGCCTTCTAATTATTTCTTCAGTTGCTGCTTACCATCTTTGGTGAATCCCCAGCATTGTGCGGGGTTCCAAGAAGCAACCTGCCAAATTGGCTTGGCAGTTAGCGTGTGCGAGTCTGGAGGAATTCGAGGCCGCTGTAGTGTAACGGAAGCATATCCGGCGCGTAACTGGAAAACCCTGGGTTCGAGTCCCGGTGGCGGCCGAAGATAATTTTTCCGTGACTCACTTATAAACGTGGAAAGAGCGAAGATCTTTGTTTGATGTTCCTGGTCCACGTTAAATGTCTGTATTAATTATTCATTCGCCTTCTAATTATTTCTTCAGTTGCTGCTTACCATCTTTGGTGAATCCCCAGCATTGTGCGGGGTTCCAAGAAGCAACCTGCCAAATTGGCTTGGCAGTTAGCGTGTGCGAGTCTGGAGGAATTCGAGGCCGCTGTAGTGTAACGGAAGCATATCCGGCGCGTAACTGGAAAACCCTGGGTTCGAGTCCCGGTGGCGGCCGAAGATAATTTTTCCGTGACTCACTTATAAACGTGGAAAGAGCGAAGATCTTTGTTTGATGTTCCTGGTCCACGTTAAATGTCTGTATTAATTATTCATTCGCCTTCTAATTATTTCTTCAGTTGCTGCTTACCATCTTTGGTGAATCCCCAGCATTGTGCGGGGTTCCAAGAAGCAACCTGCCAAATTGGCTTGGCAGTTAGCGTGTGTGAGTCTGGAGGAATATGAGGTCGCTGTGGTGTAGCGGAAGCGTATCCGGCGCGTAACTGGAAGACCCTGGGTTCGACTCCTGGTGGCGGCCAATGAGAATGTTTCCGTGACTCACTTATAAACGTGGAAAGAGCGAAGATCTTTGTTTGAAAACATTTGAATTTGGTAACGGGCAACAGTTTGAGGAACTTGCCAACAACATTCAAATTCTTCAGGAGCAAACAAAACTTTTGTTAATCCTTCTATGCATTGAGAACAGGCCTTGACCAACATCAAGAGGACAGAAGAAACATCTGTAAAAATAAAAAAGAACTCAGAGGGAAAGAAGATTAAACAACAGTTCTTCAAATGGAACTAGTACCAAAAAAAAAAAAAAAAAAAAACAGCGTTCAGTCATCGGGAATGAAGCTGTGAAGTCAAATCCTTGCGTCACAGTTAGAGAACTTACCTAACAGGACAATGTGTTTTTATTTTTATTTATTTGTTTTGAATAGAGGTTTAACGACCACCGTGAGCAACTCAATGAGTTATAAGCATTCGCCCGTCCCTAATTTATGGTCACTGTTTCCAGGGAAAGGAGAGAGCCAGTGTCGTAAGACAAACACAACACCCATGCCTCACCGGGATTCAAACCTGGATCCTCCACGGACGAACAGCCATGAGCCAGCGCTTAGACCACTGCGCCATCGGGGCGGTACAATGTGTTGGTGTCAATCATTTCCGAACATCTCCACCAAATTTGTAAGGTGAAGAAGCTCGATACATGGGTCCCACACGAACTGACGGAGCATGAGAAATGGTTTGAGATGTGCAGTAACTTTCTGCTTCAAACATACACTGAAGATCAATTGAATTAGAGACAGCTGTCGTTATGCAAATGTGGCGCTGTGGGCGGCGCTGTAAACGAAAACGACATGACGTAGGCAGCGATCCGACAATATAAGGAGTGATGCGACGGGAAGCAGTAAGAGTCGGACGCAGTATGGGTAAGACGAAGGATCTAAGCGTATTTGATCGTGGGCAAATTGTCGGGGCCCAACGAATGGGTCACTCCATCTCGGAAGTTGTGCAGGTACTGGGATTTTCACGAGCCACAGTGTCACGGGTGCACCATGAGTACATTGAATCCGGTAAAACCATCCCCGCAAGGGCCAACTGCCGTGGACAACAGCGTGTGGATGAGCGGGGTCATCGTCTGCTAGCTCGCATTGTAACAGCGGATAGACGGGCCACAGTGCACGAAATCACTCTTCAATTTAACGCTGGTGCACAGAAACGTGTAAGCAACCACACCATCCAGAACCATCTCCTCACTATGGGGTACACAAGCCATCGTCCCACGAGGGTACCGCTGCTGACCGCACATCACAGGGTGCAAAGATTAGCATGGGCACGAGAATATCGCCACTGGACCCTAGACATGTGGGAAAATGTTGCCTGGACTGATGAGTCAAGATTCACGTTGGTACATGCGGATGGCAGGATACGAGTACGGCGCAAACCACATGAAGCGATGGATCCTTCTTGCCAGCAGGGTACTCTTCGAGCTGGTGGGGGCGGCATTCTCGTCTGGGGACTGTTTACGTGGACTGAAATGGTACGTTGTGACATCGTCCCTCACAGGTCAACGTTACAGAGATATCATGGACGACCATTTGCTCCCGTTTGTTCGTCTTCAACATCCCACTGGGGACCTCATCCTGCAACAAGACAATGCAGCTCCCGAATTGTATCCGAATGGTTGGATGAACATTCCACCAACGTGACCGCGCTTCCTTGGACAGCTAGGTCACCTGACCTCAATCCCATCGAGCACATCTGGGAAGCCATCGAGAGAGATGTTTGAGGCTCTGACCCACCTACATCAAATCTTCGTGGTGTGGGAGATTGTTCAGGGGTCGTGGATCCGTATGGCTTCCCAACGCTTCCGGTGTCTTGTCGAGTCCATGCCGAGACGAATCGCCGCCGTCATCAGGACGAAAGGTGGTGCTACACGTTACAAGACAGGTATCTCTAATTCAATTGCTCTTCAGTGTACTTGCATATCGTCTATACAAATTATTTCTGCTGTCGGATGGATTGAGAAACGATTTTGCTGAAGAAATATTATGCGTGGTATAGGGATTTAAATCTTTTATATCTTCACCGTACACCATGTAATCCCTCCGTTCAGAAAGCTTGAAAATTCTCATCGTCCTGATATCGTTTATTTTTCATCGTCCTGATATCGTTTTCTAATCCATCCGACAGAAGAAATAATTTGTATATGACTTATTTCCATCACTACAATTTCCGACCTACATCCGAAAAGATGTGAGAAAAGATCTTGAGTATCTACGATGGGGCAGAATCGCTTCGACTAGCGCAAATCTGAAGATTCTCAGATATTTATGTTCAGTTGCTTGGGATTTCTTTGTCCTGGGTAGTGTAATGCCTAGCATGCTCGACCGGAAATCGGGAGGTACGGGTTCGATACCCGCTCCAGGACGATGAAAATTTCCAAGTTTTCTGAACGGAGGGTTTACATGGTGTACAGTGAAAATATAAAATATATATATCGTCTAGTTCTCATTTGACACATACACACATCATACGTTCTGACCTCAAGGTGTTGCCAACCACTACTCTTGTGAGAGAGAAGATACTATGTTAAGTTCTGAAATCGTTAAAGAGAAAGTAATACACTGGCGGAAAGTGAAAAAAGAACCCCAAGAAGGAATTGGCGGACGATCATGAAATTTACATATATTAATGGGGTCTAGTTTACGTAGGTGTGATGTTAATTTCGGGACCAACCGGTGAGCGCTTACGCCACAGCACGGCATAATATGCAAATTATCGTCGGTGGTATTTAAAGAGTACGGCAAAGTGAATGTAATCAGTCGTCGGCGTACGAAGACGTGCTAAGACCCTGAAGAAGCTGCGATGCCTGGACATGGAAGACGTGTACGATTTCAGCAGTTATCGGATTTTGAGCGAGGTCTTCTAGTCGGACTCAGCGAGGCCGGGTGGTCGTATCGTCGTATTGCGGAGCGAATTGGACGAGAAGTATCGGTGGTGGTACGATGGTGGCGTAGATGGTCCGAGGAACATTCCCACACGAGAAGACGTGGAACCGGGAGTCACAGACGGGCTGATGAGCGGACCGATCGACGCATAAGAATAGCTGCGTTGTCAAGCAGAATATCCACTTCAACGCAAATCCGAGCTGCCGTTGCACCTGAGGTGACTGTGCGAACAATACGCAACCGTCTACTGGATGCAAGACTACGTGCACGTGTGCCTCTGGCATGTGTACCTCTGACTCCAGCCCACCGTCAGGAACGGCTGTAGTGGTGTCGCCAACGTCTGCACTGGAGAACGCAATGGCGATCTATCGTGTTCAGCGATGAAAACAGATCCTGCTTGGGAGCCTACGATGGCCGTATGCGTGTTCGCAGACGCACAGGGGAGCGTCATCACCCTTCTTGCATCCTCCAGCGACACCCAGGGACTACACCTGGTCTCCTGGAGTGGGGAGCAATCAGCTATCGCTCCAGTACACAACTAGTGTTTGTACTGTGTACGTTAAACAGCACCTCCTACATCAACAACATCATTCAGCCCCTTGTTGTGCCATTTGTAAGGTCAGTCCATCGTGGTGTTTTCCAGCAAGATAATGCACGCCCACACACGGCACGTGCAACGCGACATGCACTTCAGGGTGTGAGACAACTTCCATGGCCTGCACGTTCACCGGATTTGTCCCCCGTTGAGCACGTGTGGGATTTCATGGAACAACGACTTATCCGGTCTGCACGGCCAGCCACGACCATCCCCGATTTACGCGTCCAGGTTGAGGATGCTTGGAACTCAATACCCCAAACTTACATCCAACATCTGTACGACAGACTCAATGCCAGAATTGCACAGTGTGACGCAGTTCATGGCGGTTCAACCTCTTACTAACCATGTTACATGGGAATGTTATTTTTCAGTTTATCAGCAAATACAACTGTGTTTTGCCATAATGTTTTGATCACGTTATCCTCTGTATTCCGTTATTATGCTGTATAAACGTCGTTGGTATCAGACGTCTCCTTCTCGGTGTTCTTTTTTCACTTTCCGCCAGTGTATCTTCTACATCTTCTCTCTCTTGTGAGAGAGAAGATATTACGTTAAGTTTGGAAATCGTTAAGGAGAACGTAATATATTCTCTCTCTTGTGAGAGAAAAGATATTACCTTAAGTTTGGAAATCTTTAAGGAGAACGTAATATCTTCTCTCTTGTGAGAGAGAAGATATTACGTTAAGTTTCGAAATCGTTAAGGAGAACGTAATATCTTCTCTCTCTTGCGAGAGAAGATATTACGTTAAGTTTCGAAATCGTTAAGGAAAACGTAATATCTTCTATATCTTCTCTCTCTTGCGAAAGAGAAGATATTACGTTAAGTTTGGAAATCGTTAAGAAGAACGTAATATCTCCTCTCTCTTGTGAGAGAGAAGATATTACGTTAAGTTTCGAAATCGTTAAGGAGAACGTAATATCTTCTCTCTCTTGCGAGAAAGAAGATATTACGTTAAGGTTGGAAATCGTTAAGGAGAACGTAATATCTTCTCTCTCTTGTGAGAGAGAAGATATTACGTTAAGTTTTAAAATCGTTAAAGAGAACGTAATATCTTCTCTCTCTTGTGAGAGAGAAGATATTACGTTAAGTTTGGAAATCGTTAAGGAGAACGTAATATCTTCTCTCTTGTGAGAGAGAAGATATTACGTTAAGTTTAAAATCGTTAAGGAGAACGTAATATCTTCTCTCTCTTGTGAGAGAGAAGATATTACGTTAAGTTTGGAAATCGTTAAGGAGAACGTAATATCTTCTATCTCTTGTGAGAGAGAAGATATTACGTTAAGTTTAATTGAAATCGTTAAGAGAACGTAATATCTTCTCTCTCTTGTGAGAGAGATATTACGTTAAGTTTAAAAATCGTTAAGGAGAACGTAATATCTTCTCTCTCTTGTGAGAGAGAAGATATTACGTTAAGTTTGGAAATCGTTAAAGAGAACGTAATATCTTCTCTCTCTTGCGAGAGAGAAGATATTACGTTAAGTTTGGAAATCGTTAAGGAGAACGTAATATCTTCTCTCTCTTGTGAGAGAGAAGATATTACGTTAAGTTTGGAAATCGTTAAGGAGAACGTAATATCTTCTCTCTCTTGTGAGAGAGAAGATATTACGTTAAGTTTAAAAATCGTTAAGGAGAACGTAATATCTTCTCTCTCTTGTGAGAGAGAAGATATTACGTTAAGTTTGGAAATCGTTAAAGAGAACGTAATATCTTCTCTCTCTTGTGAGAGAAGATATTACGTTAAGTTTGAAATCGTTAAGGAGAACGTAATATCTTCTCTCTCTTGTGAGAGAGAAGATATTACGTTAAGTTTGGAAATCGTTAAAGAGAACGTAATATCTTCTCTCTCTTGTGAGAGAGAAGATATTACGTTAAGTTTGGGAATCGTTAAAGAGAACGTAATATCTTCTCTCTCTTGTGAGAGAGAAGATATTACGTTAAGTTTAAAAATCGTTAAGGAGAACGTAATATCTTCTCTCTCTTGTGAGAGAGAAGATATTACGTTAAGTTTGGAAATCGTTAAGGAGAACGTAATATCTTCTCTCTCTTGTGAGAGAGAAGATATTACGTTAAGTTTGGGAATCGTTAAAGAGAACGTAATATCTTCTCTCTCTTGTGAGAGAGAAGATATTACGTTAAGTTTAAAAATCGTTAAGGAGAACGTAATATCTTCTCTCTCTTGTGAGAGAGAAGATATTACGTTAAGTTTGAAATCGTTAAGGAGAACGTAATATCTTCTCTCTCTTGTGAGAGAGAAGATATTACGTTAAGTTTGGAAATCGTTAAGGAGAACGTAATATCTTCTCTCTCTTGTGAGAGAGAAGATATTACGTTAAGTTTGGAAATCGTTAAGGAGAACGTAATATCTTCTCTCTCTTGTGAGAGAGAAGATATTACGTTAAGTTTGGAAATCGTTAAAGAGAACGTAATATCTTCTCTCTCTTGTGAGAGAGAAGATATTACGTTAAGTTTGGAAATCGTTAAGGAGAACGTAATATCTTCTCTCTTGTGAGAGAGAAGATATTACGTTAAGTTTGGGAATCGTTAAAGAGAACGTAATATCTTCTCTCTCTTGTGAGAGAGAAGATATTACCTTAAGTTTGGAAATCGTTAAAGAGAACGTAATATCTTCTCTCTCTTGTGAGAGAGAAGATATTACGTTAAGTTTGGGAATCGTTAAAGAGAACGTAATATCTTCTCTCTCTTGTGAGAGAGAAGATATTACGTTAAGTTTAAAAATCGTTAAGGAGAACGTAATATCTTCTCTCTCTTGTGAGAGAGAAGATATTACGTTAAGTTTGGGAATCGTTAAAGAGAACGTAATATCTTCTCTCTCTTGTGAGAGAGAAGATATTACGTTAAGTTTAAAAATCGTTAAGGAGAACGTAATATCTTCTCTCTCTTGTGAGAGAGAAGATATTACGTTAAGTTTGGAAATCGTTAAGGAGAACGTAATATCTTCTCTCTCTTGTGAGAGAGAAGATATTACGTTAAGTCTCGAAATCGTTAAGGAGAACGTAATATCTACTCTCTCTTGCGAGAAAGAAGATATTACGTTAAGGTTGGAAATCGTTAAGGAGAACGTAATATCTTCTCTCTCTTGTGAGAGAGAAGATATTACGTTAAGTTTTAAAATCGTTAACGAGAACGTAATATCTTCTCTCTTGTGAGAGAGAAGATATTACGTTAAGTTTGAATCGTTAAGAGAACGTAATATCTTCTCTCTCTTGTGAGAGAGAAGATATTACGTTAATGGAAATCGTTAAAGGAGAACGTAATATCATCTCTCTCTTGTGAGAAGATATTACGTTAAGTTTGGGAATCGTTAAGAGAACGTAATATCTTCTCTCTCTTGTGAGAGAAGATATTACCTTAAGTTAAAAATCGTTAACGAGAACGTAATATCTTCTCTCTCTTGTGAGAGAGAAGAAAGTTAACGGATATTACGTTAAATCGTTGATTCAAGATATTACGTTAATTGTTAAAGAGAACGTAATATCTTCTCTCTCTTGTGAGAGAAGATATTACGTTAAGTTTAAAAATCGTTAAGGAGAACGTAATATCTTCTCTCTCTTGTGAGAGAGAAGATATTACGTTAAGTTTGGAAATCGTTAAGGAGAACGTAATATCTTCTATGTCTTGCGAGAGAGAAGATATTACGTTAAGTTTGGAAATCGTTAAAGAGAACGTAATATCTTCTCTCTCTTGTGAAAGAGAAGATATTACCTTAAGTTTTAAAATCGTTAACGAGAACGTAATATCTTCTCTCTCTTGTGAGAGAGAAGATATTACGTTAAGTTTGGGAATCGTTAAAGAGAACGTAATATCTTCTCTCTCTTGTGAGAGAGAAGATATTACGTTAAGTTTAAAAATCGTTAAGGAGAACGTAATATCTTCTCTCTCTTGTGAGAGAGAAGATATTACGTTAAGTTTGGAAATCGTTAAGGAGAACGTAATATCATCTCTCTCTTGTGAGAGAGAAGATATTACGTTAAGTTTGGGAATCGTTAAAGAGAACGTAATATCTTCTCTCTCTTGTGAGAGAGAAGATATTACGTTAAGTTTAAAAATCGTTAAGGAGAACGTAATATCTTCTATGTCTTGCGAGAGAGAAGATATTACGTTAAGTTTGGAAATCGTTAAGGAAAACGTAACATCTTCCCTCTCTCTTGCGAGAGAGAAGATATTACCTTAAATTTGGAAATCGTTAAGGAGAACGTAATATCTTCTCTCTCTTGTGAGAGAGAAAATATTACGTTAAGTTTGGGAATCGTTAAAGAGAACGTAATATCTTCTCTCTCTTGTGAGAGAGAAGATATTACGTTAAGTTTAAAAATCGTTAAGGAGAACGTAATATCTTCTCTCTCTTGTGAGAGAGAAGATATTACGTTAAGTTTGGAAATAGTTAAGGAGAACGCAATATCTTCTCTCTCTTGTGAGAGAGAAAATATTACGTTAAGTCTCGAAATCGTTAAGGAGAACGTAATATCTACTCTCTCTTGCGAGAAAGAAGATATTACGTTAGGGTTCGAAATCGTTAAAGAGAACGTAATATCTTCTCTCTCTTGCAAGAGAGAAAATATTATCTTAAGTTTGGAAATCGTTAAGGAGAACGTAATATCATCTCTCTCTTGTGAGAAAGAAGATTTTACGTTAAGTTTGGAAATCGTTAAAGAGAACGTAATATCTTCTCTCTCTTGTGAGAGAGAAGATATTACCTTAAGTTTAAAAATCGTTAACGAGAACGTAATATCTTCTCTCTCTTGTGAGAGAGAAGATATTACGTTAAGTTTGGGAATCGTTAAAGAGAACGTAATATCTTCTTTCTCTTGTGAGAGAGAAGATATTACGTTAAGTTTAAAAATCGTTAAGGAGAACGTAATATCTTCTCTCTCTTGTGAGAGAGAAGATATTACGTTAAGTTTGGGAATCGTTAAAGAGAACGTAATATCTTCTCTCTCTTGTGAGAGAGAAGATATTACGTTAAGTTTAAAAATCGTTAAGGAGAACGTAATATCTTCTCTCTCTTGTGAGAGAGAAGATATTACGTTAAGTTTGGAAATAGTTAAGGAGAACGTAATATCTTCTCTCTCTTGTGAGAGAGAAAATATTACGTTAAGTCTCGAAATCGTTAAGGAGAACGTAATATCTACTCTCTCTTGCGAGAAAGAAGATATTACGTTAAGGTTGGAAATCGTTAAGGAGAACGTAATATCTTCTCTCTCTTGTGAGAGAGAAGATATTACCTTAAGTTTTAAAATCGTTAACGAGAACGTAATATCTTTTCTCTCTTGTGAGAGAGAAGATATTACGTTAAGTTTGGGAATCGTTAAAGAGAACGTAATATCTTCTCTCTCTTGTGAGAGAGAAGATATTACGTTAAGTTTGGAAATCGTTAAGGAGAACGTAATATCATCTCTCTCTTGTGAGAGAGAAGATATTACGTTAAGTTTGGGAATCGTTAAAGAGAACGTAATATCTTCTCTCTCTTGTGAGAGAGAAGATATTACCTTAAGTTTAAAAATCGTTAACGAGAACGTAATATCTTCTCTCTCTTGTGAGAGAGAAGTTATTACGTTAAGTTTGGGAATCGTTAAAGAGAACGTAATATCTTCTTTCTCTTGTGAGAGAGAAGATATTACGTTAAGTTTAAAAATCGTTAAGGAGAACGCAATATCTTCTCTCTCTTGTGAGAGAGAAGATATTACGTTAAGTTTGGGAATCGTTAAAGAGAACGTAATATCTTCTCTCTCTTGTGAGAGAGAAGATATTACGTTAAGTTTAAAAATCGTTAAGGAGAACGTAATATCTTCTCTCTCTTGTGAGAGAGAAGATATTACGTTAAGTTTGGAAATCGTTAAGGAGAACGTAATATCTTCTATGTCTTGCGAGAGAGAAGATATTACGTTAAGTTTGGAAATCGTTAAGGAAAACGTAATATCTTCCCTCTCTCTTGTGAGAGAGAAGATATTACGTTAAGTTTGGAAATCGTTAAGGAAAACGTAATATCTTCCCTCTCTCTTGCGAGAGAGAAGATATTACCTTAAGTTTGGAAATCGTTAAGGAGAACGTAATATCTTCTCTCTCACAAGAGAGAGAAGATATTACGTTAAGTTTGGAAATCGTTAAAGAGAACGTAATATCTTCTCTCTCTTGTGAGAGAGAAGATATTACCTTAAGTTTGGAAATCGTTAAGGAGAACGTAACATCTTCTCTCTCTTGCGAGAGAGAAGATATTACGTTAAGTTTGGGAATCGTTAAAGAGAACGTAATATCTTCTCTCTCTTGTGAGAGAGAAGATATTACGTTAAGTTTGGAAATAGTTAAGGAGAACGCAATATCTTCTCTCTCTTGTGAGAGAGAAAATATTACGTTAAGTCTCGAAATCGTTAAGGAGAACGTAATATCTACTCTCTCTTGCGAGAAAGAAGATATTACGTTAAGGTTGGAAATCGTTAAGGAGAACGTAATATCTTCTCTCTCTTGTGAGAGAGAAGATATTACCTTAAGTTTTAAAATCGTTAACGAGAACGTAATATCTTCTCTCTCTTGTGAGAGAGAAGATATTACGTTAAGTTTGGGAATCGTTAAAGAGAACGTAATATCTTCTCTCTCTTGTGAGAGAGAAGATATTACGTTAAGTTTGGAAATCGTTAAGGAGAACGTAATATCATCTCTCTCTTGTGAGAGAGAAGATATTACGTTAAGTTTGGGAATCGTTAAAGAGAACGTAATATCTTCTCTCTCTTGTGAGAGAGAAGATATTACCTTAAGTTTAAAAATCGTTAACGAGAACGTAATATCTTCTCTCTCTTGTGAGAGAGAAGATATTACGTTAAGTTTGGGAATCGTTAAAGAGAACGTAATATCTTCTTTCTCTTGTGAGAGAGAAGATATTACGTTAAGTTTAAAAATCGTTAAGGAGAACGCAATATCTTCTCTCTCTTGTGAGAGAGAAGATATTACGTTAAGTTTGGGAATCGTTAAAGAGAACGTAATATCTTCTCTCTCTTGTGAGAGAGAAGATATTACGTTAAGTTTAAAAATCGTTAAGGAGAACGTAATATCTTCTCTCTCTTGTGAGAGAGAAGATATTACGTTAAGTTTGGAAATCGTTAAGGAGAACGTAATATCTTCTATGTCTTGCGAGAGAGAAGATATTACGTTAAGTTTGGAAATCGTTAAGGAAAACGTAATATCTTCCCTCTCTCTTGTGAGAGAGAAGATATTACGTTAAGTTTGGAAATCGTTAAGGAAAACGTAATATCTTCCCTCTCTCTTGCGAGAGAGAAGATATTACCTTAAGTTTGGAAATCGTTAAGGAGAACGTAATATCTTCTCTCTCACAAGAGAGAGAAGATATTACGTTAAGTTTGGAAATCGTTAAGGAGAACGAAGTCAAATTTACGTAGAAGAAGTAACCAAAAAATGAAAGTTATATTAGAGTATACGTCACATAAACCTTATATGTCCACTAATTTCAAATTGTTAAAACAGAAAAGAAAACAACGATGTTGTATGGGAATGACCGATTCCTAAACAAATTTTATCGCAGAATAATAGTTAAATATTGGTGGTTAAATCCTAAGAGGCAAATAAATTTGCAAATGACCATCTGCCCGAATTACTCCTAAATCTCTGGAACAAAAAATGACGCAAGTGAGACATCTCAACAGAAGCCCGTGCTTTTTCTTAGAACAAAAGATATACAAGAAAAATATTCACTATTCTAACGGGTTTTGTTTTGAGCTTGGAAAAGTTCTACGGAGGGAACACTGTTACCGCTTTCATCTTCACGTAACCGTGCAAGAAAAAAATAACTAAACTAAACTAAAATATTTGAATTCTCTGGAAGAACTCCTTCTCAAAGTTTCGAAATAACAAATTTCCTACTACGGAACAGACAGATATTTACAGCGACTTTAAATCTTCCTAGAATAGAATTATTTCATGGTTGTCAGATAAATTTTTCCTTTGATTATAAAATAAGTCATCAGTAGAAATACAATGACGTCAAGTATTCAACATTATACGAAATAACTGTTCTCAGTTAAAAGAAGTGCGGTTTTTGGGTTTGCCTGAAGGAGGGTAGAATAATACTTGTGGAGGAGCTGGTCTCTTAATCGCGAAGTCGCACGGTGTGTGGAATTTTGATTTGTTTACATGATACTTATTCAGTTTTGGCTTTTGTATCGTATTAACATCAAATCGGTATGAATTATTCTTCATACGGGAGGGAAATTTTCAATTTTAGCGTAATGTTTTGTTTTGAATTCGCTTTAATATATATATAAAGATTTATCGATTGATGGAGAAAAGCTGGAGATAACAGACACGTACGTTTATCTTGGACAGCAGATATCAAGTGAGGGTCACATTGGTGAAGAAATTAATCGGCGTACAAAACTTGCATGGAGAGCTTTTGGAAGAAACAGCATAATTTTCAAGAGCAATATGCCATTATGTCTTAAAAGAAAAGTGTTTGATCAATGCATCCTTCCAGTGCTTACGTATGGTGCAGAGACGTGGACCTTAGCTAAAAGAGACATACAAAGGCTGCAGACAACTCAAAGTAGCATGGAGAGGTGCATGCTTGGTGTAACCAGGAGAGATAAGAAGAGGAACACGTGGATCCGAAAAATGACAAGAGTGGAAGACATCATGATCAGAGTTAAATCCCTGAAATGGCAATGGGCTGGACATACTGCCAGAAGAACAGACCACCGATGGACAGCCGAAATTTTAGATTGGATTCCAAGGGACAGGAAAAGACCCAGAAGAAGACCACATGAAAGATGGGTGGATGAAATTCGAAAGTATGCGGGAGTGACATGGAGGAGACTGGCATAAGACAGACCGTTGTGGAGGAAACTTGGGGAGACCTTTGTCCAGCAGTGGATTGATAATGGTTGACAATGATGATGATGATGATATATATATATATATATATATATATATATATATATGGTTAAACACATAGTGTATATATACGTATATAGCATACGTACATACTGTAGTGTGTATATGTATATAATGTATAAATAAATACATTGTACACCCACATAGTATACGTATATAGTATTCGTGCACAGTGTGTATATACGTATGTATAGCATACGTATATATAGCATACGGACATTATATATATATATATATTTATTTATTTTGTATATTGATTTTAATTAAGTTGGTCTTACCTCGTTTCGGGTTGGGAAGACTGGGTGCGGGGAATAAAATTATTTTGAAAATATTTGTATATGACAATAAATATTTACTTTGTTCTGATTCGTTTCAATTTTAGTATTTGCAATTCTAAAAGTGTTCTGTTTATTTTGTGTTACAATTTTACCTATATATACTTGACCAATGGAGTCTTTGCTTTGAATTTCGGTTTGACGTCTGGTAGTATGGTACTTTTTTGTATATATATATATATATACTATGCCCACATAGTGTGTTCATTAGATAGATAGATAGATAGAATAGGGTGTCCGGAAGGTTCTCGGCCCTACAGTCAGGGAAAAAGCCGGCCCACTAAAGATACTAGTAGACAGACACTATGTAACTTTTCGAACATGTAAAATAGTATTCTTCAATGTTTAATTTGTGCCGTACGTTGTTCTCAACCTCTTAGGGGCTTTAGAAAAGACACTAGTAGACACTATGTAATTTTATTATGGTAAAATTTCTTTGAATGCTAAATTTGTGACGTACGTTGCTTTGAATATCATTGAGGGCCTTAAAGCTCCCAGAGTACCTCAATCGTAAGTGCTCCAATGTTGCAATAACCTGCGGAACCACCATCTTTCCCACACTTTAACAGTCGCTGCTCGCGGCTATATGCTTCACGTGAAGTGGTACTGCATTATTGACAAGGACATCCCGAGATATCTTGCTCTAACCTCCTTGAGTAAACACCGACAGACCAAGAAGTTTAGAATAAGATATCATGCCTTGTCAATGGTGCACTACTTGCGCGAAGGCTACGTTGCGCAAAGCCATAACGGGGCCGTTAAGGAGTGGAAAAATCTAGTAGGTCCCACCCAAGGCTATTGAAATGCATTTTGTGTTGGCCGAATCTGTCTTTCGTCACAAATGTTTCTAATTTTGCATCGTAACTTGCTGGCGACGTGTGTGTGTGTGTGTGCGTGAGTGTGTGTGTGTGTGCTGGGTTTATATAGCTCTTAATTATTACATTTTTATTTTTAGTTTAAGTACATAGACGTTAGTGCGAATTCAAAATGAGACATAGCTAAAATTAAAAAACTTTACTCATGTACTAAGTATGGTTCATTCCGGTTTGATTAACATGACATCTTCAGAAGTATTATTATAATCTCCTTGTGTCTACCTCACTTCCTAAGAGTTCGTTGACTTGACACCACTGCTGATTGCCATTCCGTTTACAGTTTCAGCTTTTATCTTCCTTACTGTGGGGGGGGGGGGGAATGGCGAGTACAAATCTAGTTTTAGAACTGGGGAGTTGCAAATGTCTCTCGGTGTCATGCGTGAAATCGACTTCACACAGGGAACAAAAGCTAGAAACGCAGATTTATTTAGCTCTACCTTCTCTTCGCGTACAACTTCATTTAATTTGGCTTAAAATCGCGACTTAATCTCTTAATAAATAATTTTTTTTCATGATAACATGAAAGAAACGAAAATAATTCCAGCTGTACGTCCACCAACTCAAAAGAACACAGCAAAAAAACTATAATTTCGAACACATTAATTGTAGAATTCCTCATCGCAAATAATTAGTTTCACAAAGGAAGTAACTATTTCATAGCTGTTACTACTTTTCATTCCAGACCAGCTCCATAGAATTGGCTTAAATATTGGCATTATGATTAATGGAGCATTTAGAAAATGCCGTAATGTTGCTTATATAAAATCGCCCCACTTTCGTTTTTACTATAACAAACTTTCGTTTTTACTATTACAAACAAAAACTGATAATAAAGTTACATGATATAGCTATATTTGAAAATTAATGTCTCAGCTCAAAACTTTGGAAATAATATCTGAGGTGTAAGCCTATAACGAAGTAAATTTCTCCGTCATTTCTGTCCACGCCAGGATTCGAACGCGGATCCCCTCATTACGGAATAAGTCACTCTACCAATTGAGCTACGCGGACGTTTTATTCTGATTCCTATCTGCCTTTATGTCGTGTGCGACCTTCGGACAGGTACGTCACATCTCCTGGTACGTTACATCATCTCCACCTTATTTTTTTTTATTTTTTTTTCGAAGTGCTGGAGAAGGGATTCTCTGATTTTTCCTATCACGCGGTGTGGAAATAACATCACACCATTGCGAGATTTTGAACGGTCGGGTCATCCGGATAGTTCGGGCGCCATTATAACGAAGTAAATTTCTCCGTCATTTTTATCCGCGCCAGGATTCGACCCCGGATCCCCTCATTCCGGAATAAGTCACTCTACCATTTGAGCTACGCGGACGTTTTATTCTGATTCCTATCTGCCTTTATGTCGTGTGCGTCCTTCTGGCAGGTACGTCACATCTCCTGGTACGTTACAAGCCCTCTTCCAAATCTTTGGGGGATATTCTCCGAACACATGGGTAAACGCACATAGTGACTGCCAATTATTACTATGCCTTCTACTTGACAACAAATGTAGCAGTGAAAATAACCCTAGATACTTCTATGTATTACTAATTCTCAATGATGATATCTAAGGCATCAGTATCACAAATGATTCTGCTTAATGAGATATTTCTGCACTTTAGATTTTAATTGATTGTATCGAAGCTATTTTAAAAGAAAGTTTTAGTGATCTAGTTGGTCGCCCTTTGCATTGACACCTTTAAAAATCAAACATTCTAAAGAATGACACGTCTTTAAAGTGCTAAAGCACTTATTTTTTTTTTTATTTTTTTTTTTTTTGATTGGAGGTTTAACGACCACCGTGAGCAACTCAATGGGCTATAAGCAGTCGCCCGTCCCTAATTTAGGGTCACTGGTTCCAGGGAAGGGAGAGAACCAGTGCCGTAAGACAAACACGACATCCATGCCTCACCGGGATTCGAACCCAGACCCCGTTCGGACGAATGATCAGAGGCCATCGCTTAGACCACTGCGCCACCGGGGCGGCCGCTAAAGCACTTAAAAGACGTGACATATTGTAAGAGTTAAAGAGAAAACAGGGATTATTATTGCTTTTATACCTTTCTCGTTTCATTGTTCAAATACTTCACTGTATAATATTTCATTCAACGAAGCCATTGTTGTATTTTTCAATTGTAGCAGTTTATTTACAGTAAGCCAACGGCATTGTTTATGTTTTAGTACCCGGTACTATTGCAACAAAAGAAACGTTGGTTCTTTTTATGTATTCAATAATTAAAAATCAAACATTGTTTAGCACTTTAAAGATGTGACATATTTAAAGAATGAATGAGAAAACAGGAACTATTATTGCTTTTAAACTTTTCCCCTTTCGTTCTTCTCATACTTCACTGTATAACACTTCATTCACCGAAATCATTGTTGTATATTTTCATTGTAGCGGTATATTTACCGTAAGTCAACGGCATTTTTTATGTTTTAGTACCCGGTACTATTGCAACAAAAGAAACGTTGGTTCTTTTTATGTATTCAAGTCATTGTTGTATTTTTCAATTGTAGCAGTTTATTTACAGTAAGCCAACGGCATTGTTTATGTTTTAGTACCCGGTACTATTGCAACAAAAGAAACGTTGGTTCTTTTTATGTATTCAAGTCATTGTTGTATTTTTCAATTGTAGCAGTTTATTTACAGTAAGCCAACGGCATTGTTTATGTTTTAGTACCCGGTACTATTGCAACAAAAGAAACGTTGGTTCTTTTTATGTATTCAAGTCATTGTTGTATTTTTCAATTGTAGCAGTTTATTTACAGTAAGCCAACGGCATTGTTTATGTTTTAGTACCCGGTACTATTGCAACAAAAGAAACGTTGGTTCTTTTTATGTATTCAAGTCATTGTTGTATTTTTCAATTGTAGCAGTTTATTTACAGTAAGCCAACGGCATTGTTTATGTTTTAGTACCCGGTACTATTGCAACAAAAGAAACGTTGGTTCTTTTTATGTATTCAAGTCATTGTTGTATTTTTCAATTGTAGCAGTTTATTTACAGTAAGCCAACGGCATTGTTTATGTTTTAGTACCCGGTACTATTGCAACAAAAGAAACGTTGGTTCTTTTTATGTATTCAAGTCATTGTTGTATTTTTCAATTGTAGCAGTTTATTTACAGTAAGCCAACGGCATTGTTTATGTTTTAGTACCCGGTACTATTGCAACAAAAGAAACGTTGGTTCTTTTTATGTATTCAAGTCATTGTTGTATTTTTCAATTGTAGCAGTTTATTTACAGTAAGCCAACGGCATTGTTTATGTTTTAGTACCCGGTACTATTGCAACAAAAGAAACGTTGGTTCTTTTTATGTATTCAAGTCATTGTTGTATTTTTCAATTGTAGCAGTTTATTTACAGTAAGCCAACGGCATTGTTTATGTTTTAGTACCCGGTACTATTGCAACAAAAGAAACGTTGGTTCTTTTTATGTATTCAAGTCATTGTTGTATTTTTCAATTGTAGCAGTTTATTTACAGTAAGCCAATGGCATTGTTTATGTTTTAGTACCCGGTACTATTGCAACAAAAGAAACGTTGGTTCTTTTTATGTATTCAATAATTAAAAATCAAACATTGTTTAGCACTTTAAAGATGTGACATATTTAAAGAATGAATGAGAAAACAGGAATTATTATTGCTTTTAAACTTTTCCCCTTTCGTTCTTCTCATACTTCACTGTATAACACTTCATTCACCGAAATCATTGTTGTATATTTTCATTGTAGCGGTATATTTACCGTAAGCCAACGGCATTTTTTATGTTTTAGTACCTAGTGGAGAGTTACTTTTGCATCAAAATAAACGTTGGTTCTTTTTGTGTTTCGATTTGCAATATTCTTTCCTTTATTTGATCTCCAAAATAAGTTTCTGCCATGGTGATGAAAGTTTAACATGAATATAGAAACATTTATTGTAAAAAGGGACATATTAGCCATCATGTTATTGAAAAGCCTATGAGAGCGATTAATTCAGTGATTATTTCATATCTATAAACTAATTCAGGTACAAAAGAGCTTTAGCTTTTTTTTTTTTTTACAACAGTGGCTGTGACGTATAATCTAACATAACTTTCATTTTTAGTTACTTTTTCTACATAAATTTGGGTTCATTCTAATTAGCGTTTTTCAAACTTAAAAGTGATATCTTCTCTCTCACAAGAGCAGGGTTGGCAACACCTTGAGGTCGGAACGTAAGATCCACAGAGTAGGAGACTCAGAGGTCAAACCTTAACAGTCTATCTTTTTTTGTTTTTCAAGATTTTACAACTCATAACGCCAGAGGAGAATTTTTCATTTTCATGTAGGACTTCCGTCCACAGGGAGTAGAGTTTAGGTCCCAGCCACCTACAGCGAGATCGCCTTTTGGGCAGGACACAGAAACGGAAGGAATGAGAGCAAGTCTAGCGACTTTTGACAGAACAGTTTGTAGTGAGATTAGAGTACAGCAGATGGCGCCACCGTACAAGTACGATATTGCACATAGATGGGTGAAAGAATTTCAGGGAGGACATAGGAAAGGATACCCATTTAACCAGTGGGTCCAGCCTGGGGGCCGTCACTTTACGTGCTCGTCCGATGCACGGTGGATATTCAGCGATTGTTAGTAAATCACACCATCTCTGAAAGATCAGCCCAGAACCTGGGGACCCAGCATCGATAGTCTGAAACACTAACCACTAAGCCATCCGCGGCTTAATTTTTCAACTCTCTCTGCGGTGCCACTTATATAGCCGCTGGTACCGTATCACGTGACAGACGCTATTGTAGTTTCATGTCCGACCACTGGGGCGCTGTTTTAAACGCGAGAGTTAGACTTCTGTTTCTCCTCCTCGGTGTTACGACGTGTGTATGTGTCAGATGAGAACTGGACGATACATGATGTTCGAGCAGCAACAGTGAGGTGAGATGGTGGTGTCGCAATCGAGAAAGTTGAATTACGTTGAAGCGGTGTTTACTTGAAGTCTGTACGTTAGTATTGCGTTGTTATTGAGTACTGGAGTTTCTTTAATCAAGTTTTCCGCTTCCTAACTTATGAGAATCAGCTTTAAGAGTACTAGTAATGCTATGAAGTAGTTCTCCACGAGTTATTGGAGTTTCCAAAGAAATGCTTATGTGATATTGATGGAATAAAGGAATAGCTGTAACTATTTCTTGAATTTTATTTGAGTGACTTCTGTCTCACTGTAGCTGAAGTATTTAAGAACTGATTTGTGGAGTGTTCAGTAAGCCACACACATACGAACATTACATAATTGGTGCACAAACCTTCATTTTGAAACACCGTTTTTTTTTCTTGCTAATTCAACATTGTGCAATCTCAAGGCGTGCAGCTTGCCGATTCTTTCGAACGGGCTTGTCATATACTACATTACTCAAGTCTCATTAATAACAAACACAAACAGACTTATGAGGCTTGTGGTTCTGACTTTTCAGCTTCAGACTTAGATGATTTCGTCAATAATGTACCCGGAAGATCAACCTCGATGTCTTCCGTCAATCTTAATTGTCTCATTGACGGGAAAATATTGTACACTGTTGGACAATTGCTAAGGACGGATCATAAACGGCTATATAGCGCATAAAAAAGTAAGTGTGGTTGGATGCCAAGTGAAATAAAATAATGTCAGAATGCCAGGACATTACAAGAAAGACAATTTATTGTGCTCTGAAATCCCAGAAGGCTTTGGAACGTGTTCAAGGGACAAACAGGCCATTTTGTGCAGAATACGTAAACGTGAAAAAAATGCAATTACCGTCCGCAGGCGTAAGATGTCAATACGGGATATGGCCACCATGGAGGGCGATGCAAGATTCCACACGTCGTGTCATGCTTTGCACAACATTATCAAGCAGCTGTTGGGGTAATTTATCCCATTCCTCTGTCAGTGCACGGATGAGGGTGTCCTTGTTTATTGGAGGGCATTGGCGACCAGCAAGACTCCTCCCCAAAGCATCCCACACATTTTCAATGGGATTCAGATCTGGAGAACGTGCTGGCCATACGAGGCGTTGAATATCCTCGCTCTCAAGACACTCCTGGACAGCGACTGTTCGATGACATGTTGCGTTGTCGTCCATGAAAATGAATCTATCACCGACAGCACCACGGAACATGAGAACATCATTAATGTATCGTTGGCCAGTCATAGTCCCAGTTGGAAACACATAGAGGGACGTACGGCCATTGATCATGATGCCAGCCCATACCATGACACTACATGTCGGATATCGGTCCCTTTCCTGTATGTTTTCTGGACAATATGCAGTACCACTATCACGCCAGATCAGTTGTCGTCGACAATCAGACGATAGACTGTATCTACTCTCATCTGAGAAGAGGACAGCACCCCAGTCGTTATCAGTCCAATTGCGATGTTGATGGCACCATTGCAAACGGGCGGTACAGTGACGTCTGGACAATGGGATGCACACAACAGGACGGCGGGCGTATAGTCCTCCTTCATGCAAACGTCTGGCGACAGTTTTTCGGGAGATCCGCTTGCCAGTAGCAGCCATAAACTGATTTGCTACCTCACTAGCTGTGCTGCGCCGGTGTCTTTTTGTTGATAGCATTATGTACCGATCTTCTGCAGGTGTCGTACTGCGAACACGACCTCCCCCGTGACGTTTGCTGCACTCTCCATTTGTTTGAAATGATTTCCAAAGCCTTGAAACAACACTGTGGCTGACGTCGAACTCCCTGGCAACATCTGTTATTTTTCGCCCTTCTTCAATCTTGCCAATAATACGGCCACGCGTAAAATCATCTAGGTGATGTCGGGAAGACATACTGAAACTTGCAAGTTCGTCAATTGATTCTTTCCCTGTCAACTTTGCGTTTGAACAACAACGGTCAATACGCGTCAAATCCTTTATATCTCTTATCAGCGCTATGACGTCACGAACAAGTTCTGCAATCCAAAATTTGCATACGCACAACACGTCCTACTGTATCCCGCACTTATGCTAATTTCCACATTTTCCTGCCTTCCATTTTATGGTTGCTATCGTCATCCATCCTCAGCAATTGTCCGGCAGTGTATAATAATCACAATATTATCATATGTGTGTGCAGTTTCCAGATCAAGTTCATGAGAGAGAGAGAGAGAGAGAGAATTGTATCTATTGCCTCAGCACTTCAACTTGATCTTCTTTTCTTTAAAACTCGACCTACTGCACTAAAAACCATCACCCCAAAAATCACAGGAGTGAGGAAATTATAAAAAATAAATAACAATACTTCTAACTGCACAATTTTAGAAATTAATACATCGTTTTAAAGATAAGATTCTTGATTTTTAATAAAATACAAAAGATGGGAATGTGATTTTTTTCCCAGTTTTTCGATACCAGACCTCCTTAAACTAATCCTTGCTTGGGCCATAGCTTTAGACAATGCATAATGCAAGTCTTGCTAAGCAAAATTTGTCTTGCAATGGCAGCTAGCTTAGGAAATTGAAAATCCTTCCACCATGGTAACAAATCCACAATGAAATTCAACACGTGTAATTCAACCGGGCTCGGAATTACACGTGTTGAATTAATTACAGTAATGAAATTGAATATGTGTAATTCCGAGCCCGGGTTTTTCGGTAGTTAATGATTTTTTTTTTTTTTTTTTTTTATTGGAGGTTTAACGACCACCGTGAACAACTCAATGGGCTATAAGCAGTCGCCCGTCCCTAATTTAGGGTCACTGGTTCCAGGGAAGGGAGAGAGCCAGTGCCGTAAGACAAACACAACATCCATTGATTGATTGGAGGTTTAACGACCACCGTGAGCAACTCAATGGGCTATAAGCAGTCGCCCGTCCCTAATTTAGGGTCACTGGTTCCAGGGAAGGGAGAGAGCCAGTGCCGCAAGACAAACACAACATCCATTGATTGATTGGAGGTTTAACGACCACCGTGAGCAACTTAATGGGCTATAAGAAGTCGCCCGTCCCTAATTTAGGGTCACTGGTTCCAGGGAAGGGAGAGAGCCAGTGCCGTAAGACAAACACAACATCCATTGATTGATTGGAGGTTTAACGACCACCGTGAGCAACTCAATGGGCTATAAGCAGTCGCCCGTCCCTAATTTAGGGTCACTGGTTCCAGGGAAGGGAGAGAGCCAGTGCCGTAAGACAAACACAACATCCATGCCTGACCGGGATTCGAACCCGGACCCCTTACGGACGAATGATCAGAGGCCATCGCTTAGACCACTGCGCCACCGGGGCGGCAGTTAATGAATTCTGAGCCCGTCCGAGCCCGGGCCCGAACTCATCTCTAAAGTAGACCACTCTATATGAATGATCAACCAAACGGGCACTATCAACGGCATTCTACGACTTCCACATCACTGGCAACTGGTGTTATAGAATGCTGGTGACTACATTGAAGGACTGTAAAAATTTGAAAGAGGTATGCTTTTGTATCTGTAGCAATTACGCAATTCCCACTATTAAAACTCCAACCCTCATAGTATTAGATTTAGCAGATTTGTTCTTGACTTATGAGTTCTTATGTTCACCTTGTCCTGTTCGCAGTTACAACATCGGTAGATTTGATGTCTTCATGTCGCAAACACGTTCTTTGTTATATCCCTCTTGTTGCCTTTAAATGGTGAGGTATTTAAGGCATTTTGAGCTCAAACCTTATCCCCTATAATACATAGGTTTTTTTACCTGTTAATTACTGCATAACAGGTAGAATACCTAAACGTAAAATTCGCACAAGGGCATTTAAGGAGCCCTTCTTAAATTCCAGGAGCTGAACCAACCCTGCACCCTAAAAATTAAGTATTAATTTAAATTAAATTTAAAGACTTTTCAAAGAGTCTGAGAGGAAATGAGGAGGAAAAGGCCCATTTCAGGAGTGCTCCTTAACTTCCAGGAGCTGAACCAACCCTGCACCCTAAAAATTAATCAAAATTACATTTAAAGAATTTCTCAGAAGTCTAAGAGGAAATAAGGAGAAGAAGGCCCATTTTAGGATTTCTCCTAAAATTCCAAGAATTGAACCAACCCTGTACCCTGAAAATTAAATTTAAAGACTTTCTCAGGAGTCAGAGAAAATAAGAAGAAGAAGGCCCATTTAAGGAGTTCTCCTTAAATTCCAAGAGCTGAACCAACCGTGAACAATCAAAATTAAATTTAAAGACTTTCTCAGGAGTCTGAGAGGAAATAAGGAGGAAAAGGCCCATTTAAGAGTTCTTAAATTCCAAGAGCTGAAACAACCCTGAACCCTAAACATTCAAAATTAATCAAAATTATATTTAAAGACTTTCCCAGAAGTCTAAGAGGAAATAAGGAGAAGAAGGCACATTTAAGGAGTTCTCCTTAAATTCCAAGAGCTGAACCAACCCTGCACCCTAAAAATGAAAAATTAATCAAAATTACATTTAAAAACTTTCCCATAAGTCTAAGAGGAAATAAAGAGAAGAAGGCCCATTTAAGGAGTTCTCCTTAAATTCCAAGAGCTGAACCAACCCTGTACAATCAAAATTAAATTTAAAGACTTTCTCAGGAGTCTGAGAGGAAATAAGGAGGAAAAGACCCATTTAAGAGTTCATAAATTCCAAGAGCTGAACCAACCCTGCACCAACATTAAAAATTAATCAAAATTAAATTTAAAGACTTTCCCAGGAGTCTGAGAGGAAATAAGGAGGAAAAAAACCTATTTAAGGAGTTCTTAAATTCCAAGAGCTGAACCAACCCTGCACCCTAAAAATGAAAAATTAATCAAAATTAAATTCAAAGACTTTCCCAGGAGTCTGAGAGGAAATAAGGAGGGGAAGGCCAATTTAAGGAATTCTCCTTAAATTCCAGGAGCTGAACCAAACATACACCGTCAAAACTCAAAATTAAATTTAAAGTCTTTTTCTGGAGTCTGAGAAGAAATGAGGAGGAAAAGGCCCATTTCAGGAGTGCTCCTTAACTTCCAGGAGCTGAACCAACCCTGCACCCTAAAAATTAATCAAAATTACATTTAAAGAATTTCTCAGAAGTCTAAGAGGAAATAAGGAGAAGGCCCATTTTAGGAGTTCTCCTAAAATTCCAAGAATTGAACCAACCCTGTAACCTGAAAATTAAATTTAAAGACTTTCTCAGGAGTCTGAGAGGAAATAAGGAGGAAAAGGCCCATTTAAGGAGTTCTTAAATTGCAAGAGCTGAACCAACCCTGCAACCTAAACATTAAAAATTAATCAAAATTAAATTTAAAGACTTTCCCAGGAGTCTAAGAGGAAATAAGGAGAAGGAGGCCTATTTTAGGAGTTCTCTTAAAATTCCAAGAATTGAACCAACCCTGTACCCTGAAAATTAAATTTAAAGACTTTCTCAGGAGTCTGAGAGGAAATAAGGAGGAAAAGGCCCATTTAAGAGTTCATAAATTCCAAGAGCTGAACCAACCCTGTACAATCAAAATTAAATTTAAAGACTTTCTCAGTATGAGAGGAAATATAAGGAGGAAAAGACCCATTTAAAGAGTTCTTAAATTCCAAGAGCTGAACCAACCCTGCACCCTAAACATTAAAAATTAATCAAAATTAAATTTAAAGACTTTCCCAGGAGTCTGAGAGGAAATAAGGAGGGGAAGGCCAATTTAAGGAGTTCTCCTAAAATTCCAAGAATTGAACCAACCCTGTACCCTGAAAATTAAATTTAAAGACTTTCTCAGGAGTCAGAGGAAATAAGGAGAAGAAGGCCCATTTAAGGAGTTCTCCTTAAATTCCAAGCGCTGAACCAACCCTGAACAATCAAAATTAAATTTAAAGACTTTCTCAGGAGTCTGAGAGGAAATAAGGAGGAAAAGGCCCATTTAAGAGTTCATAAATTCCAAGAGCTGAACCAACCCTGTACAATCAAAATTAAATTTAAAGACTTTCTCAGGATGAGAGGAAATAAGGAGGAACAGGCCCATTTAAGGAGTTCTTAAATTCCAAGAGCTGAACCAACCCTGCACCCTAAACATTAAAAATTAATCAAAATTAAATTTAAAGACTTTCCCAGGAGTCTAAGAGGAAATAAGGAGAAGAAGGCCCATTTTAGGAGTTCTCCTAAAATTCCAAGAATTGAACCAACCATGTACCCTGAAAATTAAATTTAAAGACTTTCTCAGGAGTCTGAGAGGAAATAAGGAGAAGAAGGCCCATTTAAGGAGTTCTCCTTAAATTCCAAGAGCTGAATCAACCCTGAACAATCAAAATTAAATTTAAAGACTTTCTCAGGAGTCTGAGAGGAAATAAGGAGGAAAAGGCCCATTTAAGAGTTCATAAATTCCAAGAGCTGAACCAACCCTGTACAATCAAAATTAAATTTAAAGACTTTCTCAGGATGAGAGGAAATAAGGAGGAAAAGACCCATTTAAGGAGTTCTTAAATTCCAAGAGCTGAACCAACCCTGCACCCTAAACATTAAAAATTAATCGAAATTAAATTTAAAGACTTTCCCAGGAGTCTGAGAGGAAATAAGGAGGAGAAGGCCAATTTAAGAAGTTCTCCTAAAATTCCAAGAATTGAACCAACCATGTACCCCGAAAATTAAATTTAAAGACTTTCTCAGGAGTCTGAGAGGAAATAAGGAGGAAAAGGCCCATTTAAGAGGTCATAAATTAAAGAGCTGAACCAACCCTGTACAATCAAAATTAAATTTAAAGACTTTCTCAGGATGAGAGGAAATAAGGAGGAAAAGGCCCATTTAAGGAGTTCTTAAATTCCAAGAGCTGAACCAACCCTGCACCCTAAACATTAAAAATTAATCAAAATTAAATTTAAAGACTTTCCCAGGAGTCTGAGAGGAAATAAGGAGGAGAAGGCCAATTTAAGGAGTTCTCCTAAAATTCCAAGAATTGAACCAACCATGTACCCCGAAAATTAAATTTAAAGACTTTCTCAGGAGTCTGAGAGGAAATAAGGAGGAAAAGGCCCATTTAAGAGGTCATAAATTAAAGAGCTGAACCAACCCTGTACAATCAAAATTAAATTTAAAGACTTTCTCAGGATGAGAGGAAATAAGGAGGAAAAGGCCCATTTAAGGAGTTCTTAAATTCCAAGAGCTGAACCAACCCTGCACCCTAAACATTAAAAATTAATCAAAATTAAATTTAAAGACTTTCCCAGGGGTCTGAGAGGAAATAAGGAGGAGAAGGCCAATTTAAGGAGTTCTCCTAAAATTCCAAGAATTGAACCAACCCTGTACCCTGAAAATTAAATTTAAAGACTTTCTCAGGAGTCAGAGGAAATAAGAAGAAGAAGGCCCATTTAAGGAGTTCTCCTTAAATTCCAAGAGCTGAACCAACAGTGAACAATCAAAATTAAATTTAAAGACTTTCTCAGGAGTCTGAGAGGAAATAAGGAGGAAAAGGCCCATTTAAGAGTTCTTAAATTCCAAGAGCTGAAACAACCCTGAACCCTAAACATTAAAAATTAATCAAAATTATATTTAAAGACTTTCCCAGAAGTCTAAGAGGAAATAAGGAGAAGAAGGCACATTTAAGGAGTTCTCCTTAAATTCCAAGAGCTGAACCAACACTGCACCCTAAAAATGAAAAATTAATCAAAATTACATTTAAAAACTTTCCCATAAGTCTAAGAGGAAATAAAGAGAAGAAGGCCCATTTAAGGAGTTCTCCTTAAATTCCAAGAGCTGAACCAACCCTGTACAATCAAAATTAAATTTAAAGACTTTCTCAGGAGTCTGAGAGGAAATAAGGAGGAAAAGACCCATTTAAGAGTTCATAAATTCCAAGAGCTGAACCAACCCTGCACCAACATTAAAAATTAATCAAAATTAAATTTAAAGACTTTCCCAGGAGTCTGAGAGGAAATAAGGAGGAAAAAAACCTATTTAAGGAGTTCTTAAATTCCAAGAGCTGAACCAACCCTGCACCCTAAAAATGAAAAATTAATCAAAATTAAATTCAAAGACTTTCCCAGGAGTCTGAGAAGAAATAAGGAGAGGAAGGCCAATTTAAGGAATTCTCCTTAAATTCCAGGAGCTGAACCAAACATACACCGTCAAAACTCAAAATTAAATTTAAAGTCTTTTTCTGGAGTCTGAGAAGAAATGAGGAGGAAAAGGCCCATTTCAGGAGTGCTCCTTAACTTCCAGGAGCTGAACCAACCCTGCACCCTAAAAATTAATCAAAATTACATTTAAAGAATTTCTCAGAAGTCTAAGAGGAAATAAGGAGAAGAAGGCCCATTTTAGGAGTTCTCCTAAAATTCCAAGAATTGAACCAACCCTGTAACCTGAAAATTAAATTTAAAGACTTTCTCAGGAGTCTGAGAGGAAATAAGGAGGAAAAGGCCCATTTAAGGAGTTCTTAAATTCCAAGAGCTGAACCAACCCTGCAACCTAAACATTAAAAATTAATCAAAATTAAATTTAAAGACTTTCCCAGGAGTCTAAGAGGAAATAAGGAGAAGGCCCATTTTAGGAGTTCTCCTAAAATTCCAAGAATTGAACCAACCATGTACCCTGAAAATTAAATTTAAAGACTTTCTCAGGAGTCTGAGAGGAAATAAGGAGGAAAAGGCCCATTTAAGAGTTCATAAATTCCAAGAGCTGAACCAACCCTGTACAATCAAAATTAAATTTAAAGACTTTCTCAGTATGAGAGGAAATAAGGAGGAAAAGACCCATTTAAAGAGTTCTTAAATTCCAAGAGCTGAACCAACCCTGCACCCTAAACATTAAAAATTAATCAAAATTAAATTTAAAGACTTTCCCAGGAGTCTGAGAGGAAATAAGGAGGGGAAGGCCAATTTAAGGAGTTCTCCTAAAATTCCAAGAATTGAACCAACCCTGTACCCTGAAAATTAAATTTAAAGACTTTCTCAGGAGTCAGAGGAAATAAGGAGAAGAAGGCCCATTTAAGGAGTTCAACTTAAATTCCAAGAGCTGAACCAACCCTGAACAATCAAAATTAAATTTAAAGACTTTCTCAGGAGTCTGAGAGGAAATAAGGAGGAAAAGGCCCATTTAAGAGTTCATAAATTCCAAGAGCTGAACCAACCCTGTACAATCAAAATTAAATTTAAAGACTTTCTCAGGATGAGAGGAAATAAGGAGGAACAGGCCCATTTAAGGAGTTCTTAAATTCCAAGAGCTGAACCAACCCTGCACCCTAAACATTAAAAATTAATCAAAATTAAATTTAAAGACTTTCCCAGGAGTCTGAGAGGAAATAAGGAGAAGAAGGCCCATTTTAGGAGTTCTCCTAAAATTCCAAGAATTGAACCAACCATGTACCCTGAAAATTAAATTTAAAGACTTTCTCAGGAGTCTGAGAGGAAATAAGGAGAAGAAGGCCCATTTAAGGAGTTCTCCTTAAATTCCAAGAGCTGAATCAACCCTGAACAATCAAAATTAAATTTAAAGACTTTCTCAGGAGTCTGAGAGGAAATAAGGAGGAAAAGGCCCATTTAAGAGTTCATAAATTCCAAGAGCTGAACCAACCCTGTACAATCAAAATTAAATTTAAAGACTTTCTCAGGATGAGAGGAAATAAGGAGGAAAAGACCCATTTAAGGAGTTCTTAAATTCCAAGAGCTGAACCAACCCTGCACCCTAAACATTAAAAATTAATCAAAATTAAATTTAAAGACTTTCCCAGGAGTCTGAGAGGAAATAAGGAGGAGAAGGCCAATTTAAGGAGTTCTCCTAAAATTCCAAGAATTGAACCAACCATGTACCCCGAAAATTAAATTTAAAGACTTTCTCAGGAGTCTGAGAGGAAATAAGGAGGAAAAGGCCCATTTAAGAGGTCATAAATTAAAGAGCTGAACCAACCCTGTACAATCAAAATTAAATTTAAAGACTTTCTCAGGATGAGAGGAAATAAGGAGGAAAAGGCCCATTTAAGGAGTTCTTAAATTCCAAGAGCTGAACCAACCCTGCACCCTAAACATTAAAAATTAATCAAAATTAAATTTAAAGACTTTCCCAGGGGTCTGAGAGGAAATAAGGAGGAGAAGGCCAATTTAAGGAGTTCTCCTAAAATTCCAAGAATTGAACCAACCCTGTACCCTGAAAATTAAATTTAAAGACTTTCTCAGGAGTCAGAGGAAATAAGGAGAAGAAGGCCCATTTAAGGAGTTCTCCTTAAATTCCAAGAGCTGAACCAACCCTGAACAATCAAAATTAAATTTAAAGACTTTCTCAGGAGTCTGAGAGGAAATAAGGAGGAAAAGGCCCATTTAAGAGTTCTTAAATTCCAAGAGCTGAAACAACCCTGAACCCTAAACATTAAAAATTAATCAAAATTATATTTAAAGACTTTCCCAGAAGTCTAAGAGGAAATAAGGAGAAGAAGGCACATTTAAGGAGTTCTCCTTAAATTCCAAGAGCTGAACCAACCCTGCACCCTAAAAATGAAAAATTAATCAAAATTACATTTAAAAACTTTCCCATAAGTCTAAGAGGAAATAAAGAGAAGAAGGCCCATTTAAGGAGTTCTCCTTAAATTCCAAGAGCTGAACCAACCCTGTACAATCAAAATTAAATTTAAAGACTTTCTCAGGAGTCTGAGAGGAAATAAGGAGGAAAAGACCCATTTAAGAGTTCATAAATTCCAAGAGCTGAACCAACCCTGCACCAACATTAAAAATTAATCAAAATTAAATTTAAATGGTTAATATATATCAAATACGTGGATATAATGTTAATGGACGATGTCATCACTCTTTCCACGTTATTTTTAAACAACGCATAGCGACTGAAAAATTGTATTCCGGCACTGCTGGGATCGAACCCCAGAACTCTCGATAACTAGTCGAGTGCGTTCGAATTTACGCTACAGCGCCAACAATTCTCAGCGCAATACGTGGTTTAACAGTCAGCATCTGACTACACGAATGCGTATTGATGGTCTCAGCAACTGAGATGTCGTCATCTGGTGGCATTTAACGCAACAGCTACAATTAAAATAGCTGCTGCGTTAAATGCCACCAGATGACGACATCTCAGTTGCTGAGACCATCAATACGCATTCGTGTAGTCAGATGCTGACTGTTAAACCACGCATTGCGCTGAGAATTGTTGGCGCTGTAGCGTAAATTCGAACGCACTCGACTAGTTATCGAGAGTTCTGGGGTTCGATCCCAGCAGTGCCGGAATACAATTTTTCAGTCGCTATGCGTTGTTTAAAAATAACGTGGAAAGAGTGATGACATCGTCCATTTACATTAAATTTAAAGACTTTCCCAGGAGTCTGAGAGGAAATAAGGAGGAAAAAAACCTATTTAAGGAGTTCTTAAATTCCAAGAGCTGAACCAACCCTGCACCCTAAAAATGAAAAATTAATCAAAATTAAATTCAAAGACTTTCCCAGGAGTCTGAGAGGAAAAAAGGAGGGGAAGGCCAATTTAAGGAATTCTCCTTAAATTCCAGGAGCTGAACCAAACATACACCGTCAAAACTCAAAATTAAATTTAAAGTCTTTTTCTGGAGTCTGAGAAGAAATGAGGAGGAAAAGGCCCATTTCAGGAGTGCTCCTTAACTTCCAGGAGCTGAACCAACCCTGCACCCTAAAAATTAATCAAAATTACATTTAAAGAATTTCTCAGAAGTCTAAGAGGAAATAAGGAGAAGAAGGCCCATTTTAGGAGTTCTCCTAAAATTCCAAGAATTGAACCAACCCTGTACCCTGAAAATTAAATTTAAAGACTTTCTCAGGAGTCTGAGAGGAAATAAGGAGGAAAAGGCCCATTTAAGGAGTTCTTAAATTCCAAGAGCTGAACCAACCCTGCACCCTAAACATTAAAAATTAATCAAACTTAAATTTAAAGACTTTCCCAGGAGTCTAAGAGGAAATAAGGAGAAGGAGGCCCATTTTAGGAGTTCTCTTAAAATTCCAAGAATTGAACCAACTCTGTACCCTGAAAATTAAATTTAAAGACTTTCTCAGGAGTCTGAGAGGAAATAAGGAGGAAAAGGCCCATTTAAGAGTTCATAAATTCCAAGAGCTGAACCAACCCTGTACAATCAAAATTAAATTTAAAGACTTTCTCAGGATGAGAGGAAATAAGGAGGAAAAGGCCCATTTAAGGAGTTCTTAAATTCCAAGAGCTGAACCAACCCTGCACCCTAAACATTAAAAATTAATCAAAATTAAATTTAAAGACTTTCCCAGGGGTCTGAGAGGAAATAAGGAGGAGAAGGCCAATTTAAGGAGTTCTCCTAAAATTCCAAGAATTGAACCAACCCTGTACCCTGAAAATTAAATTTAAAGACTTTCTCAGGAGTCAGAGGAAATAAGGAGAAGAAGGCCCATTTAAGGAGTTCTCCTTAAATTCCAAGAGCTGAACCAACCCTGAACAATCAAAATTAAATTTAAAGACTTTCTCAGGAGTCTGAGAGGAAATAAGGAGGAAAAGGCCCATTTAAGAGTTCATAAATTCCAAGAGCTGAACCAACCCTGTACAATCAAAATTAAATTTAAAGACTTTTTCAGGATGAGAGGAAATAAGGAGGAACAGGCCCATTTAAGGAGTTCTTAAATTCCAAGAGCTGAACCAACCCTGCACCCTAAACATTAAAAATTAATCAAAATTAAATTTAAAGACTTTCCCAGGAGTCTAAGAGGAAATAAGGAGAAGGCCCATTTTAGGAGTTCTCCTAAAATTCCAAGAATTGAACCAACCATGTACCCTGAAAATTAAATTTAAAGACTTTCTCAGGAGTCTGAGAGGAAATAAGGAGAAGGCCCATTTAAGGAGTTCTCCTTAAATTCCAAGAGCTGAACCAACCCTGAACAATCAAAATTAAATTTAAAGACTTTCTCAGGAGTCTGAGAGGAAATAAGGAGGAAAAGGCCCATTTAAGAGTTCATAAATTCCAAGAGCTGAACCAACCCTGTACAATCAAAATTGAATTTAAAGACTTTCTCAGGATGAGAGGAAATAAGGAGGAAAAGGCCCATTTAAGGAGTTCTTAAATTCCAAGAGCTGAACCAACCCTGCACCCTAAACATTAAAAATTAATCAAAATTAAATTTAAAGACTTTACCAGGGGTCTGAGAGGAAATAAGGAGGAGAAGGCCAATTTAAGGAGTTCTTAAATTCCAAGAGCTGAACCAACCCTGCACCCTAAACATTAAAAATTAATCAAAATTAAATTTAAAGACTTTCCCAGGAGTCTAAGAGGAAATAAGGAGAAGGCCCATTTTAGGAGTTCTCCTAAAATTCCAAGAATTGAACCAACCATGTACCCTGAAAATTAAATTTAAAGACTTTCTCAGGAGTCTGAGAGGAAATAAGGAGAAGGCCCATTTAAGGAGTTCTCCTTAAATTCCAAGAGCTGAACCAACCCTGAACAATCAAAATTAAATTTAAAGACTTTCTCAGGAGTCTGAGAGGAAATAAGGAGGAAAAGGCCCATTTAAGAGTTCATAAATTCCAAGAGCTGAACCAACCCTGTACAATCAAAATTAAATTTAAAGACTTTCTCAGGATGAGAGGAAATAAGGAGGAACAGGCCCATTTAAGGAGTTCTTAAATTCCAAGAGCTGAACCAACCCTGCACCCTAAACATTAAAAATTAATCAAAATTAAATTTAAAGACTTTCCCAGGAGTCTAAGAGGAAATAAGGAGAAGAAGGCCCATTTTAGGAGTTCTCCTAAAATTCCAAGAATTGAACCAACCATGTACCCTGAAAATTAAATTTAAAGACTTTCTCAGGAGTCTGAGAGGAAATAAGGAGAAGAAGGCCCATTTAAGGAGTTCTCCTTAAATTCCAAGAGCTGAATCAACCCTGAACAATCAAAATTAAATTTAAAGACTTTCTCAGGAGTCTGAGAGGAAATAAGGAGGAAAAGGCCCATTTAAGAGTTCATAAATTCCAAGAGCTGAACCAACCCTGTACAATCAAAATTAAATTTAAAGACTTTCTCAGGATGAGAGGAAATAAGGAGGAAAAGACCCATTTAAGGAGTTCTTAAATTCCAAGAGCTGAACCAACCCTGCACCCTAAACATTAAAAATTAATCAAAATTAAATTTAAAGACTTTCCCAGGAGTCTGAGAGGAAATAAGGAGGAGAAGGCCAATTTAAGGAGTTCTCCTAAAATTCCAAGAATTGAACCAACCATGTACCCCGAAAATTAAATTTAAAGACTTTCTCAGGAGTCTGAGAGGAAATAAGGAGGAAAAGGCCCATTTAAGAGGTCATAAATTAAAGAGCTGAACCAACCCTGTACAATCAAAATTAAATTTAAAGACTTTCTCAGGATGAGAGGAAATAAGGAGGAAAAGGCCCATTTAAGGAGTTCTTAAATTCCAAGAGCTGAACCAACCCTGCACCCTAAACATTAAAAATTAATCAAAATTAAATTTAAAGACTTTCCCAGGGGTCTGAGAGGAAATAAGGAGGAGAAGGCCAATTTAAGGAGTTCTCCTAAAATTCCAAGAATTGAACCAACCCTGTACCCTGAAAATTAAATTTAAAGACTTTCTCAGGAGTCAGAGGAAATAAGGAGAAGAAGGCCCATTTAAGGAGTTCTCCTTAAATTCCAAGAGCTGAACCAACCCTGAACAATCAAAATTAAATTTAAAGACTTTCTCAGGAGTCTGAGAGGAAATAAGGAGGAAAAGGCCCATTTAAGAGTTCTTAAATTCCAAGAGCTGAAACAACCCTGAACCCTAAACATTAAAAATTAATCAAAATTATATTTAAAGACTTTCCCAGAAGTCTAAGAGGAAATAAGGAGAAGAAGGCACATTTAAGGAGTTCTCCTTAAATTCCAAGAGCTGAACCAACCCTGCACCCTAAAAATGAAAAATTAATCAAAATTACATTTAAAAACTTTCCCATAAGTCTAAGAGGAAATAAAGAGAAGAAGGCCCATTTAAGGAGTTCTCCTTAAATTCCAAGAGCTGAACCAACCCTGTACAATCAAAATTAAATTTAAAGACTTTCTCAGGAGTCTGAGAGGAAATAAGGAGGAAAAGACCCATTTAAGAGTTCATAAATTCCAAGAGCTGAACCAACCCTGCACCAACATTAAAAATTAATCAAAATTAAATTTAAATGGTTAATATATATCAAATACGTGGAGATAATGTAAATGGACGATGTCATCACTCTTTCCACGTTATTTTTAAACAACGCATAGCGACTGAAAAATTGTATTCCGGCACTGCTGGGATCGAACCCCAGAACTCTCGATAACTAGTCGAGTGCGTTCGAATTTACGCTACAGCGCCAACAATTCTCAGCGCAATACGTGGTTTAACAGTCAGCATCTGACTACACGAATGCGTATTGATGGTCTCAGCAACTGAGATGTCGTCATCTGGTGGCATTTAACGCAACAGCTACAATTAAAATAGCTGCTGCGTTAAATGCCACCAGATGACGACATCTCAGTTGCTGAGACCATCAATACGCATTCGTGTAGTCAGATGCTGACTGTTAAACCACGCATTGCGCTGAGAATTGTTGGCGCTGTAGCGTAAATTCGAACGCACTCGACTAGTTATCGAGAGTTCTGGGGTTCGATCCCAGCAGTGCCGGAATACAATTTTTCAGTCGCTATGCGTTGTTTAAAAAATAACGTGGAAAGAGTGATGACATCGTCCATTTACATTAAATTTAAAGACTTTCCCAGGAGTCTGAGAGGAAATAAGGAGGAAAAAAACCTATTTAAGGAGTTCTTAAATTCCAAGAGCTGAACCAACCCTGCACCCTAAAAATGAAAAATTAATCAAAATTAAATTCAAAGACTTTCCCAGGAGTCTGAGAGGAAAAAAGGAGGGGAAGGCCAATTTAAGGAATTCTCCTTAAATTCCAGGAGCTGAACCAAACATACACCGTCAAAACTCAAAATTAAATTTAAAGTCTTTTTCTGGAGTCTGAGAAGAAATGAGGAGGAAAAGGCCCATTTCAGGAGTGCTCCTTAACTTCCAGGAGCTGAACCAACCCTGCACCCTAAAAATTAATCAAAATTACATTTAAAGAATTTCTCAGAAGTCTAAGAGGAAATAAGGAGAAGAAGGCCCATTTTAGGAGTTCTCCTAAAATTCCAAGAATTGAACCAACCCTGTACCCTGAAAATTAAATTTAAAGACTTTCTCAGGAGTCTGAGAGGAAATAAGGAGGAAAAGGCCCATTTAAGGAGTTCTTAAATTCCAAGAGCTGAACCAACCCTGCACCCTAAACATTAAAAATTAATCAAAATTAAATTTAAAGACTTTCCCAGGAGTCTAAGAGGAAATAAGGAGAAGGAGGCCCATTTTAGGAGTTCTCTTAAAATTCCAAGAATTGAACCAACTCTGTACCCTGAAAATTAAATTTAAAGACTTTCTCAGGAGTCTGAGAGGAAATAAGGAGGAAAAGGCCCATTTAAGAGTTCATAAATTCCAAGAGCTGAACCAACCCTGTACAATCAAAATTAAATTTAAAGACTTTCTCAGGATGAGAGGAAATAAGGAGGAAAAGGCCCATTTAAGGAGTTCTTAAATTCCAAGAGCTGAACCAACCCTGCACCCTAAACATTAAAAATTAATCAAAATTAAATTTAAAGACTTTCCCAGGGGTCTGAGAGGAAATAAGGAGGAGAAGGCCAATTTAAGGAGTTCTCCTAAAATTCCAAGAATTGAACCAACCCTGTACCCTGAAAATTAAATTTAAAGACTTTCTCAGGAGTCAGAGGAAATAAGGAGAAGAAGGCCCATTTAAGGAGTTCTCCTTAAATTCCAAGAGCTGAACCAACCCTGAACAATCAAAATTAAATTTAAAGACTTTCTCAGGAGTCTGAGAGGAAATAAGGAGGAAAAGGCCCATTTAAGAGTTCATAAATTCCAAGAGCTGAACCAACCCTGTACAATCAAAATTAAATTTAAAGACTTTTTCAGGATGAGAGGAAATAAGGAGGAACAGGCCCATTTAAGGAGTTCTTAAATTCCAAGAGCTGAACCAACCCTGCACCCTAAACATTAAAAATTCCAAGAGCTGAACCAACCCTGAACAATCAAAATTAAATTTAAAGTTTTTCTCAGGAGTCTGAGAGGAAATAAGGAGGAAAAGGCCCATTTAAGAGTTCATAAATTCCAAGAGCTGAACCAACCCTGTACAATCAAAATTAAATTTAAAGACTTTTTCAGGATGAGAGGAAATAAGGAGGAACAGGCCCATTTAAGGAGTTCTTAAATTCCAAGAGCTGAACCAACCCTGCACCCTAAACATTAAAAATTAATCAAAATTAAATTTAAAGACTTTCCCAGGAGTCTAAGAGGAAATAAGGAGAAGGCCCATTTTAGGAGTTCTCCTAAAATTCCAAGAATTGAACCAACCATGTACCCTGAAAATTAAATTTAAAGACTTTCTCAGGAGTCTGAGAGGAAATAAGGAGAAGAAGGCCCATTTAAGGAGTTCTCCTTAAATTCCAAGAGCTGAACCAACCCTGAACAATCAAAATTAAATTTAAAGACTTTCTCAGGAGTCTGAGAGGAAATAAGGAGGAAAAGGCCCATTTAAGAGTTCATAAATTCCAAGAGCTGAACCAACCCTGTACAATCAAAATTGAATTTAAAGACTTTCTCAGGATGAGAGGAAATAAGGAGGAAAAGACCCATTTAAGGAGTTCTTAAATTCCAAGAGCTGAACCAAACCTGCACCCTAAACATTAAAAATTAATCAAAATTAAATTTAAAGACTTTCCCAGGAGTCTGAGAGGAAATAAGGAGGAGAAGGCCAATTTAAGGAGTTCTCCTAAAATTCCAAGAATTGAACCAACCATGTACCCTGAAAATTAAATTTAAAGACTTTCTTAGGAGTCTGAGAGGAAATAAGGAGAAGAAGGCCCATTTAAGGAGTTCTCCTTAAATTGCAAGAGCTGAACCAACCCTGTACAATCAAAATTAAATTTAAAGACTTTCTCAGGAGTCTGAGAGGAAAAGGCCCATTTAAGGAGTTCTTAAATTCCAAGAGCTGAACCAACCCTGAACCCAAAACATTAAAAATTAATCAAAATTAAATTTAAAGACTTTCCCAGGAGTCTGAGAGGAAATAAGGAGGGAAGGCCAATTTAAGGAATTCTCCTTAAATTCCAGGAGCTGAACCAAACATGCACCATCAAAACTAAAAATTAAATTTAAAGTCTTTTTCTGGAGTCTGAGAGGAAATAAGGAGAAAAAGGCCTATTTACAGAGTTCTTAAATTCCAGGAGGCATACAAATCCTGCACTTATAAAATTAAAAATTAGTCAAAATTAAATTTAAAGACTTTCCCAGGAGTCTGAGAGGAAATAAGGAGGAGAAGGCCAATTTAAGGAATTCTCCTTAAATTCCAGGAGCTGAACCAAACATGCACGATCAAAACTAAAAATTAAATTTAAAGTCTTTTTCTGGAGTCTGAGAGGAAATAAGGAGAAAAAGGCCTATTTACAGAGTTCTTAAATTCCAGGAGGCATACAAATACTGCACTTATAAAATTAAAAATTAATCAAAATTAAATTTAAAGACTTTCCCAGGAGTCTGAGAGGAAATAAGGAGGGGAAGGCCAGTTTAAGGAATTCTCCTTAAATTCCAGGAGCTGAACCAAACATGCACCATCAAAACTAAAAATTAAATTTAAAGTCTTTTTCTGCAGTCTGAGAGGAAATAAGGAGAAAAAGGCCTATTTACAGAGTTCTTAAATTCCAGGAGGCATACAAATCCTGCACTTATAAAATTAAAAATTAATCAAAATTAAATTTAAAGACTTTCCCAGGAGTCTGAGAGGAAATAAGGAGGAGAAGGCCACTTTAAGGAATTCTCCTTAAATTCCAGGAGCTGAACCAAACATGCACGATCAAAACTAAAAATTAAATTTAAAGTCTTTTTCTGGAGTCTGAGAGGAAATAAGGAGAAAAAGGCCTATTTACAGAGTTCTTAAATTCCAGGAGGCATACAAATCCTGCACTTATAAAATTAAAAATTAATCAAAATTAAATTTAAAGACTTTCCCAGGAGTCTGAGAGGAAATAAGGAGGAGAAGGCCAATTTAAGGAATTCTCCTTAAATTCCAGGAGCTGAACCAAACATGCACGATCAAAATTAAAAATTAAATTTAAAGTCTTTTTCTGGAGTCTGAGAGGAAATAAAGAGAAAAAGGCCTATTTACAGAGTTCTTAAATTCCAGGAGGCATACAAATCCTGCACTTATAAAATTAAAAATTAATCAAAATTAAATTTAAAGACTTTCCCAGGAGTCTGAGAGGAAATAAGGAGGAGAAGGCCAATTTAAGGAATTCTCCTTAAATTCCAGGAGCTGAACCAAACATGCACGATCAAAATTAAAAATTAAATTTAAAGTCTTTTTCTGGAGTCTGAGAGGAAATAAAGAGAAAAAGGCCTATTTACAGAGTTCTTAAATTGCAGGAGGCATACAAATCCTGCACTTATAAAATTAAAAATTAATCAAAATTAAATTTAAAGACTTTCCCAGGAGTCTGAGAGGAAATAAGGAGGAGAAGGCCAATTTAAGGAATTCTCCTTAAATTCCAGGAGCTGAACCAAACATGCACGATCAAAATTAAAAATTAAATTTAAAGTCTTTTTCTGGAGTCTGAGAGGAAATAAAGAGAAAAAGGCCTATTTACAGAGTTCTTAAATTGCAGGAGGCATACAAATCCTGCACTTATAAAATTAAAAATTAATCAAAATTAAATTTAAAGACTTTCCCAGGAGTCTGAGAGGAAATAAGGAGGAGAAGGCCAATTTAAGGAATTCTCCTTAAATTCCAGGAGCTGAACCAAACATGCACGGTCAAAACTCAAAATTAAAATTAAAGTCTTTTTCTGGAGTCTGAGAGGAAATAAGGAGAAAAAGGCCTATTTACAGAGTTCTTAAATTGCAGGAGGCATACAAATCCTGCACTTATAAAATTAAAAATTAATCAAAATTAAATTTAAAGACTTTCCCAGGAGTCTGAGAGGAAATAAGGAGAGGAAGGCCAATTTAAGGAATTCTCCTTAAATTCCAGGAGCTGAACCAAACATGCACGATCAAAATTAAAAATTAAATTTAAAGTCTTTTTCTGGAGTCTGAGAGGAAATAAAGAGAAAAAGGCCTATTTACAGAGTTCTTAAATTGCAGGAGGCATACAAATCCTGCACTTATAAAATTAAAAATTAATCAAAATTAAATTTAAAGACTTTCCCAGGAGTCTGAGAGGAAATAAGGAGGGAAGGCCAATTTAAGGAATTCTCCTTAAATTCCAGGAGCTGAACCAAACATGCACGATCAAAATTAAAAATTAAATTTAAAGTCTTTATCTGGAGTCTCAGAGGAAATAAAGAGAAAAAGGCCTATTTACAGAGTTCTTAAATTGCAGGAGGCATACAAATCCTGCACTTATAAAATTAAAAATTAATCAAAATTAAATTTAAAGACTTTCCCAGGAGTCTGAGAGGAAATAAGGAGGGGAAGGCCAATTTAAGGAATTCTCCTTAAATTCCAGGAGCTGAACCAAACATGCACCGTCAAAACTCAAAATTAAATTTAAAGTCTTTTTCTGGAGTCTGAGAGGAAATAAGGAGAAAAAGGCCTATTTACAGAGTTCTTAAATTCCAGGAGGCATACAAAATCCTGCACTTATAAAATTAAAAATTAGTCAAAATTAAATTTAATGACTTTTCCAGGAGTCTGAGTGGAGGGACAGAGGCAAAAAAGACACCATTAAAAAAGGCCCATTAAAAAAAGGCCCATTTACAGAGCTCTTAATTTCCAGGATGCATACGAACTCTGTAAAATCGGAGTTGTTCACGTGAGTTGCAACAAGGCAATGTAGCAACAGGCATTGTGTTTTAGCTATCTCTCAATTTTTTTTGTGATTTTTAATTAATAATACAATTATTAAAACACACCACTTATACAGAAAGGTCAATCACTTTATTTAGAGAACAAGGATGTGACATTGCTTTATAAAGCAACGCTTACATTTACTCCTTATCGTGAAGTTATGAATAAATCCACACATTTCTTTTTTCGCAAATGGCATGGCAGTAAGTGAGAATCCACTCGTGGTCAATGCACTCCGACTTCTTCTGTATGACCTATGACCTTTTTCCTGAAGTACACAAAAACAAAATCAAATGGCCACTTATGGTGTTTTTAGTGGCGCGGAAAATAAATTAAGATTCTCGTTCAGGGCTTGAAACAATGCTCACAGGAGTTGACGTTCAACTTTAAAAGTGGTATCGCGCACTGGTTTTGGCTCAAGGTAGTGGTAAGGGCTAAAAATGACAATGGACTATCTTTCTGCAAGAAGACAATTGTTCACATAGTTCTTACTGACAGCGAAGTCACAAACACAATGATAAAGGGAATTTTAAATTACAAGTATTACACAGACACAGCTGAATCGTAAAGCAACACTACATCTAAATGTTGATCTGCCTTTTTTTTTTTTTTACTCATTCTTTTTGACTGGAGGATGTTCCTTTGGTTGGTTGGCTGGCAGTCTAGACTAGCTTCCTTCTATATTGATATGGAAGACTGTTCTGTGCCGGATGGCAAAAGCACAAAACACACAAGGCACAAGTCCTGGCACCCAGATGAAGTAACTGAGAATGCGCCACTCCAATTAGAGGTCACTCTCTCCGTACAGGGCTGTTGAAAAGGACATGTAGTCTAAGGCACCAGGAATAGCCCCAGGGCCCTTGAAGGTGCCCATACGCTGGATGCAGTACTCGGCCTGATCGGGAGGCAGTTCTCTTCTCAGCTCCTCTGCTGTGATGAAAGGCTGCAACGGAAGACAATACACACACATTAACCAACTGATAATACTTTTCATCAAGCTCACAAAGTTAACACTGAATGGAAAATTTATTACATACATCTCAACATATTAGTGGATCTAACGTGGGGAGGGGAGACTTGGACAATTACCCCCCTAAAACAGACCTTTTCTTTTTAAATGGCTAAGATTGTAAATAATTAACCTACTTATTTTTGTACAATTACCCCCTAAAACAGACCTTTTCTTTTTAAATGGCTAAGATTGTAAATAATTAACCTACTTATTTTTGTACAATTATGGTAATAAATGCAGAAATTTTTGTAAAAATTTTTATAACGATTAAAATTTGCTATGAATCTGTTGATTAAATGTTCTGTCCTAGCTTCAGAGAAAGAGAGAGACAAAGAAGAGAGAGATAGACACACAGAGCAGGAAGACAGAGAGAGAGACACACACACAGAGTAGGGATAGACAGACACAGACACACACAGAGCAAAGAGGGAGAGAGAAGAGAGTTAGACACACATACACAGAGCTGAAAGACAGAGAGAGAGACACATACAGATACAGAGAGAGCAGATACTCAAAGAGCAGAGAGAGAGTGAGAGAGACCGACAGACAAAGAGAGATAGACTCAGACAGACACACACGGAGCAGAGAGAGAGGGAGTGTGTGTGTGTGTGTGTGTGTATGAGAGAGAGGGAGAGTGTGTGTGTGTGTGTGTGTGTGTGTGTGTGTGTGTGTGTGTGTGTGTGTGTGTGCATGTGTGTGCATGAGAGAGAGAGTGACAGACAGACACACATAGAGCAGAGAGGGAGAGAGAAGAGGGATAGACACAGAGAGACACACATACACAGACCAGAAATACAGAGGGAGAGCAGATGGAAAGAGAGAAGAGAGACACACATACACAGAGCAGAAACACAGAGGGAGACAGAGAGTGAGGGAGGCAGACGGACAGAGAGACACACAGGGTAGAGAGAGAGATAGACATAGACAGACACACACACACAGAGCAGAGAGGGAGAGAGATGGACACAGAGAGACACATACACAGAACAGAAAGACAGACAGACAGAGAGAGAGAGAGAGAGAGAGAGAGAGAGAGAGAGAGAGAGAGAGAGAGAGAGAGAGAGAGAGAGAGAGAGAGAACCGATAAAAAAAAAAACACTAGAGTTTCAGAAACACAGGAAGCTAAGAGCAGAAGGGAAAAGAGATTTTGACTGATCATGAAAAGCAATGGGTGCCCTTTGTTAAATGTAATATTTCCACAAACTTTCCAGAGAATATCGTCAGTAAGAGAATGAATGGCACAGGAATGACTTGATGAAGTGAAGTAAATGGAAGTTAATTTCAAAAGAAGTGGGAATCATGCATTGCAAAAGAATAAACAAATATTTTGAAGTGGAATTAATGGTCACATTACTTAGAAATGATTCGATGATTCAAGGTCGAATTTTTTAAAATTAAGCTGCTGTAATAGAAGGGCTCAAATTTATTTTAAAAAATTCTATTCAAACTTGGTATTTCAAAAGCATGGAGCTAATTTCCTTGCAAAGCAGGCAACTGAACGCCAGGAAAATACGCTATCTACCAACAAATAATTGGACACCTGTGATAGCAAAGGAAAACGGAGTTTATTCACCTTCAATAGTTGGGGGAGCCTGCGCGAGCGGCGACTACAGCTGCGACCTTATGGGGCATACTCTCAACCAGGCGTTGTACGATAGTTAGCTGTATTTTCTTCCACTCGGCTCGGAGAAGACAGGTCAGTTCCTTCACCGATTTCGGACGGTGGGGGCACCACTTTAGTCGACGCTTCAACTCATCCCAGAGGTGCTCGATAGGGTTAAGGTCCGGGCTCTGCGCAGGCCAGTCCATTCGATTAACCCCATTGTCACCATACCAAGCCATGGTGGACCTCGCAACATGGCAGGTGGCATTGTCATCCTGAAAGTAACATGGGTCCACCCCGTAAAATTGCCACAACGTAGGAAGTGCATGGTCATCCAAAATGGTGCAGTAGGTCTCGGCGTTGAGTCTACCTGGAATTGCGACCAAGGGTCCCGTGCTATACCAGGAGAAACACCCCCATAGCATAATTCCACCGCCGCCGAACTTCACAGTTGGCACAATACATTCCGGCAGGAGGCGTTCTCCAGGCAGACGCCAAACCCAGACCCTGCCATCCGAACGGTAGAGGGTGAATGAACCTAGATTCGTCGCTCCCGGAACCAGTTTCCATTGTTCAACGGTCCACTGTCGACGTTCTTTGCACCACGTTAGCCGAGCAGCGCTATTGGACTTGGTGATCAAAGGCTTGTGGGCAGCAGCACGTCCCTGATAACCAAGCAGATGGGCTTCCTTACGGTTGGTATTTATCGAAAGAACACTCCCAGATGCCTGTTGAAACTCCTAGCGGATGTGGCCCATCGATTTGGTGCGGTTCTTCCGAATTTCTCTGGCCAGCACCCGTCAGTCTCTAACTCCCAGTTTTGTGGGTCTGCCGGGTCGGGGCTCATTCCGACAGTCACCTCTCATCTTCCACTTGCCAATCACGTAAGCCACTGTCGATTTTGGATACTTCAACTAGCTGGATATGCCACGTATGGATCGGCCATTTCTGTGATACCCGACGATTACACCTTTCTCGAAATCAGAGAGCTCCGAACTGCGTGGCATCGTGCATGTGACTGGTTGCGTTGTTGTTTCCCACACGAAATTTAACGGCGGCGGCCGTGACGTGTATCGGGACCGCAGATATCGTCGACTGCAGGGGTGTCCAATTACTTGTTGGTAGATAGTGTAGCTGTGATTTTTCAGTTGTTATTCCTACTTTGTGCTTTAAAAATTTAGCAAAATGTTTTAGATGGATTTTTTTTCAAAAAGATATGCAATGCCTGGGAGAGGAAGCCCTGCTAGTTTCTGCATCCCTTTCACAATGTCTCTTTAACAATCTTTCTTTACAGTGAAGCAGTTGCCCTCTACCATAAGCTACTGAATTTGTTCCTGCCTCAATAACAATATGCAAAGCAGGAGTATTGCATCCAGTCATATGGGACTCTGAAAGTCGAAATGCCTAAAAATAAAGCAGGTCTCTACATGTTGGAAACTAGTCACGGAACAGTAATCGTGGGTAAAGGCAGCAATGTAACTTGGAATGGCAAGATAGTAGCTGTGAGTAGGGCCGGTTGTATAGGTACAGATTAGCACTCAACACATGCCAATTAACTAGCAAATTTGGCAATTAAATTTATTTTACTGGTTGCCAGTTTGGTCATTTGTTATTTTTTGTTACAAAGGTATAATAATTCAGAAGTAAAAGTAAGAGGATGTGAAACCAGTCTTAACTAGGAATGGGCAATTCATTTTAGTAGTTGCCAGTTTGGACATTTGTCATTTTTAGGGCCAATTTACAAAGGTATAATAATTCAGAAGTAAAAGTATGTGAAACCAGTCTTAACTAGGGATGGGCAATTCATTTTAGTAGTTGCCAGTTTGGATATTTGTCATTTTTAGGGCCAATTTACAAAGGTATAATAATTCAGAAGTAAAAGTAAAAGGATGTGAAACCAGTCTTAACTAGGGATGGGCAATTCATTTTAGTAGTTGCCAGTTTGGACATTTGTCATTTTTAGGGCCAATTTACAAAGGTATAATAATTCAGAAGTAAAAGTAAAAGGATGTGAAACCAGTCATATCTAGGGATGGGCAATTCATTTCAGTAGTTGCCAGTTTGGACATTTGTCATTTTTAGGGCCAATTTTCAAAGGTATAATAATTCAGAAGTAAAAGTAAAAGGATGTGAAACCAGTCTTAACTAGGCATGGGCAATTCATTTCAGTAGTTGCCAGTTTGGACATTTGTCATTTTTAGGGCCAATTTTCAAAGGCATAATAATTCAGAAGTAAAAGTAAAAGGATGTGAAACCAGTCTTAACTAGGGATGGGCAATTCATTTCAGTAGTTGCCAGTTTGGACATTTGTCATTTTTAGGGCCAATTTTCAAAGGTATAATAATTCAGAAGTAAAAGTAAAAGGATGTGAAACCAGTCATATCTAGGGATGGGCAATTCATTTCAGTAGTTGCCAGTTTGGACCTTTGTCATTTTTAGGGCCAATTTACAAAGGTATAATAATTCAGAAGTAAAAGTAAAAGGATGTGAAATCAGTCATATCTAGGGATGGGCAATTCATTTCAGTAGTTGCCAGTTTGGACATTTGTCATTTTTAGGGCCAATTTACAAAGGTATAATAATTCAGAAGTAAAAGTAAAAGGATGTGAAACCAGTCATATCTAGGGATGGGCAATTCATTTCAGTAGTTGCCAGTTTGGACATTTGTCATTTTTAGGGCCAATTGTCAAAGGTATAATAATTCAGAAGTAAAAGTAAAAGGATGTGAAACCAGTCTTAACTAGGGATGGGCAATTCATTTCAGTAGTTGCCAGTTTGGACATTTGTCATTTTTAGGGCCAATTTACAAAGGTATAATAATTCAGAAATAAAAGTAAAAGGATGTGAAACCAGTCTTAACTAGCGATGGGCAATTCATTTTAGTAGTTGCCAGTTTGGACATTTGTCATTTTTAGGGCCAATTTTCAAAGGTATAATAATTCAGAAGTAAAAGTAAAAGGATGTGAAACTAGTCTTAACTAGGGATGGGCAATTCATTTTAGTAGTTGCCAGTTTGGACATTTGTCATTTTTAGGGCCAATTTTCAAAGGTATAATAATTCAGAAGTAAAAGTAAAAGGATGTGAAACCAGTCTTAACTAGGCATGGGCAATTCATTTCAGTAGTTGCCAGTTTGGACATTTGTCACTTTTAGGGCCAATTTTCAAAGGTATAATAATTCAGAAGTATGAATACAGTGCAGCATGAGCAAGATGGAATTTGCTGAATTCAAAACTATTAGTTCTCTTTACTTTTCCTGGAGTTTGAGGGGAAATAAGGAGAAAAGGACCTATTTAAGTTCTTTTTTCTTTTGAAGACGTTTGAGAGAACATATGGCACAAAGGATCCCTTTTAAGGAGTTATATTTACTTTTCCTGGAGTTTGAGGGGAAATAAGGGCCCATTTCCATTTTTACTTTTCCAGAAGTTTGATAAGAAATAAGGAGAAAATGGCCCATTTAAGTTATTTTTTCCTTTGAAGACGTTTGAGAGAACATATGGCACAAAGGACCCCTTTTAAGGAGTTATATTTACTTTTCCTGGAGTTTGAGGGGAAATAAGGGCCCATTTCCATTTTTACTTTTCCAGAAGTTTGATAAGAAATAAGGAGAAAATGGCCCATTTAAGTTCTTTTTTCTTTTGAAGAAGTTTAAGGGGACATATGGAACAAAGGACCCCTTTAAGGAGTTATATTTACTTTTCCTGGAGTTTGAGGGGGAAATAAGGGCCCATTTCCATTTTTACTTTTCCAGAAGTTTGATAAGAAATAAGGAGAAAATGGCCCATTTAAGTTCTTTTTTCTTTTGAAGAAGTTTAAGGGGACATATGGAACAAAGGACCCCTTTAAGGAGTTATATTTACTTTTCCTGGAGTTTGAAGGGAAATAAGGGCCCATTCCCATTTTTACCTTTCCAGAAGTTTGATAAGAAATAAGGAGAAAATGGCCCATTTAAGTTCTTTTTTCTTTTGAAGAAGTTTAAGGGGACATATGGAACAAAGAACCCCTTTAAGGAGTTATATTTACTTTTCCTGGAGTTTGAGGGGAAATAAGGGCCCATTTCCATTTTTACTTTTCCAGAAGTTTGATAAGAAATAAGGAGAAAATGGCCCATTTAAGTTCTTTTTTCTTTTGAAGAAGTTTAAGGGGACATATGGAACAAAGGACCCATCTTTACTTTTCTGGGCATTAGAGTGCAAATAAGAAGAAAATGGCCTATATTTTTAATTCTCTTTGCATTTTCAGAAGTCTGAGGGAAGATAAGGAGAAAAAGGCCCATTTTTGTAGTTCTCTTTTACTTTTCCTGGAGTTTGAGGGGAAATAAGAAATAAAGGGCCCATTTAAGAAGTTCTTTTTGCTTTTCCAACCATTTGAGAGCAAATAAGGGGGGAAAGTCCATTTAAGGAGTTTAACTTTTCCTGCAGTTTGAGGGCAATAAGAAGAACACCAGAGAACAGCTTAGTGATATATATGTATGCATGCATGTCTTTGCTATTACAGGAGTTTGAGGGAAGAAAAACGCCCATTTATGTAGTTCTCTTTGCTTTTCCAGGAGTTTTTAAAAGGAAATAAAAAACCCATTTAAGGTAGACGTCAAGTAATTTTGCTTCCTATATTTCCAATGGAAAAACTTTTGTACACATTTCCTTCACAATTAATGTGTTCCCATGGATGGAAATTTGAACATCGATTAAAATTACTGCATATTATAACTTGGAATACTTAACATTTTATAAAACATAACCACCATTATATTAAAAAACAATAACCTTTCCTTTGGTGGTGTTGAAACCAGAAAAAAGATGGCGTGACCTGTACTTTGATGACGTCAGTAGACAAATAAATGTTGGATTGCTTAATTATGGTTATGTTTTAGAAAACATTAATATATCTCATGTGATTCTATCATAAAGTTCACATACAATTACGTGACCACAAGGTTCTTCAGGAAGATGCTTTGACGTCTGTAAATTCTGTTTTACACATTCTGTAATGTGGATACAGTCTGCGGTGGTGCATTAACTTATTCAATTGAAATATAAATCGGTTAGAAGTCCTAAAGATGTTTCTTACGGAAGTGCATGTTCAGTCCAACATCAGTAGTTACTGAGTTTCTTTGTCCAAAGTTGTATCTTGCTTCAATATGGTCAGTTGTTAGGGTTAGCTGGAGAGCCATTTCGTCATAAGTTGTACCCTACTTCGGATATGTCCAGATGTTAGGGTTAGCTCCGTTCTGGCTGTGTCGACATCATATTGAATGGGTAAAGGTTTCCAGATAATAATGAAAGATTCTTGAGTTAAGAGTAACTATTTACATACAACTTGAAGTTCCACGTCGTACTTGGCCTTTAGGGCTATCTCGTCAATGCTACACTCTCTTGGAAATTGCTGAGAAAGTCTTCAAAGTTTGGTCAGGTTCATAAAAAATTTAAGAGGTTCCAGTTAAAATCGTTATATACACCACCTCATACCTTGTATCTTGCTTCAATATGGTCAGTTGTTAGGGTTAGCTGGAGAGCCATTTCGTCATAAGTTGTACCCTACTTCGGATATGTCCAGATGTTAGGGTTAGCTCCGTTCAGGCTGTGTCGACATCATATTGAATGGGTAAAGGTTTCCAGATAATAATTAAAGATTCTTGAGTTAAGAGTTACTATTTACATACAACTTGAAGTTCCACGTCGTACTTGGCCTTTAGGGCTATCTCGTCAATGCTGCATAGGGCTTGGAAATGCTGAGGAAGTCTTCAAACTTTGGTCAGGTTCGTAAAAAAATTTAAAAGCTTTAAAAGGTTCCAGTTAAAATCGTTATATACACCACCTCATACCGTCCACAGTCTCAATCATCGGATGCATGTTTCACCTAGGCTCTACCCTGGCGTTTTCAACGGAGACTTTACACCTTCTGTCGAAGTCTGCTATCTGAAAGTCTCATGTCCACAGTGCGCATGTTCCCCATTTAACCCATTGCTAATGCCATCTATATAACGATTTTAACTGGAACCTTTTAAAGCTTTTAAAATTTTTTATGAACCTGACCAAACTTTGAAGACTTCCTCAGCATTTCCAAGAGAGTGCAGCATTGACGAGATAGCCCTAAAGGCCAAGTACGACGTGGAACTTCAAGTTGTATGTAAATAGTAACTCTTAACTCAAGAATCTTTAATTATTATCTGGAAACCTTGACCCATTCAATATGATGTCGACACAGCCAGAACGGAGCTAACCCTAACAGCTGGACATATCCGAAGTAGGGTACAACTTATGACGAAAAGGCTCTCGAACTATCCCTAATAACTGACCATATTGAAGCAAGATACAACTTTGGACAAAGAAACTCAATAACTACTTACGTTGGACTGAACACGTACTTCCGTAAGTAACATCTTTAGGACTTCTAACCGATTTATATTTCAAATGAATTAGTTAATGCACCACCACAGACTGTATCCACTTTACAGAACATGTAAAACAGAGTTTACAGACGTTAAAACGTCTTCCTGAGACTGTAGACGGTATGAGGTGGTGTATCATCATCATCATCATTGTCAACCATTATCAATCCACTGCTGGACGAAGGTCTCCCCAAGTTTCCTCCACAACGGTCTGTCTTGTGCCAGTCTCCTCCATGTCACTCCCGCATATTTACGAATTTCATCCACCCATCTCCCATGTGGTCTTTTTCTGGGTCTTTTCCTGTCCCTTGGAATCCAATATAAAATTTCGGCTGTCCATCTATGGTCTGTCCTTCTGGCAGTATGTCCAGCCCATTGCCATTTCAGGGATTTAACTCTGATCATGATGTCTTCCACTCTCGTCATTTTTCGGATCCACGAGTTCCTCTTCTTATCTCTCCTGGTTATACCAAGCATGCACCTCTCCATGCTTCTTTGAGTTGTCTGCAGCCTTTGTATGTCTCTTTTAGTTAAGGTCCACGTCTCTGCACCATACGTAAGCACTGGAAGGATGCATTGATCAAACACTTTTCTTTTAAGACATAATGGCATATTGCTCTTGAAAATTATGCTGTTTCTTCCAAAAGCTCTCCAGGCAAGTTTTGTACGCCGATTAATTTCTTCATCAATGTGACCCTCACTTGATATCTGCTGTCCAAGATAAACATACGTATCTGTTATCTCCAGTTTTTCTCCATCAATCGATAAATCTTCATTTCTTGTAAAAGCATTGAACATCACTTTTGTCTTCTGAAAGTTCATTTTTAATCCCACTTCTTTACTCTTGTCAGCAAGTTCCTGGATCATACTCTGCAGCTCTGATGGGGTAGTTGCAAAAATGACTACGTCATCAGCAAAACGAAGGTGGGTTAGATAATCTCCATTAATCTTTATCCCTTTGTTTTCCCAGTTCAGTGATTGAAAGGCATTTTCCAATGTGGCATTAAAGAGCTTCGGAGATATGGTGTCACCTTGTCTCACTCCCTTTCCAATTTTTATGTGTGTTGTATTTTCAAACAGCCGAATCTTTGCACTTGCATTTTCATAGATGTTATTAATAATATTAATGTATGCATCTTCAATACCGCAGGATTTCAGAGCCGTGGTAACTGCTGATGGTTTCACCGAATCAAAGGCTTTTTCATAATCGATAAAAGCCATGCACAATGGAAGTTCATATTCCCTCGCTCTTTCAATTAGTTCTCTCAGTACGTGGATATGATCTATTGTGCTGAAGCCACTCCTGAATCCAGCTTGTTCTCTCGGTTGAGCCATGTCCAGTGTTACCTTCAAGCGGTGTGAAAGAACTTTAGTGAAGATTTTATAAACCACTGATAGGAGGCTGATAGGTCTGTAGTTCCTGAGATCCTCAATGTCACCTTTTTTATGTAGCAGGATCATTGTAGCATTGTTCCAATCCTCAGGAATCTTCCCTTCATTAAGGCATCGAGTGAAAATTTGGGCGAGTACTGTTTCAATTTCTCCACTTGCTTCTTGTATGATGTCTATAGTAATTCCATCTTCTCCTGGAGCTTTCCCCCGCTTCATGTTCTTGATTGCATGAGCAACTTCTGCTGGGAGGACTGGAAGAACTCTGGTACCTTTCATGATGTCTGGAGTACATGTATCATCCCTTTCATATAATTTGGAGTAGAAATCTTTCACTCTTGTCAAAATTTCGCCTCTATTTCTTGTTATAGAACCATCTTCTTTTCTCAGAGCCATAATCTGTTTTCTTCCCTTACTGAGATGTCCCTTTGCTATCTTTAGGCTTTGGTTGTTTTCAATTGCTTTCCTCACTAGCTCACAGTTGAATTTCCTTACGTCTTCAGTGATACTTTTTCGTGCTGTCTTGCATAGCTCTATATATTCCACTTTGGAAGTCACATCTTCTTTAGTTGTCCTCATCTCTCTTCTTTTTTGCATCAACATTTTGGTTTTTCCTGATAATTTGTTTACATGCAACTTGTTCTTAGACCCAGCTAATTTTGTTGCTGTTTCCATAAGAGCTTTGGTTACTTTTCTGTTAACTTCCGAAATATCCACTTCTTCCGATGTTAGGCCTTCTAAAGCAGAGAATCTGTTCTTCAGTTCCAACTTGAAAGTATTATGGTGTTTTTTAAGGTTGGTTATGTCAATACATTTTGTTTGTCTTATGAGCTTGCCACGTTCCAGTTTAGTGTTGAGGTGCATCTTACATCTCACCAATCTATGGTCACTACCTGTGTTGAACTTGTTCAGCACACTGCAGTCTTCGATGACGAATTTTTTGTTACACATAATAAAATCAATTTCACTTGTCGTCCCAATTGGATGTCTCCATGTCCATTTCCTGTGTGGCTTTTTCTTGAAAAAGGAATTCAAGATGAAAAATCCTTCTGCCTCTGCAAACTCAACGAGAGTATTTCCACGCTGGTTTCTGTTGCCGTGACCGAATTTACCTACTGAAGTTTCATTCTGTTGCCGGTGCCCTATTTTTGCATTGAAATCTCCCATAATTATCTTCAAGTGCTGCTTACCTTTATTATTTAGATGACGAATTTCCTCATAAAATTCTTCAATTTCTTCTTCAGGATGACTTGTGGTGGGTGCATAAGTTTGAATAATCTGAGCCTGGTATCTTCTCGATAGTTGGATAACGAGTCGGTGGTGTATATAATGATTTTAACTGGAACCTTTTAAAAAATTTTATGAACCTGACCAAACTTTGAAGATTTCCTCAGCATTTCCAAGAGAGTGCAGCATTGACGAGATAGCCCTAAAGGCCAAGTACGACGTGGAACTTCAAGTTGTATGTAAATAGTAACTCTTAACTCAAGAATCTTTAATTATTATCTGGAAACCTTTACCCATTCAATATGATGTCGACACAGCCTGAACGGAGCTAACCCTAACATCTGGACATATCCGAAGTAGGGTACAACTTATGACGAAATGGCTCCCCAGCTAACCCTAACAACTGACCATATTGAAGCAAGATACAACTTTGGACAAAGAAACTCAATAACTACTTACGTTGGACTGAACACGCACTTCCGTAAGTAACATCTTTAGGACTTCTAACCGATTTATATTTCAAATGAATTAGTTAATGCACCACCACAGACTGTATCCACTTTACAGAACATGTAAAACAGAGTTTACAGACGTTAAAACGTCTTCCTGAGACTGTAGACGGTATGAGGTGGTGTATATAATGATTTTAACTGGAACCTTTTAAAAAATTTTATGAACCTGACCAAACTTTGAAGATTTCCTCAGCATTTCCAAGAGAGTGCAGCATTGACGAGATAGCCCTAAAGGCCAAGTACGACGTGGAACTTCAAGTTGTATGTAAATAGTAAATCTTAACTCGAGAATCTTTAATTACTATCTGGAAACCTTTACCCATTCAATATGATGTCGACACAACCAGAACGGAGCTAACCCTAACATCTGGACATATCCGAAGTAAGGTACAACTTGTGACGAAATGGCTCTCCAGCTAACCCTAACAACTGACCATATTGAAGCAAGATACAAGGTATGAGGTGGTGTATATAACGATTTTAACTGGAACCTTTTAAAGCTTTTAAATTTTTTATGAACCTGACCAAACTTTGAAGACTTCCTCAGCATTTCCAAGAGAGTGCAGCATTGACGAGATAGCCCTAAAGGCCAAGTACGACGTGGAACTTCAAGTTGTATGTAAATAGTAACTCTTAACTCAAGAATCTTTAATTATTATCTGGAAACCTTGACCCATTCAATATGATGTCGACACAGCCAGAATGGAGCTAACCCTAACAGCTGGATATATCCGAAGTAGGGTACAACTTATGACGAAATGGCTCTCGAACTATCCCTAACAACTGACCATATTGAAGCAAGATACAACTTTGGACAAAGAAACTCAATAACTACTTACGTTGGACTGAACACGCACTTCCGTAAGTAACATCTTTAGGACTTCTAACCGATTTACATTTCAATTGAATAAGTTAATGCCCCACCACAGACTGTATCCACTTTACATAACGTGTAAAACAGAATTTACAGACGTTAAGGCATCTTCCTAAAGAGAAAATATTAAGTATTCCAAGTTATAAAATGAAGCTATTTTAATCGACGTTCAAATTTTCATCCTTGGGAATGCGTTAATCATGAGGAAAATGTTTGCAGAAGTTTTTCTAGGAAGCAAAATTACTTGACGTCCACCTTAAGGAGTTCAACCTAAGTCCAAGAAGGTGTACATTTACGTACTCTAAGAATGCGTTGTTCCTTAAATTGCATTTATTCTTATGAAAAAATTGGCGTTGAGTCACGCGAGGCCTTAAAGAGATGCGTTCCTCGCACAAAACATGGCAAAGGTAGAAACGCCTTTTTCCACTTGGCTACAAAATGTAAGGATATTTTAAAAGTTTCAAATGTTCGTACCTTATCTCCAGCCAATATCCTGAAAGAATCAATTATTTGTTCGGCTGTGTCCGAGTCTGTACTTTCCCTTGTCATGAAGTCTAAGAAGGCATCGAAGTGGACATAACCAGTGTTGTTTGGATCAACAACGCTCATTATTCTACGGAAATCAGCTTCACCCTAGGAAGAGATAACACGAGTTACACATCATCATACTATGAATTTATTAAAAAAAGAATCTGCATAATATGAACAATTGTGCAATGCTTTTTTTGAAAAGTTAGATCAAGCACAAATTAAAAAGCTATTTAATGCTGACATGATAAATTTCATGGTTCCTACTCTTCCAAGCAAAATAAATTCAAGCACTTTTCAAGGACTTTTTAAACCCGAATTTCATATGTGTGTACTGTCCGTCAGTCAGTAGATAGGTATTTTAGTAAGTTCAAACCATCAATCTTAGCTGGGACACCTTCAATGACCTGCCATTACCCCTTCCCCTTACCCACAGTTCGTTTATTTTATTAACTTTGAATTACCCCTCTGTTTTGGTATTTTTAAAAATCATTTTATCTTGCGAAATATTTTGAAGAATACACTATTTTCGTATTCATTTGCTGGTATAACACTAACTGTTTGTTTTAACCTTTTATTTTTGATGCGCGACTTTGATGCAAAAATTCATATTTTAGATGCAATGAGAAGAAGAAAGGGTCCACGCATGAAGCACAAGCAATTCCTGGAAGTTCCACCCTCCGGAGAGAATGCGTTCCCAATCCCAGCCCCATCATAATTTGCGAATACATCATTCCACTTATTTTGCTCACAAGGCTGATGCTTTATTCTTTAGTGATATCATAGCCAAGGAAGCATGGATGCTTTGACTGGCAAAAATCTGAGCACTTTCAGATTCCTATGTCTCAGTTGCTTGGAACTTCACTGTCCTAGGTGGTGTAATGGTTAGCATACTCGACCGCTAATTGGAGGATGTGGGGTCCGGATGGGAATCGGGTCAAGGCAGTATGAAGAGGCATGGATGCTTTGACTAGCAAAAATCTGAGGACTTTCAGATTCCTATGTCTCAGTTGCTTGGAACATCACTGTCCTAGGTGGTGTAATGGTTAGCATACTCAACTGGTAATCAGAAGATGTGGGGTCCGGATGGGAATTGGGTCACAGCAGTATGAAGAAGCATGGATGCTTTGACTAGCAAAAATCTGAGCACTTTCAGATTCCTATGTCTCAGTTGCTTGGAACTTCACTGTCCTAGGTGGTGTAATGGTTAGCATACTCGACCGGTAATTGGAGGATGTGGGGTCCGGATGGGAATTGGGTCAAAGCGCTATGAGGAAGCATGGATGCTTTGACTAGCAAAAATCTGAGCACTTTTAGATTCCTATGTCTCAGTTGCTTGGAACTTCACTGTCCTAAGTGGTGTAATGGTTAGCATACTCGACCGGTAATTGGAGGATGTGGGGTCCGGATGGGAATTGGGTCAAAGCGCTATGAGGAAGCATGGATGCTTTGACTAGCAAAAATCTGAGCACTTTCAGATTCCTATGTCTCAGTTGCTTGGAACTTCACTGTCCTAAGTGGTGTAATGGTTAGCATACTCGACCGGTAATTGGAGGATGTGGGGTCCGGATGGGAATTGGGTCCAAGCGCTATGAGGAAGCATGGATGCTTTGACTAGCAAAAATCTGAGCACTTTTAGATTCCTATGTCTCAGTTGCTTGGAACATCACTGTCCTAGGTGGTGTAATGGTTAGCATACTCGACCGCTAATTGGAGGATGTGGGGTCCGGATGGGAATTGGGTCAAAGCAGTATGAAGAAGCATGGATGCTTTGACTAGCAAAAATCTGAGGACTTTCAGATTCCTATATCTCAGTTGCTTGGAACCTCACTGTCCTAGGTGGTGTAATGGTTAGCATACTCGACCGGTAATTGGAGGATGTGGGGGTCCGGATGGCAATTGGGTCAAAGCAGTATGAAAAAGCATGGATGCTTTGACTAGCAAAAATCTGAGCACCTTCAGATTCCTATGTCTCAGTTGCATGGAACTTCACTGACCCTGGTGGTGTATTGGTTAGCATACTCGACCGGTAATCGGAAGATGTGGGACCCGGACGGGAATTGGGTCAAAGCAGTATGAAGAAGCATGGACTCTTTGACTGGCAAAAATCTGAGGAATTTCAGATTCCTATGTCTCAGTTGCTTGGAACTTCACTGTCTCAGGTGGTGTAATGGTTAGCATACTCGACCAGTAATCGGAAGATGTGGGGTCCGGGTCGGAATTGGGTCAAAGCAGTATGAAGAAGCATGGATGCTTTAACTAGCAAAATTCTGAGGACTTTCAGATTCCTATGTCTCAGTTGCTTGGAACTTCACTCTCCCAGGTGGTGTAATTGTTAGCATACTCGAGCGGTAATTGGAGGATGTGGGGTCCAGAGGAGAATTGGGTCAAAGCAGTATGAAGAAGCATGGATGCTTTGACTAGCAAAAATCTGAGCACTTTCAGATTCCTATGTCTCAGTTGCTTGGAACGTCACTCTCCCAGGTGGTGTAATGGTTAGCATACTCGACCGGTAATCGGAAGATGTGGGGTCCGGATGGGAATTGGGTCAAAGCAGTATGAAGAAGCATGGATGCTTTGACTAGCAAAAATCTGAGCACTTTCAGATTCTTATGTCTCAGTTGCTTGGAACTTCACTGTCCTAGGTGGTGTAATGGTTAGCATACTCGACCGGTAATTGGGAGATGCAGGGTTCATTTCCTGCTCCAGGAAGACTGAAATTTTCTAGTTTTCTGAGAAGTGTTACATATGTAGTACAAGCAAATTCAATTTGCTTTGCTTGAACAATTACAGTGATTTTCATTGTATAATCCACAGATTTATAAATTAATGTATTCCCAGCAGATAATATGCTGATAAAAAAAAAAAAGAAAATGCTTTTGTAGAGATTTTATTTAAAAAAACCTACATCATAATTGTCAGGAGCAGTCACATATTTTAAAAATTACAAAAATGGCTTTAACATAAAAACGTAATGTAATACATAAGCTGACATGTAGTCGAACAAGCTCGAAATGTCTATCATTTCTTAAAACTTTTTGCATGTTCCAGTCTTTGGAAACAATTATTCTCAATCTCACCAAGGTTGGTCCATTTGCATGATGGCACTGGATTAGAATACAATATTTAAAAGAACTGAACATTAAAATAGGTAATTCTAGTAAGTTGGCTGCTTACATTTGTCAGCTGGGAGGGCCCAGGAATCTAAGGCAGAGCTGCCAAATTTTTAATGATGCAAAATCTGCCTTTTGTAGCAAGACGGCGAAAGATTTTTGTTTTGGCATACATTGGCCCAGAATTCCCATCTCTGCATGAGGCACCGCACCAGCACAGTGGGTGTGACATCATAAACCAGCATTTCAACTTTCCAAGTCACTGACTGTCTTGCTACCATCATGGGGCTCATGACCTTGGTGCTTAAAGTGCCGTGGATTGAAAAAACAACAACATTCGTCTCCATTCTTTACCGACTCCCACAGCCAGCGTTGACGCCAGAGAAAAGTGACAGCCGATATCATTAATGAGGGGAAAAATACCATGCATAATAAATAAATAAATAAATAAAAGAAAAAACATAAGAAACCCACAAAACCGGATTTTTTGCAGAAAAATTGGATTTTCAAAACATATTTTCGAAATTGACGGAATCCAGGTAAACCAGGACACCTGGCAGCTCTGCTAAGGTATCTCAGAGTTCAGAACATTGTCGGGAAAAAATATAGTAAAGGAATTCTTGAAGAACATGTAATGGACGACTTAAAAATGGAAATGGAACAAATCTTGATACGTATTTTGTTACAATACGAAGGTTGGATATTTTTTTGTTTCTTTTTTTTTTATTGGAGGTTTAACGACCACCGTGAGCAACTCAATAGGCTATAAGCAGTCGCCCGTCCCTAATTTTGGGCCACTGGTTCCAGCGAAGGGAGAGAGCCAGTGCCCTAAGACAAACACAACATCCATGCCTCACTGGGATTCGAACGCGGACCCCTTTCAGACGAATGATCAGAAGCCATCGCTTAGACCACTGCACCACCAGGATGGTGAACGTTGGTACAGGGTTCCCACTCAAAAGTAATAAAAAAATTCCCTGACTTTTCCAGGTTTTCCAGGTGGTTTTTAAAGTTTTCCAGAGTGGCATGTTGCAAAGAATTGTTACATTTCATTCTATTCCATTCATTTTTATTCATTTTTCTCACCAAAGCCCACACTTGTAAATTCTTTACGTAATTTGTCTTTATAAAATTACCTGCTTTTCATTTATAAGAACTAACTGTGCACATTATTATTTTCTGTACCAAAGTTCTGTGAACTTTTGTGAATACTACCCACACGGAATTTGTAAATTACATTCCCATAGAAACAGGTCATATGTAAGAAAAAATCTGTCAGTTGAATGGTTTCAGCTTTTCTAGGACACAATGCAGCTAAGCTTAATGATGGAATGGCTCTGTTCAAAGAAACATGTTTCAAGAAAACCAACAGACAAAGGACTTTGATCCATCATTTGGTTGGTTCTCTTGTGAAGTGTTTCTTCAAGCAGGAGCCATTGTGCCTAATTGTTCCATGTTATAACTGTGAATACTACCCACATGGAATCTGTAAATACATTCCCATAGAAACAGGTTATATGTAAGAAAAAATCTGTCAGTTGAATAGTTTCAGTTTTTCTATAACACAATGCAGCTAAGCTTAATCATGGAATGGCTCTGTTCAAAGAAACATGTTTCAAGAGAACCAACAGACAAAGGACTTTGATCCATCATTAGGTTGGTTCTCTAGTGAAGTGTTTCTTCAAGCAGGAGCCATTGTGCCTTATTGTTCCATGTTATAACTGTGAATACTACCCACACAGAATTATCTGTCAGTTGAATAGTTTCAGTTTTTCTATAACACAATGCAGCTAAGCTTAATGATGGAATGGCTCTGTTCAAAGAAACATGTTTCAAGAGAACCACCAGACAAGGGACTTTGATCCATCATTTGGTTGGTTTTCTTGTGAAGTGTTTCTTCAAGCAGGAGCCATTGTGCCTAATTGTTCCATGTTATAACTGTGAATACTACCCACATGGAATCTGTAAATACATTCCCATAGAAACAGGTTATATGTAAGAAAAAAATCTGTCAGTTGAATAGTTTCAGTTTTTCTATAACACAATGCAGCTAAGCTTAATCATGGAATGGCTCTGTTCAAAGAAACATGTTTCAAGAGAACCAACAGACAAAGGACTTTGATCCATCATTAGGTTGGTTCTCTAGTGAAGTGTTTCTTCAAGCAGGAGCCATTGTGCCTTATTGTTCCATGTTATAACTGTGAATACTACCCACACAGAATTATCTGTCAGTTGAATAGTTTCAGTTTTTCTATAACACAATGCAGCTAAGCTTAATGATGGAATGGCTCTGTTCAAAGAAACATGTTTCAAGAGAACCACCAGACAAGGGACTTTGATCCATCATTTGGTTGGTTCTCTTGTGAAGTGTTTCTTCAAGCAGGAGCCATTGTGCCTAATTGTTCCATGTTATAACTGTGAATACTACCCACATGGAATCTGTAAATACATTCCCATAGAAACAGGTTATATGTAAGAAAAAATCTGTCAGTTGAATAGTTTCAGTTTTTCTATAACACAATGCAGCTAAGCTTAATCATGGAATGGCTCTGTTCAAAGAAACATGTTTCAAGAGAACCAACAGACAAAGGACTTTGATCCATCATTAGGTTGGTTCTCTAGTGAAGTGTTTCTTCAAGCAGGAGCCATTGTGCCTTATTGTTCCATGTTATAACTGTGAATACTACCCACACAGAATTATCTGTCAGTTGAATAGTTTCAGTTTTTCTATAACACAATGCAGCTAAGCTTAATGATGGAATGGCTCTGTTCAAAGAAACATGTTTCAAGAGAACCACCAGACAAGGGACTTTGATCCATCATTTGGTTGGTTTTCTTGTGAAGTGTTTCTTCAAGCAGGAGCCATTGTGCCTAATTGTTCCATGTTATAACTGTGAATACTACCCACACGGAATTTGTAAATACATTCCCATAGAAACAGGTCATATGTAAGAAAAAATCTGTCAGTTGAATAGTTTCAGTTTTTCTATAACACAATGCAGCTAAGCTTAATGATGGAATGGCTCTGTTCAAAGAAACATGTTTCAAGAGAACCAACAGACAAAGGACTTTGATCCATCATTTGGTTGGTTCTCTTGTGAAGTGTTTCTTCAAGCAGGAGCCATTGTGCCTAATTGTTCCATGTTATAACCACTGCCTGCAGAAATTGAACAAAAGCTTAATAACTGGCAATTTTAAAAATTCAATTTTGCATCTTTTTTTAGAGAATAAAGGAAATACTTAATATAACTGAAAGTAAGATCTACCAAATTCTAGGCAGGCAGTAATTGCAAGCAAAAGTATGAAATCTTAAAAAAATATGTTTTTTTGGCAAAATAAAGTGTCCATTGATTTTTACAAAAAAAAAAAAAAAAGGGTAATTTTCCCTGAGTTTTGGAACCATTTTCAAATTCCCTGAGAATTCCAAGTTTTCCCTGTTTTCCAGGTTGAGTGGGAACCCTGTTGGATGTAACAAGTACATATCAGACACTGGCTTTGTTACTTTGACGAAAGAATTGTGGGATGCAATTTCCCCGCCAACGGTTATAGTCTTTCGAAAAATGTTGCATAAGTAATGCCATGGATGTTATAGGAGTTATTTCGAAACTCCGACACTGAATCATAAATTAATAATGAGGAAATACACCCCCAACTATGCAGAAAATAGCAGAACTATACCAGTAATCTGATTTATTGGCATACAAATATATAAATAAAACCTTTGAATCATACTTCAAAGGCTTTTACAGAATATAATATCAGAAATTTGTATAATTCATTTCAACAAATGTTTTCAATAATCTTGAAATTTAAGGTTGGTTTTTATGTGAGTCAATGTTTTTCACAAATTTTTTGCTGCTGAAGTAGAAGAGTTCGCTTATGCAAGAAATTGGCTTATCATCATCATCATCATTGTCAACCATTATCAATCCACTGCTGGACGAAGGTCTCCCCAAGTTTCCTCCACAACGGTCTGTCTTGTGCCAGTCTCCTCCATGTCACCCCTGCATATTTTTGAATTTCATCCACCCATCTCCCATGTGGTCTTTTTCTGGGTCTTTCCCTGTCCCTTGGAATCCAATCTAAAATTTCGGCTGTCCATCTATGGTCTGTCCTTCTGGCAGTATGTCCAGCCCATTGCCATTTCAGGGATTTAACTCTGATCATGATGTCTTCCACTCTCGTCATTTTTCGGATCCACGAGTTCCTCTTTTTATCTCTCCTGGTTATACCAAGCATGCACCTCTCCATGCTTCTTTGAGTTGTCTGCAGCCTTTGTATGTCTCTTTTAGTTAAGGTCCACGTCTCTGCACCATACGTAAGCACTGGAAGGATGCATTGATCAAACACTTTTCTGATCCACGAGTTCCTCTTCTTATCTCTCCTGGTTACACCAAGCATGCACCTCTCCATGCTTCTTTGAGTTGTCTGCAGCTTTTGTATGTCTCTTTTAGTTAAGGTCCACGTCTCTGCACCACGTAAGCACTGGAAGGATGCATTGATCAAACACTTTTCTGATCCACGAGTTCCTTTTCTTATCTCTCCTGGTTACACCAAGCATGCACCTCTCCATGCTTCTTTGAGTTGTCTGCAGCCTTTGTATGTCTCTTTTAGTTAAGGTCCACGTCTCTGCACCATACGTAAGCACTGGAAGGATGCATTGATCAAACACTTTTCGGATCCACGAGTTCCTCTTTTTATCTCTCCTGGTTATACCAAGCATGCACCTCTCCATGCTTCTTTGAGTTGTCTGCAGCCTTTGTATGTCTCTTTTAGTTAAGGTCCACGTCTCTGCACCATACGTAAGCACTGGAAGGATGCATTGATCAAACACTTTTCTGATCCACGAGTTCCTCTTCTTATCTCTCCTGGTTACACCAAGCATGCACCTCTCCATGCTGCTTAGAGTTGTCTGCAGCCTTTGTATGTCTCTTTTAGTTAAGGTCCACGTCTCTGCATCATACGTAAGCACTGGAAGGATGCATTGATCAAACACTTTTCTGATCCACGAGTTCCTCTTCTTATCTCTCCTGGTTACACCAAGCATGCACCTCTCCATGCTTTTTTGAGTTGTCTGCAGCCTTTGTATGTCTCTTTTAGTTAAGGTCCATGTCTCTGCACCATACATAAGCACTGGAGGATGCATTGATCAAACACTTTTCTTTTAAGACATAATGGCATATTGCTCTTAAAAATTATGCTGTTTCTTCCAAAAGCTCTCCAGGCAAGTTTTGTACGCCGATTAATTTCTTCATCAATGTGACCCTCACTTGATATCTGCTGTCCAAGATAAACGTACATGTCTGTTATCTCCAGCTTTTCTCCATCAATCGATAAATCTTCATTTCTTGTAAAAGCATTGAAATGAAGATTAAGTGAGTCAATGTTTTTCACAATTTTTTTGCTGCTGAAGTAGAAGAGTTCGCTTATACAAGAAATCGGCTTATATACAAGCATATATCTCCCAAACTCTTTATTGCCACATTGGAAAATGTCTTTCAGTCGCTGAGCTGGGAAAACAAAGGGATAAAGATTAATGGGGATTATCTAACTCACCTTCATTTTGCTGACGACATCGTTATTTTTGCAACTACCCCATCAGAGCTGCAGAGTGTGATCCAGGAACTTGCTGACAAGAGTAAAGAAATGGGGTTAAAAATGAACTTTCAGAAGACAAAAGTGATGTACAATGCTTTTACAAGAAATGAAGATTTATCGATTGATAGGGAAAAGCTGGAGATAACCAATATCTAGATTTATCTTGGACAGCAGATATCAAGTGAGGGTCACATTGATGAAGAAATTAATCGGAATATAAAACTTGCCTGGAGAGCTTTTGGAAGAAACAGCATAATTTTCAAGAGCAATATGCCATTATGTCTTAAAAGAAAAGTGTTTGATCAATGCATCCTTCCAGTGCTTACATATGGTGCAAAGACGTGGACCTTAACTATAAGAGATATACAAAGCCTGCAAACAACTCAAAGAACCATGGAGAGATGCATGCTTGGTGTAACCAGGAGAGATAAGAAGAGGGACTCGTGGATCAGAAAAATGACAAGAGTGGAAGACATCATGATCAGAGTAAAATCCCTGAAATGGTAATGGGCTGGACATATTGCCAGAACTGGATTTCAAGGGACAGAAAAAAACTTAGAAGAATACCACATGGGAGATGAGTGGATGAAATTCGAAAGTACGCGGGAGTAACATGGAGGAGACTGGCACAAGACAGACCATTGTGGAAGAAACTTGGGGAGACCTTCGTCCAGCAGTGGATTGACAATGGTTGACAATTATGATGTAAATATGATATATAAGTAAAGCTTTCACCTGATAATTTCAGTGTCTTTTAACCTAAGGAAGGATGGAAGATTTTAAGTGGTTGTCAGATCTGTAATGTCAACTTTGTTATTTTTCCTTTTAAAACTGATTCTCATATTAATGGAATGCAAAATGGAGAATTATAATTGTGGTGGATGAGAAAAATTTCTGAACTTTTCTATGAATGAAGAGAAAATCGATGGATGAACAGATTTATTTTGCATCAGGTCACAGAGGTTTGGCAAAAGTGTCCTCCAAATGAAAACACCCAGTCAAGTTCAAGAGTTTCCTTTATGGATTCATTTTGCATCAGGTCCCAGAGGTTTGGCAAAAGTGTCCTACAAATGAAAGTACCCAGTCAAGTTCAAGAGTTTTCTTTATGGATTCATTTTGCATCAGGTCCCAGAGGTTTGGCAAAAGTGTCCTCCAAATGAAAGTACCCAGTCAAGTTCAAGAGTTTCCTTTATGGATTCATTTTGCATCAGGTCCCAGAGGTTTGGCAAAAGTGTCCTCCAAATGAAAGTACCCAGTCAAGTTCAAGAGTTTTCTTTATGGATTCATTTTGCATCAGGTCCCAGAGGTTTGGCAAAAGTGTCCTCCAAATGAAAGTACCCAGTCAAGTTCAAGAGTTTCCTTTATGGATTCATTTTGCATCAGGTCCCAGAGGTTTGGCAAAAGTGTCCTCCAAATGAAAGTACCCAGTCAAGTTCAAGAGTTTCCTTTATGGATTCATTTTGCATCAGGTCCCAGAGGTTTGGCAAAAGTGTCCTCCAAATGAAAGTACCCAGTCAAGTTCAAGAGTTTTCTTTATGGATTCATTTTGCATCAGGTCCCAGAGGTTTGGCAAAAGTGTCCTCCAAATGAAAGTACCCAGTCAAGTTCAAGAGTTTTCTTTATGGATTCATTTTGCATCAGGTCCCAAAGGTTTGGCAAAAGTGTCCTCCAAATAAAGGTACCCAGTGAAGCATCAGAATTTCCTTTATGCATCAGGTCCCAGAGGTTTGGCAAAAGTGTCCTCTAAATGAAAGTACCCAGTCAAGTTCAAGAGTTTCCTTTATGGGTTCATTTTGCATCAGGTCCCAGAGGTTTGGCAAAAGTGTCCTCCAAATGAAAGTACCCAGTCAAGTTCAAGAGTTTCCTTTATGGATTCATTTTGCATCAGGTCCCAGAGGTTTGGCAAAAGTGTCCTCCAAATGAAAGTACCCAGTCAAGTTCAAAAGTTTTCTTTATGGATTCATTTTGCATCAGGTCCCAGAGGTTTGGCAAAAGTGTCATCCAAATGAAAGTACATAGTCAAGTTCAAGAGTTTTCTTTATGGATTCATTTTGCATCAGGTCCCAGAGGTTTGGCAAAAGTGTCCTCCAAATGAAAGTACCCAGTCAAGTTCAAGAGTTTCCTTTATGGGTTCATTTTGCATCAGGTCCCAGAGGTTTGGAAAAAGTGTCCTCCAACTGAAAGTACCCAGTCAAGTTCAAGAGTTTCCTTTATGGATTCATTTTGCATCAGGTCCCAGAGGTTTGGCAAAAGTGTCCTCCAAATGAAAGTACCCAGTCAAGTTCAAGAGTTTCCTTTATGGATTCATTTTGCATCAGGTCCCAGAGGTTTGGCAAAAGTGTCCTCTAAATGAAAGTACCCAGTCAAGTTCAAGAGTTTCCTTTATGGGTTCATTTTGCATCAGGTCCCAGAGGTTTGGAAAAAGTGTCCTCCAACTGAAAGTACCCAGTCAAGTTCAAGAGTTTCCTTTATGGATTCATTTTGCATCAGGTCCCAGAGGTTTGGCAAAAGTGTCCTCCAAATGAAAGTACCCAGTCAAGTTCAAGAGTTTTCTTTATGGATTCATTTTGCATCAGGTCCCAAAGGTTTGGCAAAAGTGTCCTCCAAATAAAGGTACCCAGTGAAGCATCAGAATTTCCTTTATGCATCATGTCACAGAGGTTTGGCAAAAGTGTCCTCCAAATGAAGGTACCCAGTGAAGAGTCAGAATTTCCTTTACGGATTGATTTTGCATCAAGTCACAGAGGTTTGGAAAAAGTGTGCTCCAAATGAATGTACCCAGTCAAATGTCAAAATTTCTTTTATAAATTCATTTTGCGTCAGGTCACAGGTTTAGCAAATGTGCCCTCCAAATGAAGGTACCCAATCAAGTGTCAGAATTTTCTTTATGGGCACCATTTTTGTCTCCAGCTGTTGACACTGCAGTAATCGCACAAAATTAAAATGTTTCACCAGAAAACTGCGATAGGGAAAGGTATACTCCAGGAACATAAAGCAGGCTTATTAATGTTATTTATTCTATCTCTATCATCCAGTATAAATTCCATGACAGAATGGTTGGAACTGATGGCTGAATAATAACAAAACTTTTTGAAAATTTATTCGAGCTGGTGCACATAAGATGGATGGTAAAAGATAGATCTACAGGGATTCTGATTCTTGGTGAGGTTTTGTTTGAGGCTTCCTGATTTATTTATTTTTTAGTCTAAGTACATAACAAGGATTAGTGTATTATTGAAGTTATGGGTAAATCCTAGTGATGAAATATCTTAGAAGTACAATTATGTAATACAAGGATTACTAAGATGACAAAAAAATTACTTTTTGTCAAACTTTTGGGTTGCCCCCCAACCTGTCATTGGGACTGACTCCAGAGAGGAGGTGCTGCCACTGAAGCGCTAATACCCAGTCCTTATGTTTGTTAATTGTAGCACCTCTTCTTCCAATTTGTAGACTTTCTTTCTATTTTTGTTTTGCACAGTGCTGTTGATGTGAGATAATTTTTTGGGAGTCCCAGTTAATTGAATATCTGGTGCTCTGTATGTATTTGTCAAGGCCTGTCTTGTTGGAAATGTTCCTAAGAGCAGCTTTATGTTCAGCCCCACTGGTGTGAAGTTATTTCCCAGTTTCTCTTACATATGTTTTACCACAATTGTAATGTACACTGTAGACCACAAATTTTTGTAGCACAACATTTATTTTTTTCTTTGAATAAAGCTCATGTTGAGAAATGGCTTCCTAGTTTAATTGAATTAATAATCTAAAGCAACTTTTATGGGAATTTTACTAGGACATTTTTTCTTTAATAGAAAATTTTCGGAGAAAACTCTTCTCCTTCTTCAGGCTGTCTTGTTGTTGTCACTTTTTACTTGTCACTATCACGGTTACACAGTTTACCTTGACGGTTTATGTTATTTTTCAACAAATCCTGCCAGATGTTAGGCAGGGAAAATCCTTTGCAGTCATTGGTGATGGAATTTTGATTTTTCTCAATCTCTATTCCTTCTTTCAGTTTTCTTTTTGGAAATTGCTTTGGAAACTGATTACTTTAAGGGAATTCCAATCCATGCTGTGCCCAGTTTCTCTAACATGCCTATCTAATCCAGTCTTGTTGGAGCAATTTTTTATAGCTGCTTTATGCTCAGCTATACGAGTTTCTAGTCTGCGACCTGTTTCACCTATGTAAGATAGTCCACAACTACAATTTACTTCATAAACTACTTCTTGCATTTTTAAAATATCTTCTTCTCTTTGAACTATTTTAGGGAAAAATTAGAGAACAAAGTTAAAAAAAATTTTCCCTAAAATAGTTCAAAGAGAAGAAGATATTTTAAAAATGCAAGGAGTAGTTTATAAAGTAAATTGTAGTTGTGGACTATCTTACATAGGTGAAACAGGTCGCAGACTAGAAAACTCGTATAGCTGAGCATAATAAAGCAGCTATAAAAAATTGCTCCAACAAGACTGGATTAGATAGGCATGTTAGAGAAACAGGGCACAGCATGGATTGGAATTCCCTTAAAGTAATCAGTTTCCAAAGCAATTTCCAAAAAGAAAACTGAAAGAAGGAATAGAGATTGAGAAAAATCAAAATTCCATCATCAATGACTGCAAAGGATTTTCCCTGCCTAACATCTGGCAGGATTTGTTGAAAAATAACCTAAACCGTCAAGGTTAACCATAACCGTCAAGGTAAACCGTAACCATGATAGTGACAAGTAAGAAGTGACAACAAGACAGACAGCCTGAAGAAGGAGAAGAGTTTTCTCCGAAAATTTGCTATTAAAGAAAAATTTCCTAGTAAAATTCCCATAAAAGTTGCTTTAGATTATTTTTTTTTGTTTTTGTTTAATGGGAGAGAATTTTTTTTGAATTTTATTGTTTAAGTGTGGAGCAAGTCGAGTCTGAAATTCAAAGCTAATCCTCTGAAGCTTTTCAAATAGACCTTTATGGTAAATGACCTTTTTAGTAAGTCAGATGGTACTGCTTGATTGTTTATGATTAGATTTGGCATTTTTGTTAGAAATTTTTTCTATCATTGTAGAAGGATAATTATTTTCAGGCAGGATCTTTATTAATTCTTTTTTTAAGGATTTTCTTTGAAGTTTCTGAAGAATCTAGTGCTTCTATTTTTTTCCTGGAATTGTGAGAGGCCACATTGAATTTAATATATGAGAGATGGTAAGAGTAGTAGTTCAGAACTTTATTGGTGTTGGTAGGCTTTTTATGTAATGTAGTCATTTTACCTTCTGAGCAGGCCCATAGCCAGACAGAGAAGTTGGGAAGGGTGGCTGCTGATTGAGATTGGGCAAAGGATATAAAGGAGGTCGGGCCAAAGATGTGGAAAAGGTCTGGCAATTGACTTTAGTGTGAGTCGCTATGGCCTTTGCTTCTGAGGCTGTAAGAGTCATATCCAGAAAGTTTAGGCTATTGTCTTGCTGAACCAGTTTTTGATTGTAGAAGGAGTGTGCCCATGCAAAGTCACAAACTCTGAAATGTTTCCATATTCCTCTTCAAGTCAATTTCTTGGACTTAAGGAGAGGTACAAGAATATATCTGCAGTGCGTATATATTTTTTTTTCTAAAAATTCTCTACATATCTGCAGTCTCTTTATAGTAGTACAGGGAGATCCATTTAAACCAGTACCATGTGATTTACTTATAACTTTTTTATAAATAACAACAAAATCATACAGTAAGTTGAGAATTATACATGTGGATCATTTTATCAAAAAGCAAATGTTGGAATTGTCCTCCATTTTCTTGTAAACACAGTTGAACACGCCGCACCATATTCAGTGATGTCTCATGTAGAGTACGAGCAGTAACATTACCAATTTCAGTCGTGATTGTTTCACGATATGCATCCTATGTTTTTGGATGGGTTTTGTAAACTCTATCCTTTAAGTAGCCCCATAAAAAAAGTCAGCGGAAGTTAAGTCCGGAGATTGGGGAGGCCATATGTTTTTTGAAATTAATCTGTCATCAAAGAAGCCGGTTATGAGTTCCATTGAGACTTTCGATGTGTGACACGTGGCGCCATCCTGCTGAAAGTAGCCCTCTGTCAATTCAATGTCATCAAGTTGTTCCACAAATTCATTGAATATGCGGCAATAAGCGTTAGTGTTGACAGTCTCAGAGAAAAAAATGGGGCCAATAATTTTTGTAGACGAAACCGCACACTGACCTTTTGTGAATGCATCGGCGTTTCACACATAACGTGTGGGTTTTCGGCAGCCCAGTATCTGCTGTTTTGCGAATTGACGTAGCCTGACAGATGAAACCAAGCTTCATCCGTAAAACCATGTGATGGAGAGAATATCAGATCGCAAATTAAGAAAATTTTGAAACCATTTGCAGTAACTTACTCTCTTTCTCTTGTCCGGTTCCTGCAGCTGATGGATTACGTGCAGTTTAAATGGTCGAATATTCGCTTTTTTGCTGCCCTTTGACAAGTTCCGTATGAATATCCATCCTGTCTGTTGGCTTAATCTGCGCAACAATTTCGTCGGAGATTGAAGTAAACGTTGCCGAACATCGTCCACACGCGTTTGGGGCATCGGAGGGGGATGTCTACCGCTACCGCTGAGAAGAGAACCGTTTTGCTCCAGTTGTTTTGCCATCGACAGAATTGTTGACTTGCTTGGCACTTTTCGAACTCCAAACTCTCTTCGAAATGCTCGTTGCGTTTTGATGACAGAATTGGTTACCCAATACGATTTCACTAAAAAAAACACGCTCTGGAACAGAGTACTGCATGTTTCCGAATGCACGCAAGTGAATGACAACGCAACAACAGACAAATCACGAGCTGAGTCACAGTTACGGTTAACAATCTTCTTCACGGTGGCGGTTTCAATTCTCCAGGAGTTGCTGCTTCTATTGAAAAAAGTTCCTTGCACGATCCCTTGCAAAAATGTAAGGTTTTTTCAGGGTACTGGTTTAAATGGATCACCCTGTACAACACATTTGAGAATGAGATAGACAAAAGATACAAACAATGAGATAGACAAAATTTTCTGGTTACAATCACTTTTATAAACAAAAAAGTGTGTTAGTACACACTGTATAATAGAATTTCTACAGTTGTATTAAAATGCAGAAACTAAGAGATGTGTGTGTATGTGTATTGGATTAAGAAGTAAAATATTACCTGTCTGTCATTTCGAATATTATATCCCAAGCTGACAAGGCAAGACTTGAATTCTTCAGGAGCCAAGCGGCCAGTGCGATTCTTGTCAAAGTGGTTGAAAGACATACGGAATTCGTTCAGTTGTTCTTGAGTGATACCCTTAGAATCACGAGTCAATATCTAAAATAAATGGAAAAGGTTTTTTTAATTAGTAACATATAAAAAGAAAAGCAGCTGAATATGTAGGTATACAAGTATGAATAAATCACACTCCTATATGGTAATTATACATGCCACAATAATTTTTCCAAGTCCCATGTTAAGTTGTCTGAGAAGCACATGAACACTTTCATTGGCATACATTTCAGAAACCTCAAGTGCCAACAACTGCTCAATGTACAACAATGTACCTTGGACTTAGCTCATGCCTACTGATTGGCTAGTGATAGTTGTAATAATGATGAAGCAGCTGAGACAATTTGTGAGAGAGACAGTACAGGGTGCCCACCAAATTTGAGAAATGCAATTTCATGACCAATAAAAAAATTTCACGACCACTTCACTCTTAAAAGCTGTTATGTGTGGGTGTGTAAAGTTTTAAAAGTGAGAATATATATATTGTGCTTGTAGTGTCTGTGTTATTTATGTATTATATATATATAGAGAACTAATTGAAAGAGCGAGGGAATATGAACTTCCATTGTGCATGGCTTTTATCAATTATGAAAAAGCCTTTGATTCGGTGAAACCATCAGCAGTTACAATGGCTCTGAAAACCTGCAGTATTGAAGATGCATACATTAATATTATTAATAACATCTATGAAAATGCAAGTGCAAAGATTAGGCTGTTTGAAAATACAACACACGCGTAAAAATTGGAAAGGGAGTGAGACAAGGTGACACCATATCTCCGAAGCTCTTTAATGCCACATTGGAGGGTGTTTTTCAGTCGCTGAGCTGGGAAAACAAGGGGATAAAGATTAATGGAGATTATCTAACCCACCTTCGTTTTGCTGATGACGTAGTCATTTTTGCAACTACCCCATCAGAGCTGCAGAGTATGATCCAGGAACTTGCTGACAAGAGTAAAGAAGTGGGATTAAAAATGAACTTTCAGAAGACAAAAGTGATGTTCAATGCTTTTACAAGAAATGAAGATTTATCGATTGATGGAGAAAAGCTGGAGATAACAGACACGTACGTTTATCTTGGACAGCAGATATCAAGTGAGGGTCACATTGATGAAGAAATTAATCGGCGTACAAAACTTGCCTGGAGAGCTTTTGGAAGAAACAGCATAATTTTCAAGAGCAATATGCCATTATGTCTTAAAAGAAAAGTGTTTGATCAATGCATCCTTCCAGTGCTTACGTATGGTGCAGAGACGTGGACCTTAACTAAAAGAGACATACAAAGGCTGCAGACAACTCAAAGCAGCATGGAGAGGTGCATGCTTGGTGTAACCAGGAGAGATAAGAAGAGGAACTCGTGGATCCGAAAAATGACGAGAGTGGAAGACATCATGATCAGAGTTAAATCCCTGAAATGGCAATGGGCTGGACATACTGCCAGAAGGACAGATCCTCGATGGACAGCCGAAATTTTAGATTGGATTCCAAGGGACAGGAAAAGACCCAGAAGAAGACCACATGGAAGATGGGTGGATGAAATTCGAAAGTATGCAGGGGTGACATGGAGGAGACTGGCACAAGACAGACCGTTGTGGAGGAAACTTGGGGAGACCTTCGTCCAGCAGTGGACTGATAATGGTTGACAATGATGATGATGATGATATATATATATATATATATATATATATATATACATATAACCTACAAAGCAGAAACTGTAACAAAAAATTTTTTTTTCAACAATGAGAAAAAATAAAAAACTCAAAAACCAACAGGCAAAGGGAATAAAAATAATAATAAATAACAAAACCTGAATACAGAAAGTGTCGAAAATGCAGGGCCTTGGCTTAATCAAGGACCAGCAAAACTTCGCATTTTCTCACTACCACAAAGACCTAGTTTAAAATGGGTTTCTGCAAAGTCATAGATGCAAGTATAAGTCGCCCCCAAATTTTTTTTCAAATTACACAACCGCACTTAAAGGTGCGGAAATTAAATAATTAAGCAAAATTTTTTTGCATATGTCTATCACTTTCCTGGCCCAACCCAAACTGATCATCTCCCACAAAAACATTGGCAAAGAGCTCACAAAAATTGTGAGAAGGCTTAGACCTTCAGACACAGAAAACATTGGCAAAGAGCTCACAAAAAATTGTGAGAAGGCTTAGAACATTAGACCCAGAAAACATTGGCAAAAAGCTCACAAAAACTGTGAGAAGGCTTAGAACTTCAGACCCAGAAAACATTGGCAAAGAGCTCACAAAAAATTGTGAGAAGGCTTAGAACATCAGACCCAGAAAACATTGGCAAAGAGCTCACAAAAATTGTGAGAAGGCTTAGAACTTCAGACCCAGAAAACATTGGCAAAGAGCTCACAAAAAATTGTGAGAAGGCTTAGAACTTCAGACCCAGAAAACATTGGCAAAGAGCTCACAAAAATTGTGAGAAGGCTTAGAACTTCAGACCCAGAAAACATTGGCAAAGAGCTCACAAAAAATTGTGAGAAGGCTTAGAACTTCAGACCCAGAAAACATTGGCAAAGAGCTCACAAAAATTGTGAGAAGGCTTAGAACTTTAGACCCAGAAAACTAGGCAAAACCTACTACAAATACACTGCCAGACAATTGCTAAGGACGGATGACAATAGCAACGATAGCAACCATAAAATGAAAGGCAGGAAAATGTGGAAATTAGCATAAGTGCGGGATACAGTAAGACGTGTTGTGCGTATGCAAATTTTGGATTGCCGAACTTGTTCGTGACGTCATAGCGCTGATAAGAGATATAAAGGATTAGACGCATATTGACCGTTGTTGTTCAAACGCAAAGTTGAAAGGGAAAGAATCAATTGACGAACTTGCAATTTTCAGTATGTCTTCCCGACATCACCTAGATGATTTTACGCGTGGCCGTATTATTGGCAAGATTGAAGAAGGGCGAAAAATAACAGATGTTGCCAGGGAGTTCGACGTCAGCCACAGTGTTGTTTCAAGGCTTTGGAAATCATTTCAAACAAATGGAGAGTGTAGCAAACGTCACGAGGCAGGTCGTGTTCGCAGTACGACACCTGCAGAAGATCGGTACATAGTGCTATCAACAAAAAGACACCGGCGTAGCACAACTAGTGAGGTAGCAAATCAGTTTATGGCTGCTACTGGCAAGCCGATCTCCCGAAAAACTATCGCCAGACGTTTGCATGAAGGAGGACTATACGCCCGCCGTCCTGTTGTGGGCATCCCATTGCCCAGACATCACCGTACCACCCGTTTGCAATGGTGCCATCAACATCGCAATTGGACTGATAACGACTGGTCTGCTGTCCTCTTCTCAGATGAGAGTAGATACAGTCTATCGTCTGATTGTCGACGACAACTGATCTGGCGTGATAGTGGTACTGCATATTGTCCAGCAAACATACAGGAAAGGGACCGATATCCGACATGTAGTGTCATGGTATGGGCTGGCATCATGATCAATGGCCGTACGTCCCTCTATGTGCTTCCAACTGGGACTATAACTGGCCAACGATACATTAATGATGTTCTGCTACCTCATGTTCGCATGTTCCGTGGTGCTGTCAGTGATAGATTCATTTTCATGGACGACAATGCAACATGTCATCAAACAGTCGCTGTCCAGGAGTGTCTTGAGAGCGAGGATATTCAACGCCTCCTATGGCCAGCACGTTCTCCAGATCTGAATCCCATTGAAAATGTGTGGGATGCTTTGGGGAGGAGTCTTGCTGGTCGCCAATGCCCTCCAATAAACAAGGACACCCTCATCCGTGCACTGACAGAGGAATGGGATAAATTACCCCAACAGCTGTTTGATAATGTTGTGCAAAGCATGACACGACGTGTGGAATCTTGCATCGCCCTCCATGGTGGCCATATCCCGTATTGACATCTTACGCCGGAAAGCCTGCGGACGGTAATTGCATTTTTTTCACGTTTATGTATTCTGCACAAAATGGCCTGTTTGTCCCTTGAATACGTTCCAAAGCCTTCTGGATTTCAGAGCACAATAAATTGTCTTTCTTGTAATGTCCTGGCATTCTGACATTATTTTATTTCACTTGGCATCCAACCACACTTACTTTTTTATGCGCTATATAGCCGTTTATAATCCGTCCTTAGCAATTGTCCAGCAGTGTATAAACTGAGCAACACCCAGAAAACGACAGGTTTGACACGTGGTAAGTAACCTTACAGCCCAAGTGAAGTTCCAAACGGGAACTAAAAAATAAAAAGCACTTAAAAAGTGTCATTCCCTGGGAAAAATATGTTTCTCCTGGTATGGCACGGGACCCTTGGTTGCAATTCCTGGTAGACCCAACGCCGAGACCTACTGCATCATTTTGGATGACCATGCGCTTCCTACGTTGTGGCAGTTTTACGGGGTGGACCCATGTTACTTTCAGGATGACAATGCCACCTGCCATGTTGCGAGGTCCACCATGGCTTGGTATGGTGACAATGGGGTTAATCGAATGGACTGAGCCCGGACCTTAACCCTATCGAGCACCTCTGGGACGAGTTGGAGCGTCGACTTAAGGGGTGCCCCCACCGTCCGAAATCGGTGAAGGAACTGACCTATCTTCTCCAAGCCGAGTGGAAGAAAATACCGTTAGCCGTCCTGGTTGAGAGTACGCCCCGGAGGGTTGCAGCTGTAATCGCCGCTCGTGGAGGCTCCACCAACTATTGAAGGTGAATAAACTTCGTTTTCCTTTGCTATCACAGGTGTCCAATTACTTGTTGGTAGATAGTGTATATATCCCTACCTCCAAGGAAATGTTATATGCAAATGTACATGCACATATTAGAGGGGGAACACTATGCCCCCTGATTTTTTTTTTTTTAATTTTTTCTATAGAAAAAGTGACCTTTGCCATTCTGCTAGTAACAAAAATCCACTCATCATACTTTGAGTATGCTTAAAAGTAAGTTGAAATACTCACCACTGTGCTATAAGATTTTATTACACGTCCTTCTTTAAACATTTATACCTAAAAATGTTCTGACCACTACAAGTAGCATAATTAAAATTGCTAACTTGAACTCAGAATTTCGTAAATAACATTATATACGTGCATGTATTTTTATGTTAAGACCTGTTCTATTTTATCAATTTCCTTTTTGGGGAAGGGCATAAATGGCCCTTTTCTGACATTTCAATCATTAGATGGAAACCACACCTATTCCATATGTGGTTGGCACATGGTGAATTACTTTAGATTTATGCCAAAAAATGAACGATTACTAAAAATAAAAAGAACTTTCCCCTGACGGTAACCCAACTGAACATTTGTGGGGCATGCTAGAACAAGGCGTGAGAACTGCTGATCCTCCTGCAAGAAATGAGTGTGAACTGAGGAGATGCTGCAGCGGACACAAGTCGAGTTAGGTGTGGAGGATTTTCGACACCTTGTAGAATTTGTTCCTAGGTGTCAGTAAGGCGTGATTGCGCAGAAAGGTGGGCCAACATGTTAAGGTAGGTGTTCTTAATGCAAACTGCTAACTCAGTGTACATACACTCACGGAAAAAAAAAATCCCAACACCAAGAAGGGGTTGTGTTAGATAAACGACAGTTGGTAGGCGGTGAGAGTACATCTGTAAGATGACGTCGATGCAAATTTCGCGCTCGGCGCATACGTGTGGCGCTAGTAGCGCCTCGGAACATGCAAAGCAGGTTTGCTGTAAATATGCGCTGTAACGTTCATGAGCGTTAGTTATCGTTGAGATTCGACGTAAAGTGTTGATGTTAGTCAAGAATGCCTTTAAGAAGACGAAGAAGCCATTATCAACAGCTCACGGAGTTTGAACGAGGTCGTGTAATAGGGCTACGAGAAGGTGGATTTTCTTTCCGCAATATTGCAGAACGACTTGGCAGGAATGTAGCCACTGTGCATGATTGTTGGCAGCGGTGGTCAAGGGAAGGTACTGCCTCAAGAAGACCGGGTTCCGGTCGGCCACGTGGACTACTGAGAGGGAAAAGACCGCCGTGTACGGCGTATGGCCGTGGCGCCATACGCCGTACACGGCGTATGGCGCCACGGCCTACGCCGTTTTCTGCGGCAGCAATTTGAACTGCGGCAGCAATTTGAACGGCAGCAATTTGAACTGCAGTTGCCACCACAGTGACACAACGAACTGTTACAAATCGGTTACTTGAAGGACAGCTCCGAACCAGACGCCCTGTAGCGTGCATTCCACTTACTCCAAACCACTGCCGTTTGCGATGTCAGTGGTGTCCAGCTAGAGCTCATTGGAGGACGGAGTGGAGATCTGTTGTGTTTTCTGATGAAAGCCGGTTCTGCCTGGGTGCCAGTGATGGCCGTGTGTTGGTTAGAAGGAGGGCAGGTGAGCGCCTGCAACCAACCTGTCTGCGACCGAGACACACTGGACCTACACCTGGAGTTATGGTCTGGGGAGCAATTTCCTATGACAGCTGGAGCACTCTCGTGGTTATCCCACGCACCCTGACGGCACAGTTGTACGTCGGTCTCGTGATTCAACCTGTTGTGCTGCCATTCATGAACAGCATTCCAGGGGTGTTTTCCAACAGGATAACGCTCGCCCGCATACCGCTGTTGTAACCCAACATGCTGTACAGAGTGTCGACATGTTGCTGTGGCCTGCTAGATCATCAGATCTTTCTCCAATCGAGCACGTATGGGACATCATTGGACGACAACTCCAGCGTCACCCACAACCAGCATTAACCGTCCCTGTATTGACCAACCAAGTGCAACAGGCATGGAACTCCATCCCACAAACTGACATCCAGCACCTGTACGACACAATGCATGAACGTTTGCGTGCTTGCATTCAACATTCTGGCGGTTACACCGGTTATTAATGTACCAGCATTTCACATTTAAAATGGCTCTTCTCGCGCTTACATTAAGCTGTGATCTTGAAACCTTAATCGATTAAATATGTTACCTATACAAATGTATTGCCGCCATTTCATTCCTCTACAAGTATTTTTTCGTGGTGTTGGGATTTTTTTTTCCGTCAGTGTATATACACACCAAATATTTTTTTTTACCCAGAATGTATTTAATTACCTGGTTTTCAACTTCATTGATGTTGCGATGGATCGAAGTAAGAAGTTGCTCCCAGCCAACACGCAGCGTCTAAACAAAAGAACAAAATCATTTCTTCAGAACATGATTTCAACTACAAAAAGCAAGCAAATATAAATTTCATAATTTTGCAACACATCTAATTCATACCAAGAATCAAACATATTAAAACAACATATTTCTATAATCAATACTTCCATAACTACTCTCAAAAATTTAGCCTATCCACAAAAAGACAAGAAAAGAATACAGCCCAACTCTTGATAAATCAAACTTAGATAACATGCATGAAATTCTTGATAACTAAAAAAAAATAAAAGTAACTTGATCACGCTAGTTACGTTAAATGAAAACTTTTACAAAAAAGTTCGCAAGTTGGAAGCTTTTGACCTTATCTAATGTCTTCATCACGCCAATGGAGGACTAAGATTGTTGCCAGATTCTACATTCCGATGATCTGGAGATCAATTCTAAGTTTTGGAAACAAAAATGGGAAAAATTCAAATGTAGAATCTGGCAACAATCTTAGTCCTCCATTGGCGTGATGAAGACCTAAGATGAGGTCGAAAGCTTCCAACTTACGAACTTTTTTGTAAAAGTTTTCATTTAACGTAACTAGCGTGATCAAGTTACCTTTATTTGCTAATATTGTTACGTGTTTTGCCCATCATCGTCAAACTAAAAAAAAGTTAAATTCTTTGCAAGTATCCTATACACATAGTGAAATTTTGGTCACAATAAGGTAAAGTTTTTTGGTGGTGGTCTTGATATCTCGAAAAAAAATAATCTTATTTTCAAATGAAAAACAGTTTAAAATTGCTCCCTAAGTGCAAACTACACAAACATTTTTTTTTTTTTTTTTTTTGATTGGAAGTTTAACGACCATTGTGAGCAACTCAATGGGCTATAAGCAGTCGCCCGTCCCTAATTTAGGGTCACTGGTTCCAGGGAAGGGAGAGAGCCAGTGCCGTAAGACAAACACAACATCCATGCCTGACCGGGATTTGAACCCGGACCCCTTACGGACGAATGATCAGAGGCCAGCGCCTTAGACCACTGCGCCACCGGGGCGGCCACAAACATTTGATGAACGACTCACTAATAAGAATATTTTTTTTTTTTTTTTTTGGATTGGAGGTTTAATGACCACTGTGAGCAACTCAATGGGCTACAAGCAGTCGCCCGTCCCTAATTTAGGGTCACTGGTTCCAGGGAAGGGAGAGAACCAGTGCCGTAAGACAAACACAACATCCATGCCTCACCGGGATTTGAACCCGGACCCCTTACGGACGAATGATCAGAGGCTAGCGCCTTAGACCACTGCGCCACCGGGGCGGCCACAAACATTTGATGAACGACTCACTAATAAGAATATTTTTTTTTTTTTTTTTTGGATTGGAGGTTTAACGACCACCGTGAGCAACTCAATGGGCTATAAGCAGTCGCCCGTCCCTAATTTAGGGTCACTGGTTCCAGGGAAGGGAGAGAGCCAGTACCGTAAGACAAACACAACATCCATGCCTCACCGGGATTCGAACCCGGACCCCTTACGGACGAATGATCAGAGGCTAGCGCCTTAGACCACTGCGCCACCGGGGCGGCCACAAACATTTGATGAACGACTCACTAATAAGAATATTTTTTTTTTTTTTTTTTTTGGATTGGAGGTTTAACGACCACCGTGAGCAACTCAATGGGCTATAAGCAGTCGCCCGTCCCTAATTTAGGGTCACTGGTTCCAGGGAAGGGAGAGAGCCAGTACCGTAAGACAAACACAACATCCATGCCTCACCGGGATTCGAACCCGGACCCCTTACGGACGAATGATCAGAGGCTAGCGCCTTAGACCACTGCGCCACCGGGGCGGCCACAAACATTTGATGAACGACTCACTAATAAGAATATTTTTTTTTTTTTGGATTGGAGGTTTAACGACCACCGTGAGCAACTCAATGGGCTATAAGCAGTCGCCCGTCCCTAATTTAGGGTCACTGGTTCCAGGGAAGGGAGAGAGCCAGTACCGTAAGACAAACACAACATCCATGCCTGACTGGGATTCGAACCCGGACCCCTTACGGACGAATGATCAGAGGCCAGCGCCTTAGACCATTGCGCCACCGGGGCGGCCCTAATAAGAATAGACAATAGATGGAAGCATTCCACACTTATTACATTAACCTTGAAAGTGGGGAAACTGATTATGCTGCCATAATATTTGCCCTTTTTAGGTATCAATCACAAGCAAAGTGCGTATATTTACGTGCAATTTAATGATATACTATAAAAACAACCATTCACTTACCCAAAAGATCTTGGTTATTTTGTTATCTTGTAACACTTCAAGCACGTCATTTATATTGTTGTTGGCTTTCTGAGGTTGAACTGACTCCTTGCCTATGATTTTCCTTCTTCCGGAGATAGAAACATCGTGCTATCTTTTTTTTTTTTTTTTTTACTGGACAACACACGCAGGTTTCTTTCTGCCATATGAAACGTAACCATAGCTCGTTATCACGATAAAAACCTCACACATACACACACTATAACCACACATTCATACATTCGGTTAAAAACACTATGTACATATTTACACTATATACATTCCCAGGCAGTTAAACCATTTGTCAACTGTGATTAAAAAAGTGCTCAATCCGTTTCAACCTCAGTGTTAACCCTATTGCATGTGCCAACCTCATTCAGCCCGTGATACACAACCCTCTAGCGCTTTCAACAGGCACTGTCATCCTCAGGGGGCAGCTGTGTCCCAACGCCAACCACAGCTCAAGTGAGCTGATTTATTGAGGCCCGGGTCTCAGTCGCAATCTCTGTGTCTCTGGCGCCATCTATTGTCATTGTTGTTCTTTTTCCTTTTTTTTCTCTCTTAGCTGTTGCCCTATTTTTATTTAATAGATGGCGCCAGAGACGCAAAGATGCAGAGATTGCGACTGAGACCCGGGCCTCAATAAATCAGCTCACTTGAGCTGTGGTAGGCGGGTGAGACACAGCTACCTCCTGAGGATGACAGTGCCTGTTGAAAGCGCTAAGAGGGTTGTGTATGACGGGCTGAATGAGGTAACTTTGGCTCATCCAATAAATTAACACGGAGTTTGAAACGGATTGAGCTGTTTTTAATCACAGTTGACAAATGGTAGAGGGTTGTGTATGACGGGCTGAATGAGGTTGGCACATGCAATAGGGTTAACACGGAGTTTGAAACGGATTGAGCACTTTTTTAATCACAGTTGACAAATGGTAGAGGGTTGTGTATGACGGGTTGAATGAGGTTGGCACATGCAATAGGGTTAACACGGAGTTTGAAACGGATTGAGCATTTTTTTTAATCACAGTTGACAAATGGTAGAGGGTTGTGTATGACGGGTTGAATGAGGTTGGCACATGCAATAGGGTTAACACGGAGTTTGAAACGGATTGAGCACTTTTTTAATCACAGTTGACAAATGGTAGAGGGTTGTGTATGACGGGTTGAATGAGGTTGGCACATGCAATAGGGTTAACACGGAGTTTGAAACGGATTGAGCATTTTTTTTAATCACAGTTGACAAATGGTAGAGGGTTGTGTATGACGGGTTGAATGAGGTTGGCACATGCAATAGGGTTAACACGGAGTTTGAAACGGATTGAGCATTTTTTTTAATCACAGTTGACAAATGGTAGAGGGTTGTGTATGACGGGCTGAATGAGGTTGGCACATGCAATAGGGTTAACACGGAGTTTGAAACGGATTGAGCATTTTTTTAATCACAGTTGACAAATGGTAGAGGGTTGTGTATGACGGGCTGAATGAGGTTGGCACATGCAATAAGGCTAACACGGAGTTTGAAACGGATTGAGCACTTTTTTAATCACAGTTGACAAGTGCTAGAGGGTTGTGTATGACGGGCTGAATGAGGTTGGCACATGCAATAAGGCTAACACGGAGTTTGAAACGGATTGAGCACTTTTTTAATCACAGTTGACAAGTGCTAGAGGGTTGTGTATGACGGGCTGAATGAGGTTGGCACATGCAATAGGGTTAACACGGATTTTGAAACGGATTGAGCGCTTTTTTAATCACAGTTGACAAATGGTAGAGGGTTGTGTATGACGGGCTGAATGAGGATGGCACATGCAATAGGGTTAACACGGAGTTTGAAACGGATTGAGCGCTTTTTTAATCACAATTGACAAGTGGTAGAAGGTTGTGTATGACGGGCTGAATGAGGATGGCACATGCAATAGGGTTAACACGGAGTTTGAAACGGATTGAGCGCTTTTTAATCACAGTTGACAAGTGGTAGAAGGTTGTGTATGACTGGCTGAATGAGGTTGGCACATGCAGTAGGGTTAACACGGAGTTTGAAATGGATTGAGCACTTTTTTAATCACAGTTGACAAATGGTTTAACTGCCTGGGAATGTAGATAGTGTAAATATGTACATAGTGTTTTTAACGGAATGTATGAATGTGTGGTTATAGTGTGTGTATGTGTGAGGTTTTTATCGTGATGACGAGCTATGGTTACGTTTCATATGGCAGAAAGAAACCTGCGTGTGCTGCCCAGTAAATAAAAAAAAAAAAAAAAAAAAGATAGTACATTGTTTCATCCCCGGAAGAAGGAAAGTCATTGGCAGGGAGTCAGTTCAACCTCAGAAAGCCAACAACAATATAAGTGACGTGCTTGAACTGTTACAAGATAAAAAAATGACCAAGATCTTTCGGGTAAGTGAATGGTTGTTTTTATAGTATATCGATTATGCTGCCTTTAAGCTGGTAATAGATTGCAGCTCCTTGCTGGTCTTAAATGTTTACTTGAAGGATGTTTAAAGGTCATCATCTTTAACTGACTGATATACATTTTGGAAGTGCTTTTTATCTTTTGATCTAACACACAGATGATGTTCAGTAACACTTTTGTTTAAGCTGGTAATAGATTGCAGCTCCTTGCTGGTCTTAAATGTTTACTTGAAGGACGTTTAAAGGTCATCATCTTTAACTGACTGATATACATTTTGGAAGTGCTTTTTATCTTTTGATCTAACACACAGATGATGTTCAGTAACACTTTTTGTTTAAGCTGGTAATAGATTGCAGCTCCTTGCTGGTCTTAAATGTTTACTTGAAGGACGTTTAAAGGTCATCATCTTTAACTGACTGATATACATTTTGGAAGTGCTTTTTATCTTTTGATCTAACACACAGATGATGTTCAGTAACACTTTTTGTTTAAGCTGGTAATAGATTGCAGCTCCTTGCTGGTCTTAAATGTTTACTTGAAGGACGTTTAAAGGTCATCATCTTTAACTGACTGATATACATTTTGGAAGTGCTTTTTATCTTTTGATCTAACACACAGATGATGTTCAGTAACACTTTTTGTTTAAGCTGGTAATAGATTGCAGCTCCTTGCTGGTCTTAAATGTTTACTTGAAGGACGTTTAAAGGTCATCATCTTTAACTGACTGATATACATTTTGGAAGTGCTTTTTATCTTTTTGATCTAACACACAGATGATGTTCAGTAACACTTTTTGTTTAAGCTGGTAATAGATTGCAGCTCCTTGCTGGTCTTAAATGTTTACTTGAAGGACGTTTAAAGGTCATCATCTTTAACTGACTGATATACATTTTGGAAGTGCTTTTTATCTTTTGATCTAACACACAGATGATGTTCAGTAACACTTTTTGTTTAAGCTGGTAATAGATTGCAGCTCCTTGCTGGTCTTAAATGTTTACTTGAAGGACGTTTAAAGGTCATCATCTTTAACTGACTGATATACATTTTGGAAGTGCTTTTTATCTTTTGATCTAACACACAGATGATGTTCAGTAACACTTTTTGTTTAAGCTGGTAATAAATTGCAGCTCCTTGCTGGTCTTAAATGTTTACTTGAAGGACGTTTAAAGGTCATCATCTTTAACTGACTGATATACATTTTGGAAGTGCTTTTTATCTTTTGATCTAACACACAGATGATGTTCAGTAACACTTTTTGTTTAAGCTGGTAATAGATTGCAGCTCCTTGCTGGTCTTAAATGTTTACTTGAAGGACGTTTAAAGGTCATCATCTTTAACTGACTGATATACATTTTGGAAGTGCTTTTTATCTTTTGATCTAACACACAGATGATGTTCAGTAACACTTTTTGTTTAAGCTGGTAATAGATTGCAGCTCCTTGCTGGTCTTAAATGTTTACTTGAAGGACGTTTAAAGGTCATCATCTTTAACTGACTGATATACATTTTGGAAGTGCTTTTATCTTTTGATCTAACACACAGATGATGTTCAGTAACACTTTTTGTTTAAGCTGGTAATAGATTGCAGCTCCTTGCTGGTCTTAAATGTTTACTTGAAGGACGTTTAAAGGTCATCATCTTTAACTGACTGATATACATTTTGGAAGTGCTTTTTATCTTTTGATCTAACACACAGATGATGTTCAGTAACACTTTTTGTTTAAGCTGGTAATAGATTGCAGCTCCTTGCTGGTCTTAAATGTTTACTTGAAGGACGTTTAAAGGTCATCATCTTTAACTGACTGATATACATTTTGGAAGTGCTTTTATCTTTTGATCTAACACACAGATGATGTTCAGTAACACTTTTTGTTTAAGCTGGTAATAGATTGCAGCTCCTTGCTGGTCTTAAATGTTTACTTGAAGGACGTTTAAAGGTCATCATCTTTAACTGACTGATATACATTTTGGAAGTGCTTTTTATCTTTTGATCTAACACACAGATGATGTTCAGTAACACTTTTTGTTTAAGCTGGTAATAGATTGCAGCTCCTTGCTGGTCTTAAATGTTTACTTGAAGGACGTTTAAAGGTCATCATCTTTAACTGACTGATATACATTTTGGAAGTGCTTTTTATCTTTTGATCTAACACACAGATGATGTTCAGTAACACTTTTGTTTAAGCTGGTAATAAATTGCAGCTCCTTGCTGGTCTTAAATGTTTACTTGAAGGACGTTTAAAGGTCATCATCTTTAACTGACTGATATACATTTTGGAAGTGCTTTTATCTTTTGATCTAACACACAGATGATGTTCAGTAACACTTTTTGTTTAAGCTGGTAATAGATTGCAGCTCCTTGCTGGTCTTAAATGTTTACTTGAAGGACGTTTAAAGGTCATCATCTTTAACTGACTGATATACATTTTGGAAGTGCTTTTTATCTTTTGATCTAACACACAGATGATGTTCAGTAACACTTTTTGTTTAAGCTGGTAATAAATTGCAGCTCCTTGCTGGTCTTAAATGTTTACTTGAAGGACGTTTAAAGGTCATCATCTTTAACTGACTGATATACATTTTGGAAGTGCTTTTTATCTTTTGATCTAACACACAGATGATGTTCAGTAACACTTTTTGTTTAAGCTGGTAATAGATTGCAGCTCCTTGCTGGTCTTAAATGTTTACTTGAAGGACGTTTAAAGGTCATCATCTTTAACTGACTGATATACATTTTGGAAGTGCTTTTATCTTTTGATCTAACACACAGATGATGTTCAGTAACACTTTTTGTTTAAGCTGGTAATAAATTGCAGCTCCTTGCTGGTCTTAAATGTTTACTTGAAGGACGTTTAAAGGTCATCATCTTTAACTGACTGATATACATTTTGGAAGTGCTTTTATCTTTTGATCTAACACACAGATGATGTTCAGTAACACTTTTTGTTTAAGCTGGTAATAGATTGCAGCTCCTTGCTGGTCTTAAATGTTTACTTGAAGGACGTTTAAAGGTCATCATCTTTAACTGACTGATATACATTTTGGAAGTGCTTTTTATCTTTTGATCTAACACACAGATGATGTTCAGTAACACTTTTTGTTTAAGCTGGTAATAGATTGCAGCTCCTTGCTGGTCTTAAATGTTTACTTGAAGGACGTTTAAAGGTCATCATCTTTAACTGACTGATATACATTTTGGAAGTGCTTTTTATCTTTTGATCTAACACACAGATGATGTTCAGTAACACTTTTTGTTTAAGCTGGTAATAGATTGCAGCTCCTTGCTGGTCTTAAATGTTTACTTGAAGGACGTTTAAAGGTCATCATCTTTAACTGACTGATATACATTTTGGAAGTGCTTTTTATCTTTTGATCTAACACACAGATGATGTTCAGTAACACTTTTTGTTTAAGCTGGTAATAGATTGCAGCTCCTTGCTGGTCTTAAATGTTTACTTGAAGGACGTTTAAAGGTCATCATCTTTAACTGACTGATATACATTTTGGAAGTGCTTTTTATCTTTTGATCTAACACACAGATGATGTTCAGTAACACTTTTTGTTTAAGCTGGTAATAAATTGCAGCTCCTTGCTGGTCTTAAATGTTTACTTGAAGGACGTTTAAAGGTCATCATCTTTAACTGACTGATATACATTTTGGAAGTGCTTTTATCTTTTGATCTAACACACAGATGATGTTCAGTAACACTTTTTGTTTAAGCTGGTAATAGATTGCAGCTCCTTGCTGGTCTTAAATGTTTACTTGAAGGACGTTTAAAGGTCATCATCTTTAACTGACTGATATACATTTTGGAAGTGCTTTTTATCTTTTGATCTAACACACAGATGATGTTCAGTAACACTTTTTGTTTAAGCTGGTAATAAATTGCAGCTCCTTGCTGGTCTTAAATGTTTACTTGAAGGACGTTTAAAGGTCATCATCTTTAACTGACTGATATACATTTTGGAAGTGCTTTTTATCTTTTGATCTAACACACAGATGATGTTCAGTAACACTTTTTGTTTAAGCTGGTAATAAATTGCAGCTCCTTGCTGGTCTTAAATGTTTACTTGAAGGACGTTTAAAGGTCATCATCTTTAACTGACTGATATACATTTTGGAAGTGCTTTTTATCTTTTGATCTAACACACAGATGATGTTCAGTAACACTTTTTGTTTAAGCTGGTAATAAATTGCAGCTCCTTGCTGGTCTTAAATGTTTACTTGAAGGACGTTTAAAGGTCATCATCTTTAACTGACTGATATACATTTTGGAAGTGCTTTTTATCTTTTGATCTAACACACAGATGATGTTCAGTAACACTTTTTGTTTAAGCTGGTAATAGATTGCAGCTCCTTGCTGGTCTTAAATGTTTACTTGAAGGACGTTTAAAGGTCATCATCTTTAACTGACTGATATACATTTTGGAAGTGCTTTTTATCTTTTGATCTAACACACAGATGATGTTCAGTAACACTTTTTGTTTAAGCTGGTAATAAATTGCAGCTCCTTGCTGGTCTTAAATGTTTACTTGAAGGACGTTTAAAGGTCATCATCTTTAACTGACTGATATACATTTTGGAAGTGCTTTTATCTTTTGATCTAACACACAGATGATGTTCAGTAACACTTTTTGTTTAAGCTGGTAATAAATTGCAGCTCCTTGCTGGTCTTAAATGTTTACTTGAAGGACGTTTAAAGGTCATCATCTTTAACTGACTGATATACATTTTGGAAGTGCTTTTTATCTTTTGATCTAACACACAGATGATGTTCAGTAACACTTTTTGTTTAAGCTGGTAATAAATTGCAGCTCCTTGCTGGTCTTAAATGTTTACTTGAAGGACGTTTAAAGGTCATCATCTTTAACTGACTGATATACATTTTGGAAGTGCTTTTTATCTTTTGATCTAACACACAGATGATGTTCAGTAACACTTTTTGTTTAAGCTGGTAATAGATTGCAGCTCCTTGCTGGTCTTAAATGTTTACTTGAAGGACGTTTAAAGGTCATCATCTTTAACTGACTGATATACATTTTGGAAGTGCTTTTTATCTTTTGATCTAACACACAGATGATGTTCAGTAACACTTTTTGTTTAAGCTGGTAATAGATTGCAGCTCCTTGCTGGTCTTAAATGTTTACTTGAAGGACGTTTAAAGGTCATCATCTTTAACTGACTGATATACATTTTGGAAGTGCTTTTTATCTTTTGATCTAACACACAGATGATGTTCAGTAACACTTTTTGTTTAAGCTGGTAATAGATTGCAGCTCCTTGCTGGTCTTAAATGTTTACTTGAAGGACGTTTAAAGGTCATCATCTTTAACTGACTGATATACATTTTGGAAGTGCTTTTTATCTTTTGATCTAACACACAGATGATGTTCAGTAACACTTTTTGTTAAATTTGTGCTGTGTAGTCTTGTTCTGAAGAATCTCGAGAATTGTTTCATTATTTTTTTTCCTTTTAATAAACCTATGGCTTCAAAATGCAAGTTGAATACATCACTGATCACTAACAATGTTAAAAGGTAATCCAAGTTGCTAAAGGTGGCAGTAAGAAGAAAAATGAAATTGCAAAGGTTTTTGGAATACTGAGTAGTAGTACACTGCCTGCTATTCTAAAAAATAAAGAGGAGATTTAAAAAAATGATGAAAGACAAAGTAAAAGCAAAAGAGTGAAATGTGTAATATTGAAGAATGCTTGATAAAATGGATTATTCAGTGTACAGATAAAAATGTGCTACTGGATGGATCCAATCTAAGACAGAAAACATCTTCTTTTTTTTTTTTTTTTTTCTTGATTGGAGGTTTAACGACCACCGTGAGCAACTCAATGGGCTATAAGCAGTCGCCCGTCCCAAATTTAGGGTCACTGGAAGACAAACACAACATCCATGCCTGACCGGGATTCGAACCCGGACCCCTTTCGGACGAATGATCAGAGGCCATCGCTTAGACCACTGCGCCACCGGGGCGGCGAAAACATCTTTAGTAAGCATTTAAGTCATAACGATTTCAAGGAGAGCAATAACTGATTTCTAAATTAAAAAAAAAAAAAAGTCAAGATGATATCAGATATCATAAGCTTTACAGAGGAAGTGTCACTCTAGATGAAGAGAACTGTTCTTTTTTTTTTTTTTTTTTTTTTTGATTGGAGGTTTAACGACCACCGTGAGCAACTCAATGGGCTATAAGCAGTCCCCCGTCCCTAATTCCAGGGAAGGGAGAGAGCCAGTGCCGTAAGACAACACACAACATCCAAGCCTCACCGAGATTCGAACCCGGACCCCTTTCGGACGAATGATCAGAAGCCATCGCTTAGACCACTGAAGCCACCGGGGCGGCGGAGAACTGTTCAAAACAGCTGAAGAAATTGCCTACCATTTTAAGAGATTATGACCCTTACAGTGCTTAAATGGGACTGTTTTTTAAGTGTATGTCACCATACTATGTCTTCGAAAGGTGAATTAGCTCATGGTAGGAAGTGAACCAAAGATTCTGTATCATTACTTTTAGCAGCTAACATGAGTGGATTCAGCTGGAAAACTTCACACACACACACACACACACACACACACACACACACACACACACACACACACACACACACACACACACACACATCACTCAGCTGCTTTCTGAGATTCAGTGGTTAGCTCTAAAAAGAAATACAAACTATCAGATAATTTTTACTTACTGTAGCCGTATCAAACTTCACCATTTACAGCGATCTTGACATACAACTCGGGCTTCACTGATATCCATTACACGCCGTACACAAGATCTTCTATACTTCATACTCATAATCTTTTCTCATGCAGACACTCCTGAATCTGATCCACCCATGTCTTCCTTGGCCTTTCCTTCCTGCCACTTGGGCTAAAAGATTTTCTTAGTAAGCATCTCGTCGCTCATTCTTTCAACATGGCCAAACCACCGAAGCATATTAGTCTCCACCTTGCTAACAACATTTTGCTTCACATCACACAACTGCAACACATCTTCATTCCTCACACAATCAGAACGTGTCTTGCCACAAAGTAATGCATTTCTCCAGCACACAAACGACTTCTATGTTTTTTCTATAGTAACCCAGGTTTTACTGCCATACATCAGAGTAGGAACAATTACACTTTCATACACAGCCATGCTGGACTCTCTTGAAAACCCATTATTCCTGTGAAAACCTCCCAGAGCAGCTATGACTTTCAATGAAGAATTCACTCGCCTACTGATTTCACCATCCAACTTGTTCTCTCTGTCAAACATGCTTCCTAAATACACAAACTCACTCACCTGGTCAATCACAGTGCCATTTATACTTACATTACATTCAGTGCTACCAGTTCCTCTCTCAAAAACCAAAACTTTCGTTTTTCCCTTATTTATACTCAGTTTGAATTTCATGCAAACTTCGTGCATCCAAGTCAACATACTCTGCAACTCACTTTTGCTCTCTGCCAACAGGACAGTGTCATCAGTATACATCAATCTGAACACACAGATATCCCCAAGACATAAACCAGTATTGTCTATTGTGGCATCACGCATGTGCACACCCATAAATATATTAAACAGCCATGGTGACATTACACAACCTTGTCTGACTCCTGCACCAATGGAAAACCATTTTGATAAAACACCATTCACTCGTACACAAGCTCTACTTCCAGCATACATGGCTTTTACGCTGTTAAGTAGATTCCCAGTAACAGTATATTCATTCGTTACCTTCCACAGAAGTGTCCTATTTACTCGGTCGTAAGCTTTCTCCAAATCTATGAAGGCAGCAAAAACTTTCTTACCAACAGCCAGATACTTTTCAATCATCATGCATAATGCAAAAACTTGGTTAGTGCAGCCTTTACCAGGCATAAAACCACTCTGAACATCCCACACTTTCTCTGATGTAAGAGCCTGTACTTTTTCAATAACGACCTTACCAAACACTCTCCCTGGCACACTTAGTAGGCTAATACCGCAATAGTTCTTGCATTCAGTCTGATCACCTTTTCCCTTATACAAGGGAACAATAATAGCATCCTTCCAATTCTGAGGGACTATTCCTAACTCCCAGCACAACTGGCAAATTTCAGTTAACCAGTCAATTACAGGGTCACCACCATATTTCAACATCTCAGCAGTTATGCCATCAACTCGTGGAGCCTTACCATTCTGAAGATATTTTAGAGCTTTACACACTTCTTCTCTTGAGATCCCTCCTGTGCTTTCATCCCTCATTGTGACATCATCTGCGTCTGTCTCAGAATCATCTTTGCTTTCCTGCTCTAATAACTCACAGAAGTATTCACCCCATCTGTCACTTAACTCATTGGGCTCCCATATCATTTCCCCAATCTCATTCTTCACACAACTTACAACTTTGTTTCCCCTATTTTTCCTGAGTCTCATGTACTTCCAGAAGGACTTTCTATCTTTACAAAAAGCCAGTTCATGCCTTTCCACTTTCTTTTTCCTATCTTTTGCCTTACTGTGGCGAACCAGCTTAGCAGCTTCACGCTTCTTACAGCGATATTCATCCACAGAGACTCTACCTTGCAACATCCCACTTCTTTTCTACATCCCTCTCACAAGATTTCAGATCCTTCAGTCGTTCTCTGAGTAAGTCAGAATACCGCTGATGATCTTCAAGGAGCCTATCAACCTTTATTCTTTCTATCCTAAGTCTCTTCCTATTCCTTTTCCTCTAACCAACATTAAGTTTCACTCGTGACACTACCAAGTAATGATCAGAACCAACATCCGCACCTCTCATCACACGGGTGTCAACAACTAAGTGTTTCAAACGCTGATCGTAGACAACAAAATCTGTCTCAGAATCATCTTTGCTTTCCTAATAACTCACAGAAGTATTCATCCCATCTTTCACTTAACTCATTGGGTTCCCAAAACTTCAGTTATTAATGATAGGAAAATCTAAATAACCTAGATGCTTTTCTGCAGAAAAATCTCTACCTACTAACTATCAGTCGAATAAAAAAATCTGGATAACTAACAAAATTTCTCAAAACTGACTGGAAATTTTGCTTTTAAAAAATGATGCTGTAGAGGTGTAAAGGGATTCTCTTTGTTGATAACCCTTAGTATGCATGGATACATTACTGAAATGAAATCCATTAAAGTTCAGTTTCTACCAGATTATGTAGGTCATTTAAAACGTAACAAGACTGACATCATAGTGCCAAAACAAACCCACGGAGGAAAAATGCAGCTGCCTGTGTCAAAACACCTGCAACGTCAGTCATGTGACGATGCATCATTACAGGCTACACATCTTGTAGTACACAAGGTAGAGTTCAGACATGTTTCTGCAACCCAGTATTGGATTTAAAATTAGAGCAAAGAGCAGCTATAAAATTTTGAAGGTGTTTGAATAAAACCACTCCAGAACTGCACAAAATGATTAAAACAGCCTACAATGAAGATACTTTGTCCCGTTTAAGAGTTTTTGAGTGGCACAAGAAATTTGTGAATGGTGAAGAGTTCCTGGAAGATGGAAACAGTTAACAAAGAAGAAATTTCTGAATGATGGAGACTGTCCGGAAGATGGAAACTGTAACAAAGAAGAAATCTGTGAATAAAGAAGTGTCTGGAAGATGGAAACTGTTAACAAAAAAGAAATTTCTGAATGGTGAAGACTGTCTGGAAGATGGAAAATGTAACAAAGAAGAAATTTGTGAATGGTAAAGAGTGTCTGGAAGACAAACTGTTACAAAGAAGAAATTTGTGAATCACGGAGAGTGTCTGGAAGACAAACTGTTACAAAGAAGAAATTTGTGAATCACGGAGAGTGTCTGGAAGATGGAAACTATTACAAAGAAGAAATTTGTGAATCGTGAAGAGTGTCTGGTAGATGGAAACTACTACAAAGAAGAAATTTCTGAATGGTGAAGAGTGTCTGGAAGACAGAAACTGTTGCAAAGAAGAAAATTCTGAATGGTGAAGAGTGTCTGGAAGATGGAAATTGTTACTAAGAAGAAATTTGTGAATCGTGAAGAGTGTCTGGTAGATGGAAACTACTACAAAAGAAGAAATTTCTGAATGGTGAAGAGTGTCTGGAAGACAGAAACTGTTGCAAAGAACAAAATTCTGAATGGTGAAGAGTGTCTGGAAGATGGAAATTGTTACTAAGAAGAAAATTCTGAATGGTGAAGAGTGTCTGGAAGATGGAAATTGTTACAAAGAAGAAATTTCTGAATGGTGAAGAGTGTCTGGAAGATGGAAATTGTTACAAAGAAGAAATTTCTGAATGGTGAAGAGTGTCTGGAAGACAGAAACTGTTGCAAAGAAGAAATTTTTGAATGGTGAAGAGTGTCTGGAAGACAGAAACTGTTGCAAAGAAGAAACTTCTGAATGGTGAAGAGTGTCTGGAAGATGGAAATTGTTACAAAGAAGAAATTTCTGAATGGTGAAGAGTGTCTGGAAGACAGAAACTGTTGCAAAGAAGAAACTTCTGAATGGTGAAGAGTGTCTGGAAGATGGAAATTGTTACTAAGAAGAAAATTCTGAATGGTGAAGAGTGTCTGGAAGATGGAAATTGTTACTAAGAAGAAATTTCTGAATGGTGAAGAGTGTCTGGAAGACAGAAACTGTTGTAAAGAAGAAAATTCTGAATGGTGAAGAGTGTCTGGAAGATGGAAATTGTTACAAAGAAGAAATTTCTGAATGGTGAAGAGTGTCTGGAAGACAGAAACTGTTGCAAAGAAGAAACTTCTGAATGGTGAAGAGTGTCTGGAAGATGGAAATTGTTACTAAGAAGAAAATTCTGAATGGTGAAGATTGTCTGGAAGATGGAAATTGTTACTAAGAAGAAATTTCTGAATGGTGAAGAGTGTCTGGAAGACAGAAACTGTTGTAAAGAAGAAAATTCTGAATGGTGAAGAGTGTCTGGAAGATGGAAATTGTTACAAAGAAGAAATTTCTGAATCGTGAAGAGTGTCTGGTAGATGGAAACTACTACAAAGAAGAAATTTCTGAATGGTGAAGAGTGTCTGGAAGACAGAAACTGTTGCAAAGAACAAAATTCTGAATGGTGAAGAGTGTCTGGAAGATGGAAACTATTACAAAGAAGAAATTTGTGAATCGTGAAGAGTGTCTGGAAGATGGAAATTGTTACAAAGAAGAAATTTCTGAATGGTGAAGAGTGTCTGGAAGACAGAAACTGTTGCAAAGAAGAAACTTCTGAATGGTGAAGAGTGTCTGGAAGATGGAAATTGTTACTAAGAAGAAAATTCTGAATGGTGAAGAGTGTCTGGAAGATGGAAATTGTTACTAAGAAGAAATTTCTGAATGGTGAAGAGTGTCTGGAAGACAGAAACTGTTGTAAAGAAGAAAATTCTGAATGGTGAAGAGTGTCTGGTAGATGGAAACTACTACAAAGAAGAAATTTCTGAATGGTGAAGAGTGTCTGGAAGACAGAAACTGTTGCAAAGAACAAAATTCTGAATGGTGAAGAGTGTCTGGAAGATGGAAACTATTACAAAGAAGAAATTTGTGAATCGTGAAGAGTGTCTGGAAGATGGAAATTGTTACAAAGAAGAAATTTCTGAATGGTGAAGAGTGTCTGGAAGATGGAAATTGTTACAAAGAAGAAATTTCTGAATGGTGAAGAGTGACTGGAAGATAGAAACTGTAACAAGGGAAAACAAACTGTTACTGGTACCTATTATTCTGAAGTTCTCAAAGGTCCCTAAAGAATGTTTTTTTCCCCAAATGGCCAGAACATGCACAAACTCATTGAATCTTTCATCAAGATAATGCCCCTGTGCACCGTTCTTTGCTTACCCAGCAGGTTATTCAAGATCTAAGCATCAAAATGGTGGCACACCCTCCATATTCACCAGAATTGGCACAGTGTGACTTTTACCTATTACTTGAAGTGAAAAAACAACTTTGTGGGCATCATTTTGCATCAAATACTGAACTGAACAATGATGTTATGGGTATCCTGAATCCCATATCAAGGAAGGGCTTCAAACACAGCTTCCGGAAGTGGTTACAAAGGTGGGACCATGGGACTGACACATTCAGGTAGAGGGATGTTACTCCAAAAGTATTTAAGTATGTTAACTGCATTACACTTCTTCCCTATGTAAAATCAGTATCGTTACTTCTTGAACGACCCTTGTATGCACCAAAATTGCAATCTTTAAACCAAAGAATGGTCAGGAACTTTAAGACACTCAATCAAAATCAAGTGAAAAATGCATTGTTGACATTCAGGAGGATCATAAGATATCTGTTGACTTGTTACAAGCAATCAGAATGGTTGGCAGCACATAGACAGAAAATACAATTGAAAACTGTTTAAGGAAACCTGGCTTTTTAGCTAACAGTGGTGAAAAACAAAACTCCTGCGAAGACCTAGTGGAGGATGAACCTGATGAAGAATGGAGTGCACATATATACATATCACTAAGCTGTTCTCTAATATTCAGAGGTTAGCTCCTCAAAGAAAGAACTTACTGCTGCAATATAAAACATCTCCATTTACAGCAATCTCGGCACACAGCTCGAGCTTCACTGATATCCATCACACGACACACACAAGACCTTTTGTACTTCACACTCATAATCTTTTTCTTCTGCAGATATTCTTGAATCTGGCCCTCCCATGAATTCCTTGGTCTTCCTATAGCTTTCTTTTCTGCCACTTTGGCTGAATAAATTCTCTTAGTAAGCATCTCATCACTCGTTTAACATAGCCAAACCACCTAAGAATATTAGTCTCCACCTTTCTAACATGTTGCCTCACATTACACAGCTGCAACACATCTTCATTCCTCACATGATCATCTCCCCCCCCTCGAGTAATGCACCTCTCCAGCACACAAACTACTCCTATGTCTCTTCTGCCGTGCATCAAAGTAGGAAAAATTACACTTTCATACACAGCCATTTGGGACTTCCTTGAAAACCCATCATTCCTGTGAAATGCTCCTACAGTAGCAGCCATTAATTTCAATGAAGAGTTCACTCACTCGCCTATTAATTTCACCATCTAGTTTATTCTCTCGGTCAAACATGCTTCCCAAATGCAAAAACTTGTTCACTTGGTCAATAACTGTAGCATTTGGACTTATAACTGTAGCATTTGGACTTATAACTGTAGCATTTGGACTTATAACTGTAGCATTTGGACTTATAACTGTACCATTTGGACTTATACTGCATTCAGTACTAACAGTTCCTCGTTCAAAAGCCATAAATTTGATTTTTCCCTCATTTATACTCGGTTTGAATTTCATGCAAACTTTGTACATCCGGGACAACATACTCTGCAACTCACTTTTGCTGGATGGTAAAAGATAGTTCAGCTATTACAGAGTACTCTTGAGTGTGTGGCACATCTTCAATGAAGTGGAAAAATTTTTCCCGTATAAACACTCTTTGTATAAAATTACAGTCTGGAACTTAGTACATTAATAAAATGAAAAATAATTTTGAAATGGCACTGATGATTCTAAATTCCACAGTCATCTATTCATGTGCAAACTGGCAGCAAGATGGCCATGTAACGATTTCCTTCAGTAAGGAAAGTGTGTGCTAGAAGGAATGGCCATTTTGGAGTCTCGTGAAGGTTTCCACACGCCGTTGTAACTCCAACTGTGTGAAACTGGTAGACCACAAACCAAGGTTGCTGGAAATATGACCCACAAACATCTTGCACTGCAGCATCACATGAGATAACATCACATCTCCCCATTCCACGGAAGGAAGTGGTGTTATCGCGAGCAGTCACAGCAGTAAGGAAGAACAGTTTCCACATGCTATTGCAACTCCAACTGCACACAACTACTAGACCAGTAAGTAAGGTTGCTGGAAATATGACCCTCAAACATCTCGCATTGCAACATCACAAGAGATGACATCACAACTTCACATTCCATGGAAGAAAGTAGTGTCATCATGAGCAGTCACAGCAGGGAGCTAGAACAGTTTCCACATGCTGTTATGAATCCAACTGAACACAGCTGATATACCACAAACCAAGGTTGCTAGAAATATGATCCTCAAACATCTTACAGTGAAGCAGCACGAGATGACATCACATCTCCACACTGCATGGAAGGAAGTGATGCCATCGCAAGTAGACACAGCAGGGAGCTAGAACAGTTTCCACAAGATGTTATGACTCCAACTGCACACAACTGATATACCACAAACCAAGGTTGCTGGAAGTATGACCCTCAAACATCTTGCACTGAAGCATCACATAAGATGACATCACATCTCCACACTCCATGGAAGGAAGTAATGTCATTGTGAGTAGACACAGCAGGGAGCTAGAACAATTTCCACATGCTGTTGTGACTCCAACTGCACACAACTGATATACCACAAACCAAGGTTGCTGGAAGTATGACCCTCAAACATCTTGCACTGAAGCATCACATAAGATGACATCACATCTTCACACTCCATGGAAGGAAGTGATGTCATTGTGAGTAGACACACCAGGGAGCTAGAACAGTTTCCACATGATGTTATGACTCCATCTGCACACAACAGCTATACCACAAACCAAGGTTGCTGAAAATATGACCCTCAAACATCTTGCACTGAAGCATCACATAAGATGACATCACATCTCCACACTCCATGGAAGGAAGTGATGTCATTGTGAGTAGACACACCAGGGAGCTAGAACAGTTTCCACATGATGTTATGACTCCATCTGCACACAACAGCTATACCACAAACCAAGGTTGCTGGAAATATGACCCTCAAACACCTTGCACTGCAGAGAAGATGACATCACCTCCAATTATAATTTATTGATTCAACCTTATTTATTACAAAACTTACTAAAGTTAGTATGAGATAGTTCAAAAGTAAAATGAGGTACAAACCTCCATGGTGTACTGAGTGTACCGATTTTCAAATATCATTGCCTCTTGTATTTCCTGATAAAAGAAAAAAATAATCATAATTAGACAAGATCTCAGTCAATTACAGACACTTTACTCTTAAAGCAATCACTGCAATATAATTAAAAAAAACAAAAAAAATTAAGTTCTTTGAAAAACAACAACACACAAATGAAAATAAAGTTTCACATAACATGAATGTCAACATTCATAGTCCAAATGTAAAACATGCAACACATAGAAAAGAGAATATCCGGAACAATTAATTTTTCACAAATACGTGAAAGGCATGTATAAGGGGAAGCATACATGAGAAAAAAAAAGCTGAACTTATTAATCAAGTGAAAAATCAGAACACGCAGTGAAACAGTGCGAATATAATGCAGCATGAGCAAAACTGAATTGTTCACGCTAATTTATTTATTTATGCAAAACTGGAGAGGACATTGCTCTATTCAAAATATAAAATTACTGACATTAAGAATAAAATATTTAACAACACTAGGCAGAAGGAACATTACCTGGAAAAAAAAAATTGCGCTCATGGGAGAAATCTTCACTCCGTCTAACTTCTGACTTCGAAAGTCCGATTTTCGTCCTTAAACGGAAAACGAACCCCCCCCTTCCATTACCACCACCACCGCCAATCCCCCTCCAAATTCTGTTCACTTCCCAGGTTATTTTTTATTTTTACAAACACTGAAATTAATTCCATGCGACAATAGTTTAGGTACAACTGATGTGTCTATAATATAATTACTGCAAAAATGGCTATACGAATGGGGGGGGGGGGAAGAACTACCCGAAAGCCAGTTGAGATGAAAGCTGAATGTAATTCTCATGTCACTAAAATTGCTTGTTAATATGAATAATGTATGACTTGCACCATCCCATTCACCAAATTCTATGTGTTTTAAAGAAATAAAAACATTAAACTCTCATCTATTGGGTTGTCGGAAAACTCACTGACGTATTTTAGCCATGTTTTGCAAAGGTCATTTATTGATAGAAAGAACAAAGATCAATCAATGATACAATGCTCGTTTTGTTCAATAACCTTTTGCCATCTTTCAGTGAGCTGCAGAATGCCTCGTTCATAGAAGGACCTGTCTTTCGTGGCGAAAAACTGTACGACGTGCTGATTTACAGCCTCATCTGAATTGAACATTATACCACGCAAGGACTCTTAAAGAGAGCGAAAAAAGTGGAAGTCTCACGGCGCAAGGTCAGGCGAGTATGCTGGGTGTGTAGCAACACATCCCACCCAAGCTACAATAATTTTTGGCGGGTGATCAAACTTGTGTGTGGTCTCGCGTTGTCATGATGGAACACAACACCTTTACGATGAACGAGCTCTGGACGTTTCTGGATGATGGATTCGTTCAAACTGTCCAATTGCCGACAGTACACATTCGAATTGATTGTTCGGTTACATGGTAGGAGCTCGAAAAAATGACACCTTTAAAATCCCACCACAATGAGACCAGAACCTTCCGCTGCTTAATGTCTGCTTTGCATGTCGTTTGAGGTGAAGCAGCACGTCGGGACCAAGACCGTTTGTGCAGCGCATTGTTGTACACAATCCACTTTTCGTCACCATTTATCAGTCGCTTCAAAAAAGGATTGTCTTCCTCACGTTTAATGAGCATATCGCAGATGTTTATACACGCCTTCAATTGAGCTTCTCTGAGTTCATGAGGAACCCACACATCGCCCTTGCTTACGTATCCCAGCTTCTTCAGGTGGTCGTGAATGCTTGAATGATGGATGTGCAATCTCTCGTGTCGTGTAACATGGGTTTGACTGGATCAATGCCTTGATTTGGTCGTCATCAACCTCGGTTGGCCTCCCGGACCGAGGAGCATCGTTGAGGTCAAAATCACCAGCACGGAATTTTGCGAACCACCGCTGGCACCGACGTTCTTGTAGAGCATTATCACCGTACACCTTTTACACAATTTTTCACAAGCTTGACGCGCGTTTTTCCCTTTACGGAAGTAAAACAGTAAAATATGGCGAAATTGGTCCTCCATCTTCAACTTGAGGACAAATCTCCGCAAATCAACCAAATCACTCACTATTCCTTTTAGACTGCAGCTAGAACTGACACCTATCGAATGCCATAGCGATTACAGAGCTGCGCATGCCTCTAGTACTTCCAAAACCTCCCAATCGCCATCGGGTGCCAAAATACGTCATGCCTTTCCGACAACCCAATAGGTTGGAGTATGGCTATTTTCAGAAATATTTATCATTATATCTATTAATACACAAATTCTTTTAACATTGTAATGCTGTAAAAACTTGTAAGTTTTTATACTGCTATAATTTTTGGGCTAAGAGCTATAATTTTTGGGCTAAGAACTATAATTTTTGGGCTAAGAACTATAATTTTTGGGCTAAGAACTATAATTTTTGGGCTAAGAATTATAGTTTTTATACTGCTATAATTTTTGCCCAAAAATTATAGTTTTATACTGCTATAATTTTTGCCCCAAAATTATAGTTTTTATACTGCTATAATATTTGGGCTAAGAACTATAATTTTTGGGCTAAGAGCTATAATTTTTGGGCTAAGAACTATAATTTTTGGGCTAAGAACTATAATTTTTGGGCTAAGAGCTATAATTTTTGGGCTAAGAGCTATAATTTTTGGGCTAAGAACTATAATTTTTGGGCTAAAAGCTATAATTTTTGGGCTAAGAACTATAATTTTTGGGCTAAGAGCTATAATTTTTGGGCTAAGAGCTATAATTTTTGGGCTAAGAGCTATAATTTTTGGGCTAAGAACTATAATTTTTGGGCTAAGAGCTATAATTTTTGGGCTAAGAACTATAATTTTTGGGCTAAGAACTATAATTTTTGGGCTAAGAGCCCAAAAATTATAGTTTTTATACTGCTATAATTTTTGGGCTAAGAGCTATAATTTTTGGGCTAAGAACTATAATTTTTGGGCTAAGAGCTATAATTTTTGGGCTAAGAACTATAATTTTTGGGCTCTTAGCCCAAAAATTGCGGTACATGGAAACAATGTAAATCAAAATAATGATTTTGAAGTCGTGCTAAATCTAATCAATTAGACAAAAAGGCCGTCTTACGCACAATAAAATTATTAAAAAATAATTTATCGTGCATAAGACAGCCTTTTGTGTGATTGATAACATAAATGAACGATGTCATCGCTCTGTCCATGCTTTTATAAACAACGCATAGCAACTGAAAAACTGTTGAATCGCTCTTTTGGATTTATCAGCTACAATTAAATAGCCGTTGTTTTAAATGCCACTAAATGGTGACATCTCAGTTGCTGAACCCATCAATACGGATTTGTGTAGTCAGATGCCGACTGGTAAAGCGCGCAAGGTGATGAGAATTGATGGCACCATATCGTAAACGCGAACACACTTGACTAGTTATCAAGAGATCTGGGTGATATACAGTACAACCTCTAAAATCCGGAATCGTCCGGACTTTCGAATTTTCCGGATTATAGAGAGTCTGGATAAAATTCACACTTAGTATTAAATAAATACACTATTTTTGTAAAAGTAATGACAAAAAATCAAGTTAACCAATTAAAAAATATTATTTAATATAAAATAATAGAACAGGAGAATTTTTAAGAAAAATAGAAAAATACAAAAAAAGATTACCGTAATTTTCGGACTAAGAGCCGCAGGTGAGAAATTTTGCAATCTTGAAAGCAAAAGTTGCCGTAAGGGCCGCACCTGTGTCGAAGTCGTGGTGCTGCTCAGAAAACTAAATTATCTTCCTTATTTTCATGAATTTTTTATTAATCATGTTAATGATGTTTTTTGTCCGGACTTTGGAATTTTCCGGATTATTATAGAGAGTCTGGATAAAATTCACACTTAGTATTAAATAAATACACTATTTTTGTAAAAGTAATGACAAAAAATCAAGTTAACCAATTAAAAAATATTATTTAATATAAAATAATAGAACAGGAGAATTTTTAAGAAAAATAGAAAAATACAAAAAAACATTACCGTAATTTTCGGACTAAGAGCCGCAGGTGAGAAATTTTGCAATCTTGGAAGCAAAAGTTGCCGTAAGGAGCCGCACCTGTGTCGAAGTCGTGGTGCTGCTCAGAAAACTAAATTATCTTCCTTATTTTCATGAATTAACTCACACCCAGCGTGATTATATGTATACTTCAAAGGCTAATTCTGCAACTCAGTGTCGATCTGCTTTATACACTTATTTTTTCATACTGGCAAAAAATTTTATTTATGCATTTTTATTAATCATGTTAATGATGTTATTTGCTTGCCTTTATTAAATGCTCAAAACCATTTATGTAATCGATATAAATCACGGTTAATCTTAAGACTAAAATAGATGGAAAAGTACGTGCTCAGTTAGTCATAAATAAATTCCTAACCAGAAATATTACAAAACACACTATTCAAACCTCAGTTTTCAGAAAGCCTATGTCTGCCCCTAGTATCATCCCTTACAACTCCATGCACCCTCTATGTCATAAACTTTTAGCCATTCGATTCACGATACAACGAGCTATTACACATTCTTCCAGCAACCGGCTGAAGAAACAAGAAATTGCAAACATTAAAGAAATCGCCCGAAACCATGGCTATGGAAATCATTTGGTGGATTCGATTTACAACAGACTCGGAAACTCAACCAGGTCCACACTTGTGAGGGAAACATGAGATAAGAAATTTGTTGAGTCATGTGCTGTGACCCACACACACACAAGTCACTCGCATTATGAAAAACATGCGTCATCGTCACAAAATCGATTTTGGCCTCGGAACGTGAAATTCTTACTCCATCATTCGCAACGACCGCGATCAAATCAAACAGGGATCCCGTCATGGAGTATATAACATACCTCTTTACAGTACTGAGCCAGATGACCCACCTCTCACTTACATAGGATCTACTCAGAGGACGTTGGACATCGGAATGAAGGAGCACCTTTATGACATTCAGACTCGAAACCAAAAAACTGCGTTGTCACCCCTTACCAACAAGGGTTCATATTTCCCAGCTTGGCAGGAAGCTTCCATCGTTACAACACCATTCGCAACGACCGTGATCAAATCAAACAGGGATCCCGTCACGGAGTATATAACATACCTCTTTACAGTACTGAGCCAGATGACCCACCTCTCACTTACATAGGATCTACTCAGAGGACGTTGGACATCGGAATGAAGGAGCACCTTTATGACATTCAGACTCGAAACCAAACAACTGCGTTGTCACCCCTTACCAACAAGGGTTCATATTTCCCAGCTTGGCAGGAAGCTTCCATCGTTACAACACCATTCGCAACGACCGTGATCAAATCAAACAGGGATCCCGTCACGGAGTATATAACATACCTCTTTACAGTACTGAGCCAGATGACCCACCTCTCACTTACATAGGATCTACTCAGAGGACGTTGGACATCGGAATGAAGGAGCACCTTTATGACATTCAGACTCGAAACCAAACAACTGCGTTGTCACCCCTTACCAACAAGGGTTCATATTTCCCAGCTTGGCAGGAAGCTTCCATCGTTACAACACCATTCGCAACGACCGTGATCAAATCAAACAGGGATCCCGTCACGGAGTATATAACATACCTCTTTACAGTACTGAGCCAGATGACCCACCTCTCACTTACATAGGATCTACTCAGAGGACGTTGGACATCGGAATGAAGGAGCACCTTTATGACATTCAGACTCGAAACCAAACAACTGCGTTGTCACCCCTTACCAACAAGGGTTCATATTTCCCAGCTTGGCAGGAAGCTTCCATCGTTACAACACCATTCGCAACGACCGTGATCAAATCAAACAGGGATCCCATCACGGAGTATATAACATACCTCTTTACAGTACTGAGCCAGATGACCCACCTCTCACTTACATAGGATCTACTCAGAGGACGTTGGACATCGGAATGAAGGAGCACCTTTATGACATTCAGACTCGAAACCAAACAACTGCGTTGTCACCCCTTACCAACAAGGGTTCATATTTCCCAGCTTGGCAGGAGGCTTCCATCGTTACAACACCATTCGCAACGACTGCGATCAAATCAAACAGGGATCCCGTCATGGAGTATATAACATACACTCTTTACAGTACTGAGCCAGATGACCCACCTCTCACTTACATAGGATCTACTCAGAGGACGTTGGACATCGGAATGAAGGAGCACCTTTATGACATTCAGACTCGAAACCAAAAAACTGCGTTGTCACCCCTTACCAACAAGGGTTCATATTTCCCAGCTTGGCAGGAAGCTTCCATCGTTACAACACCATTCGCAACGACCGTGATCAAATCAAACAGGGATCCCGTCACGGAGTATATAACATACCTCTTTACAGTACTGAGCCAGATGACCCACCTCTCACTTACATAGGATCTACTCAGAGGACGTTGGACATCGGAATGAAGGAGCACCTTTATGACATTCAGACTCGAAACCAAAAAACTGCGTTGTCACCCCTTACCAACAAGGGTTCATATTTCCCAGCTTGGCAGGAGGCTTCCATCGTTACAACACCATTCGCAAAGACCGTGATCAAATCAAACAGGGATCCCGTCATGGAGTATATAACATACCTCTTTACAGTACTGAGCCAGATGACCCACCTCTCACTTACATAGGATCTACTCAGAGGACGTTGGACATCGGAATGAAGGAGCACCTTTATGACATTCAGACTCGAAACCAAAAAACTGCGTTGTCACCCCTTACCAACAAGGGTTCATATTTCCCAGCTTGGCAGGAGGCTTCCATCGTTACAACACCATTCGCAACGACTGCGATCAAATCAAACAGGGATCCCGTCATGGAGTATATAACATACCTCTTTACAGTACTGAGCCAGATGACCCACCTCTCACTTACATAGGATCTACTCAGAGGACGTTGGACATCGGAATGAAGGAGCACCTTTATGACATTCAGACTCGAAACCAAACAACTGCGTTGTCACCCCTTACCAACAAGGGTTCATATTTCCCAGCTTGGCAGGAAGCTTCCATCGTTACAACACCATTCGCAACGACCGTGATCAAATCAAACAGGGATCCCGTCACGGAGTATATAACATACCTCTTTACAGTACTGAGCCAGATGACCCACCTCTCACTTACATAGGATCTACTCAGAGGACGTTGGACATCGGAATGAAGGAGCACCTTTATGACATTCAGACTCGAAACCAAACAACTGCGTTGTCACCCCTTACCAACAAGGGTTCATATTTCCCAGCTTGGCAGGAGGCTTCCATCGTTACAACACCATTCGCAACGACTGCGATCAAATCAAACAGGGATCCCGTCATGGAGTATATAACATACCTCTTTACAGTACTGAGCCAGATGACCCACCTCTCACTTACATAGGATCTACTCAGAGGACGTTGGACATCGGAATGAAGGAGCACCTTTATGACATTCAGACTCGAAACCAAACAACTGCGTTGTCACCCCTTACCAACAAGGGTTCATATTTCCCAGCTTGGCAGGAGGCTTCCATCGTTACAACACCATTCGCAACGACTGCGATCAAATCAAACAGGGATCCCGTCATGGAGTATATAACATACCTCTTTACAGTACTGAGCCAGATGACCCACCTCTCACTTACATAGGATCTACTCAGAGGACGTTGGACATCGGAATGAAGGAGCACCTTTATGACATTCAGACTCGAAACCAAACAACTGCGTTGTCACCCCTTACCAACAAGGGTTCATATTTCCCAGCTTGGCAGGAAGCTTCCATCGTTACAACACCATTCGCAACGACCGTGATCAAATCAAACAGGGATCCCGTCACGGAGTATATAACATACCTCTTTACAGTACTGAGCCAGATGACCCACCTCTCACTTACATAGGATCTACTCAGAGGACGTTGGACATCGGAATGAAGGAGCACCTTTATGACATTCAGACTCGAAACCAAACAACTGCGTTGTCACCCCTTACCAACAAGGGTTCATATTTCCCAGCTTGGCAGGAGGCTTCCATCGTTACAACACCATTCGCAACGACTGCGATCAAATCAAACAGGGATCCCGTCATGGAGTATATAACATACCTCTTTACAGTACTGAGCCAGATGACCCACCTCTCACTTACATAGGATCTACTCAGAGGACGTTGGACATCGGAATGAAGGAGCACCTTTATGACATTCAGACTCGAAACCAAAAAACTGCGTTGTCACCCCTTACCAACAAGGGTTCATATTTCCCAGCTTGGCAGGAAGCTTCCATCGTTACAACACCATTCGCAACGACCGTGATCAAATCAAACAGGGATCCCGTCACGGAGTATATAACATACCTCTTTACAGTACTGAGCCAGATGACCCACCTCTCACTTACATAGGATCTACTCAGAGGACGTTGGACATCGGAATGAAGGAGCACCTTTATGACATTCAGACTCGAAACCAAAAAACTGCGTTGTCACCCCTTACCAACAAGGGTTCATATTTCCCAGCTTGGCAGGAGGCTTCCATCGTTACAACACCACGGAACAAAACCTAGTTACTTTTTGCAGAGAGCTTGTTCCTTTTCATCAAGGGCAATCAACGTTGTAACGACTATGTACATCCCTAATTCTTGGAAAAATTTCTTGCCAAGGGACTCAAATAATATTCAAAGTGACAACACCTTCAATGCCTTAACACCAGATGACACAATCACCCATTCAGGGATTCGGAATTTCCCCGTGAACAATCCCAGGCATGCGCAGTGAACGCACAGTTTGATTCATGACACTTGCCCCCTTCTGTTATTTAAGGGTCGGAATCACCAATTCGTGAGCACATCTGAGGATGATCCCAAGAGGGATTGAAAGATCTCATGTTTGTTTTAACCTGTCATTCATATCACCTTCACCATATTTGGTGTGTACAGGAGCATCAGTTCTTTTAACTTTTAGTTATTCTAATCGTGCATAAGACGGCAACCTTATTTTATGAATCTTAAGACTGCCGTCAGAATATCGTATTGCTCGTAAAACCGCACAATTGTCTAAATTCCATTTAATGTGGATGTCTGCCACAGGATGGTTCTCTGTTCACCGCAATAGAATCCGTCTTAGAAGTAATTAACTTATAAATTATCGCTTGTAATGCTTTCGATTAATTTTTTCTTTAATAATATGTTCCTTCTATGTTATGATTTTTTTTCTCATCTACAGATGTTTTTGTTAGAATAAGTTGCTTTACGCTTCCTTTTACCAGCTGCCTCGCATGTGTTCGCGGATCTGGCCGCCAAACAGCGGTGCCGCTCTCTTTCAAGTGGTTTGACCTACTTTCATTTACTGCGCACTGAGCCTTCGCGTTGAGCTCCGCTTTTATATGAATCCCTTCTTTTTTTCTTTTCCAGCCGGAGCCTTCAACTATCCTCAGTGAATAAAACAATAAATTAAATAAAATCGAAACAAAACTCAGGAGCACGAGCCAAGAAATACCTGTATCGCATGCCAGATTAACCAAGAAGAGTGAACAGAATTCGTCCTTCCGTCCCGCCAGTATTGTTTGGAATAGGTCTCTGCTAATGGAATAATCCTGGGGCAGGCTTTTGCATTGTTCGTGTTCTTAAGCTTTTGTTCCGGAAAGTGACCATCAAACCGGTCTCCCCACCCTAGTGAAAATCACCGTTCCTTCTCCTGGTTGCATGGCACCTTCCTGCACGATGTCTCCTACAGGATGGTTCTCTGTTCACCGCAATAGAATCCGTCTTAGAAGTAATTAACTTATAAATTATCGCTTGTAATGCTTTCGATTAATTTTTTCTTTAATAATATGTTCCTTCTATGTTATGATTTTTTTTTCTCATCTACAGATGTTTTTGTTAGAATAAGTTGCTTTACGCTTCCTTTTACCAGCTCCCTCGCATGTGATCGCAGGTCTCGCCGCCAACACTTGGAAACAGCGGTGATGCTTTCTCTCTTTCAAGTGGTTTGACCTACTTTCATTTACTGCGCACTGAGCCTTCCCGCTGAGCTCCGCTTTTATATGTATGAATGGGAAAGCTCTCCTTCTTTTTTTTTCTTTTGCGTTTTTTTTTTTTTTTTTTTTTGGTTGGAGGTTTAACGACCACCGTGAGCAACTCAATGGGCTATAAGCAGTCGCCCGTCACTAATTTAGGGTCACTGGTTCCAGGGACGGAAGACAGCCAGTACCGTAAGACTAACACAATATCCTTTTTTTTTTTGGTTGGAGGTTTAACGACCACCGTGAGCAACTCAATGGGCTAAAAGCAGTCGCCCGTCACTAATTTAGGGTCACTGGTTCCAGGGACGGAAGACAGCCAGTACCGTAAGACTAACACAATATCCTTTTTTTTTTTTTGGTTGGAGGTTTAACGACCACCGTGAGCAACTCAATGGGCTATAAGCAGTCGCCCGTCCCTAATTTAGGATCACTGGTTCCAGGGAAGGGAGAGAGCCAGTGTCGTAAGACAAACACAACATCCATGCCTCGTCAGGATTCGAACCCGGACCCCTTACTGACGAATGATCAGAGGCCAGCGCCTTAGACCACTGCGCCACCGGGGCGGCGATACTTGGGACTAGCGACTATACAATGGAATTTGTATAGTCTCGTTAACGATGTCGTAGGAGATAGAAAAACATGCATATCATGGTGTGAAAGATACGGTTCGCTACCCACCCTTGAAATAATAAGGAATCACGAATGTCAATAAATATCGCTGCTATTCTTCTTTAATTGTCTTTTGCTATATATTTCTCCGCACAAATTAAAATACTTACTGTAAATACGAAAGTATAATTTTTTATCAGTCTCCCACCGTATATAACGGTAAGATCGTTCATTTTTTTAGTTCTTTTTCAGCATCTCACTAATTGTTTTCATTTAGTACCCGAAATATCTTTTTTTTTTATGAAACCAACGTTAGTCATCATGATGAATAACAAAATAAGAACAGAATGCAAAGATAACCACCCATAATGTTTTTTTTTGTTTTTTTTTATTGGAGGTTTAACGACCACCGTGAGCAACTCAATGGGCTATAAGCAGTCGCCCGTTACTAATTTAGGGTCACTGGTTCCAGGGACGGAAGACAGCCATTACCGTAAGACTAACACAATATCCTTTTTTTTTTTGGTTGGAGGTTTAACGACCACTGTGAGTAACTCAATGGGCTATAAGCAGTCGCCCGTCCCTAATTTAGGGTCACTGGTTCCAGGGACGGAAGACAGCCAGTACCGTAAGACTAACACAATATCCTTTTTTTTTTTTTTTTTTTTTTGGTTGGAGGTTTAACGACCACCGTGAGCAACTCAATGGGCTATAAGCAGTCTCCCGTCCCTAATTTAGGGTCACTGGTTCCAGGGACGGAAGACAGCCAGTACCGTAAGACTAACACAATATCCTTTTTTTTTTTTTTTGGTTGGAGGTTTAACGACCACTGTGAGTAACTCAATGGGCTATAAGCAGTCGCCCGTCCCTAATTTAGGGTCACTGGTTCCAGGGACGGAAGACAGCCAGTACCGTAAGACTAACACAATATCCTTTTTTTTTTTTTTTTGGTTGGAGGTTTAACGACCACCGTGAGCAACTCAATGGGCTATAAGCAGTCACCCGTCCCTAATTTAGGGTCACTGGTTCCAGGGAAGGAGAGAACCAGTGCCGTAAGACAAACACAACATCCATTGATTGATTGGAGGTTTAACGACCACCGTGAGGAACTCAATGGGCTGTAAGCAGTCGCCCGTCCCTAATTTAGGGTCACTGGTTCCAGGGAAGGGAGAGAGCCAGTGCCGTAAGACAAACACAACATCGTATTTTTTCTTTCATTGGAGGTTTAACGACCACCGTGAGCAACTCAATGGGCTATAAGCAGTCGCCCGTCACTAATTTAGGGTCACTGGTTCCAGGGAAGGAGAGAGCCAGTGCCGTAAGACAAACACAACATCCATTGATTGATTGGAGGTTTAACGACCACCGTGAGCAACTCAATGGGCTATAAGCAGTCGCCCGTCACTAATTTAGGGTCACTGGTTCCAGGGAAGGGAGAGAGCCAGTGCCGTAAGACAAACACAACATCCGTGCCTCGCCGGGATTCGAACTTGGACCCCTTACGGATGAATGGTCAGAGGCTATCGCTTAGACCACTGAGCCACCGGGGCAGCTTTGCGTTTGTGAAGATTTTATCTTCAGCCAGGTATTAAATTAATTACCCATTGTTAACATCAGGTGATGATGCTACAGCGCTTATTACTGAGAAAGCATTTCCAGCCGAAGCCTTCAACTTCCACTATCGTCACTCAATAAAAAAAAAAAAAAAAAATTAAAATCGAAGCAAAACTCAGGAGCACAGAGCCAAGAAACACCTGTATCGCATGCCAGATTAACTGCATTGTTCATGTTCTTAAGCTTTTGTTCAGGGGAGTGCCCATCAAACTGGTCTCCCCACCCCAGTGAAAATCAACGTCCCTTCCCTTGGTTGCATCGCACCTTCCTGCACGAAGTATGCTGCAGCCAAGGTTATGCTCATCCAACACTTCCGCTGAGCACTGTCTCAGGGGTCGCCTTCGTGACGTCACAGTCCCGGAGATCTCCACACCCCATCCGCCTAAAGCTGCTTGCTCCCGTTTTTCTGGTTCAGGGTCTGAAAGCTACATTGTCTCATTTGAAGCTAGGTATTTGTAGCAAAGAAATTATCTTTCCCTTGGTCACACTGAACATACCTGGTTCGTGCGCAATAGCAACGTGTCAAAATTATTATTCCAAAACCAGAAGGAATGGCATTCATTACCATAGGTTTCCGAAAAATGAAGTTTTGCGTAAAACATGGAAATTGAGATGCAAACGAGCTGACAGTTTCAACGAAATGAATTCAGCTATTTGTTCGGAACATTTTCCCGAGGAAGACTAGGAACGCGATTTAAGGAATGAACTTCTAGGTTTGCCTATCTGCAAAATGCTAAAGGACACAGCTGTACCGAGTTTAAACCTCCCGGGAAACTTTAATGTAAATTCTAATTCCGAGAGAAAGAACAGACAGGAGAAAAGGAAACGAACTGATCTTGTTGGCGATTTGATAAACTCTGATAATGCAGAGGAAATTTTGGAAGGCATGTGGAGTGCCGATGATGAAAATACTGAAATTGAATGTATGAAAGACCTGAAAACAGAAAATGAAATTCTATTGAAGGAAAATTATATTTTGATGAAGGAAAATGAAAAGCTGAAAAAACAAATATTATATTTGAGCTCTTCAAACCATAGTCTAACTTTACGTGTAAAAGTCCTCAAAGTAAAACAGAATCAAATGCAGAAAGAATTATTAGAATTGCGAAGGTTACGGAAAGATGAGAAAAAAGACAGAGAAATGTGCATAAAAAATTTGCTTTCTAGTGTTTACTCCAGGACAGATAAGGGTTTTGTTAGGCCAAAAACGGATTGTTTGGAATTCTACTGATATTGCAGCTGCAATAACATTAAGAACTGTTTCCAGGAGAGCATATCACTACTTGAGAAATGAAGTTAATACTCCGCTTCCTGCTTTGTCAACGTTGCGCTGATGGGTAGCTACAATTAAATGTTCACCTGGAATTCAAGCCACAACTTTAAAACTGATGCAGAGCCAAGGAATGCAAATGACTGAAGCCGAAAGAACATGTGCAATTTCTATAGATGAAATGAAAGTTTCCAGCAAAATGTGCTATAATATTGAAACAGATGAAGTTATGGGACCGTGTAGGTATGTACTGGTATTCATGGCAAGAGGACTTCTTAATCCCTGGAAACAATCAGTATTTGACGATTTTGACGTTAGTGGTTCCAGTCTCAGAGAAATATTAATGAAAGTAATTTGTGCCATAGAAAATATCATGTTTCCTGTATTTGCTCTTACTTCAGATCTAGGAGCTTTAAACCAGAAATTATGGAAAGAATTGGCTATATCGCCTGAGAGTCCGTTCTTTGAAAATCTTTCGACAAAAACAGACATATAAATGTATTTGCTGACATTCCCCATATGGTAAAGTTATTGCGAAACCATATTTTGGACAGTGGCATAAAAATAAGAAATATAGTGATAAATTGCTCCCTATTTGAAAAGGAATTAAAAATAGCGTATAATATGAGTGAAACACACATACGTGTTAAAGGAGCAAATAGGCAGATTGTACGTTATGCTGTACAGTTGCTTTCGGAGCGTGTTGGAAATGCCATCAAATATTTATTTCCCGAAGATGATGAAGCAGCAAATTTTATTCTTCTTGTTGACAGATTTTTTGATACAATGAATTCGAGGCAACCATTCTCAGACAAACCATTCCGATGTGCTTTACGTAACAATCAACAGCAATTTCAACTTCTGAATGAGGCTTACAATACTTTTTCGCAGATGCGCGTTGTTGGAAGAAAAAACGCCCTACCATTTCAGCAAGGACTTCTGGTCAGTATTACATCCGTAATGGCTGTCCACAAGATTCTAAGCGAAAAATATGAGCTAAAATATTTTTTAACTCACATAGTTAATCAAGATGTCCTAAAAAAAAAAATTCTCACAGATACGTGCAGCAGGAAATACCTATGATCACCCTTTATCTCTGGAATTTCAAAATCGTCTCAGACTGCTGGTACTTGGGAAAGTAGTCTGGAACTGTCAGAAATCTAACATTTTGCCTGAGTCAGAACAACATTATTTAACTGTCTCCATGCTCTCGTCTTCCTGTGTCTTACACAATAATGCATCCTGCAATGATGAAACAGCCCACACAAGTGAAAATGAAATTACGGCTGCACTTCGCGAAGAACCCACAACTGCAATTACGTCTTCTAGTGACAGCATATCGTACCAAGCCTTACGATACCTTGCTGGATATGTTGCATTTAAATGCCAAACAACGTGTCTTGGGCTGGGGGACAAAAATGCACCTCTGGACCTAGTGCAAGAAAAAGGAATTCTTTGCGACTGGATTAGCGTCATACGCGGAGGCTGCTTGCAACATCCAACAAATGAGTGGATGAGCATGGTTATCCAACTAGAAGAATTTTTTTTAAAACTACATGGGAAAAATAATTTAAGGAAAGTTAAAAGAATTGTTCACACCGCAGTGGAAGCTTCTGCCCATCAGTTCCCTCCAAATGTGCACCCTGCCATCAAACTATTCACGAAAACCCGAATTATGATCCGTATGCGCCATATTAACGCTCAGCAAAAAATATATTGCCAACCCAAGAAGAGAAAACTGGTTAAAACAGTTACCTAAGGAACATGACAAAGGTAAGTGAAGAAAGAATTTTTTTACGTTAAATAATGTCGCGATTCTTAAAGTTCTCAAAATTTAGCGAATAAAATGTGACTCAACAAACAAACAAACAAAATTTGCAAAGATCTACGATTTTAACTTTTCTGTTCAGCGATTAGTTACAAATAACAACAGAGCATTTAGTGAAATTAATTCCCAACTTTTTAATTAAGCAAGTTTAGTGGAATGCTACTCAAGTTTTTATTTGTTCCGCATAAAAGGATTTCTTCATGAGGTTCTGACAGCATAATCTTATAAGTTTTTTTCCTTCTTTTGAATTTATTTAAAGACATTGTTACAGTTGCATATAAATAAATTAGAAGGTATAATCACTGTCCCTGCACTTTTCCTTAGTGTCATGTAAATACCCTATTTAGATTAAACAGATTTGAAAAAAAAAAATGAAAGAAATGCATAATAAGTTTCTTCACATTCTCAGTTTACTCTAAATAAAATATTCACATGGATGTCCATTTTTCCTGATTATATTACAGATGTGCTTTTGCATTACATCTTGGTTGCAAGCTTTCAGATTGTATTTGAGTAAAAAAGTTGTTGACATTTCTCCCGCGAGTGCTTCAATTGTATTAACAGTCTATCCGCCCTGCTGGCTGCGTCGTGTGGTACACTGACGTCACTACGTAAGGGACCGGCACTTCCGCTGCGAGGGAGGCAGGATGAGCAAACCTTACTCTCTATTAACCTTGTGCTGCAGCCAACGAAAGAGATACCCTGGGTGCGCTATCCACAGAAGCCTCGGACATCACGCTACTGGTCTGTGTGCTTATGTCCCCATTCCATCCCCCATGCAAAGGGCATTTGAGTCGGGCATTCCTTTCACAAACAAACCTCCTAACCTTAAGACTTAAGCGAGCATTTCCCCGTCCCTCCCCCACTTTCCCTCCTAAACCAACATCAGGACAGCGGAGTTATCGTTTAAATAGATGTGTCTAACGGATCGCGACATCATACCTAGAAATTTCTGTACAAATTTTATCGCATCTTTTTAGTAAATAATCAGTATATTTGTTTTTGAAATATCATTATATGCATAATCTTACCCTGTTGTTTTAAATTCGCGACTTCGGCAGTCCGGAAGATTAAAAAAAAAAAAAAAAATCCAGAAAAAGTCGGAATTTTGGAGGTTTCCGGAATTTGGAGGCCCGAATTTTCGAGGTTGTACGGTACTATTAAAAATAACCAATCACTTACCCTAAAGATCATGATCACTTTCATCCTATAACACTTCAAGCACGTCAATTATCGTCACGTAATGTTATTGGCCTTCAAAGGTTTACAGACACCTTGCTTATGATTCATTCTTCCGGGGATGAAAGATCGTATTTTTTTTTTTTATTTTTTTTTTTTATCTGCTAGACAAACAATGCCGGGTTTTCTCTGCCATATGAGATGTAACCATAGCTCGTCATTTCCATAAAAACCACACAAACAAACACACCATACCACTCATTCATCATCATCATTGTCAACAATTATGAATCCACTGCTGGACGAAGGTCTCCTCAAGTTTCCTCCACAACGGTCTGTCTTGTGCCAGTCTCCTCCGTGTCACTCCCGCATACTTTCGAATTTCATCCACCCATCTCCCACGTGGTCTTCTTCTGTGTCTTTTCCTGTCCCTTGGAATCCAATCTAAAATTTCGGCTGTCCATCGATGATCTGTCCTTCTGGCACTATGTCCAGCCCATTGCCATTTCAAGGATCCACGAGTTCCTCTTCTTATCTCTCCTGGTTACACCAAGTATGCACCTCTCCATGCTGCTTTGAGTTGTCTGCAGCCTTTGTATGTCTCTTTTAGTTAAGGTCCACGTCTCTGCCCCATACGTAAGCACTGGAAGGATGCATTGATCAAACACTTTTCTTTTAAGACATAATGGTATATTGCTCTTGAAAATTATGCTGTTTCTTCCAAAAGCTCATCAGGCAAGTTTTGTACGCCGATTAATTTCTTCATCAATGTGACCCTCACTTGATATCTGCTGTCCAAGATAAACGTACGTGTCTGTTATCTCCAGCTTTTCTCCATCAATCGATAAATCTTCATTTCTTGTAAAAGCATTGTACATCACTTTTGTCTTCTGAAAGTTCATTTTTAATCCCACTTCTTTACTCTTGTCAGCAAGTTCCTGGATCATACTCTGCAGCTCTGATGGGGTAGTTGCAAAAATGACTACGTCATCAGCAAAACGAAGGTGGGTTAGATAATCTCCAGTAATCTTTATCCCCTTGTTTTCCCAGCTCAGCGACTGAAAAACACCCTCCAATGTGGCATTAAAGAGCTTCGGAGATATGGTGTCACCTTGTCTCACTCCCTTTCCAATTTTTACGAGTGTTGTATTTTCAAACAGCCGAATCTTTGCACTTGCATTTTCATAGATGTTATTAATAATATTAATGTATGCATCTTCAATACCACAGGTTTTCAGAGCCATTGTAACTGCTGATGGTTTCACCGAATCAAAGGCTTTTTCATAATCGATAAAAGCCATGCACAATGGAAGTTCATATTCCCTCGCTCTTTCAATTAGTTCTCTCAGTACGTGGATATGATGTATTGTGCTGTAGCCACTCCTGAATCCAGCTTGTTCTCTCGGTTGAGCCATGTCCAGTGTTACCTTCAAGCGGTGTGAAAGAACTTTAGTGAAGATTTTATAAACTACTGATAGGAGGCTGATAGGTCTGTAGTTTCCGAGATCCTCAATGTCACCTTTCTTATGTAGCAGGATCATTGTAGCAGTGTTCCAATCCTCAGGAATCTTTCCTTCATTAAGGCATCGAGTGAAAATTTGGGCGAGTACTGTTTCGATTTCTCCACTTGCTTCTTGTATGATGTCTACAGTAATTCCATCTTCTCCTGGAGCTTTTCCCCGCTTCATGTTCTTGATTGCATGTGCAACTTCTGCTGGAAGGACTGGAGGAACTCTGGTACTGGTATCTTTCATGATGTCTGGAGTGCGTGTATCATCCCTTTCATATAATTTGGAGTAGAAATCTTTCAATCTTGTTAAAATTTCGCCTCTATTTCTTGTTACAGAACCATCTTCTTTTCTCAGTGCCATAATCTGTTTTCTTCCCTTACTGAGATGTCCCTTTGCTATCTTTAGGTTTTGGTTGTTTTCAATTGCTTTCCTCACTAGTTCACAGTTGAATTTTCTTACGTCTTCAGTGATACTTTTTCTTACTGTCTTGCATAGCTCTATATATTCCACTTTGGAAGTCACATCTTCTTTAGTTGTCCTCATCTCTCTTCTTTTTTGTATCAACATTTTGGTTTTTCCTGATAATTTATTCACATGCAACTTGTTCTTAGACCCAGCTAATTTTGTTGCTGTTTCCATAAGAGCTTTGGTTACTTTTCTGTTAACTTCAGAAATATCCACTTCTTCCGATGTTAGGCCTTCTAAAGCAGAGAACCTGTTCTTCAGTTCCAACTTGAAGGTATTATGGTGTTTTTAAGGTTGGTTATGTCAATAGATTTTTTTGTCTTATGAGCTTGCCACGTTCAAGTTTAGTGTTGAGGTGCATCTTACATCTCACCAATCTATGGTCACTAACTGTGTTGAACTTGTTTAGCACACTGCAGTCTTCTATGACGAATTTTTTGTTACACATAATAAAATCAATTTCACTTGTTGTCCCATTTGGATGTCTCCATGTCCATTTCCTGTGTGGCTTTTTCTTGAAGAAGGAGTTCAAGATGAAAAACCCTTCTGCCTCTGCAAACTCAACGAGAGTATTTCCACGCTGGTTTCTGTTGCCGTGACCGAATTTACCTACTGAAGTTTCATTCTGTTGCCGTTGCCCTATTTTTGCATTGAAATCTCCCATAATTATTTTCAATTGCTGCTTACCTTTATTATTTAGATGACAAATTTCCTCATAAAATTCTTCAATTTCTTCTTCAGGATGACTTGTGGTGGGTGCATAAGTTTGAATAATCTGAGCCTGGTATCTTTTTGAGAGTTGGATAACAAGTCGTGCAGCTCTGTCAGAGGAACTTTCAACTTCTACAACTTTATCCTTCAGTTTCTTGTTTATTATAAATCCAACACCACTAGTTCTGCCAGTATCTGTCCCACGATAGTAGAAGAGATGTCCACTTTTCAGTTCGATGAGATCTTCTCCTTTTCTCCTTACCTCACTTAGCCCCACAATGTCCCACTTGATCCTTTGTAGTTCCTCTTCCAATTCAAGAAGCCTTGAATCAGAAGATAGGGAGCGTCCATTATACGTAGCCAAGGTCAGCATCAGAATGCAGCCTAGTCCGGTCCTCCGGGGATTCTTAGCACCCTCTGCCTTCATGTCGCACTGGCCGCCGCCTTGGCCAGGTACATTCCAGCTGCCGGAGACTGAGGGCCAAGATTTAAGTTGTGGAATCATTTTGGAGGGGTTTGGCCATAACTCACCATGCTGGCCAAGCAGGTTGGTGAGTGTGGGATAGAATTTCCTCTAATCCCGATGGTATAGTTATACCGCTATTGGCGGTCGTCGGAGCCCCTTTAGTGGGAACAGGATGCACCACGAGAAGGCGGGGTTGACATTTGTCTAGAGGCTGTGATGTTACGCATCACCTGACCTTACATCCACTCATTCATACATTCAGTTAAAAAATTATGTACATAATTACACTATTTACATTCCTATGCAGTTAAACCTTTGTCAACTGTGAGTAACAAAATGCTCCATCCGTTTCAAAACCCGTGCTAACCCTACAGCAAGTGTCACCCTCATTCAGCCCTTCACACACAATCCTCTGTCACCCTCATTCAGCCCTTCACACACAATCCTCTGTCACCCTCATTCAGCCCTTCACACACAATCCTCTGTCACCCTCATTCAGCCCTTCACACACAATCCTCTGTCACCCTCATTCAGCCCTTCACACACAATCCTCTGTCACCCTCATTCAGCCCTTCACACACAATCCTCTGTCACCCTCATTCAGCCCTTCACACACAATCCTCTGTCACCCTCATTCAGCCCTTCACACACAATCCTCTGTCACCCTCATTCAGCCCTTCACACACAATCCTCTGTCACCCTCATTCAGCCCTTCACACACAATCCTCTAGCGCTTTCAACAGGCAACTAATTTAATGAGCCTAGCAACTTAAACGAACAATGGAAGGCCTTAATAAAAATTGAACAACGGCTTAGAGGGGAAAAAAGAAAAGAGAGCAGCAGTGACAATAGATGGCGCCAGAGACACAAAGATGCAGAGATTGCGACTGGAGCTCGTGCCTCGATGGCTCTGCTCACTTGAGCTGCGGTGGGCGGGCGAGACACATCTGCCTCCTGAGGATGACAGTTGCCTGTTGAAAGCGCTAGAGGACTGTGCGTGAAGGGCTGAATGAGGGTGACACTTGCAGTAGGGTGAGCACGGAGTTTTGAAACGGATGGAGCATTTTGTTACTCATAGTTGACAAAGGTTTAACTGCATAGGAATGTAAATAGTGTAATTATGTACATAGTTATTTTAACTGAATGTATGAATGAATGGTATGGTGTGTTTGTTTGTGTGGTTTTTATGGAAATGACAAGCTATGGTTACATCTCATATGGCAGAGAAAAACCGGCGGTGTTCGTCTAGCAAGTAAAAAAAAAAAAAAAAAAAAACGATGTTTCATCCTCGGAAGAATGAATCATAAGCAAGGTGTCTGTAAACCTTTACAGGCCAACAACATGACGACAATTGACATGCTTGAAGTGTTATAGGAAGAAAGTGACCATGATCTTTAGGGTAAGTGATTGATTATTTTTAATAGTATATCTATATCATTAGGGAGTGAGACAAGGTGACACCATATCTCCGAAGCTCTTTAATGCCACATTGGAAGGTGTCTTTCACTCGCTGAGCTGGGAAAACCAGGGAATAAAGATTAATGGAGATTATCTAACCCACCTTCGTTTTGCTGATGACGTAGTCATTTTTGCAACTACCCCATCAGAGCTGCAGAGTATGATCCAGGAACTTGCTGACAAGAGTAAAGAAGTGGGATTAAAAATGAACTTTCAGAAGACAAAAGTGATGTTCAATGCTTTTACAAGAAATGAAGATTTATCAATTGATGGAGAAAAGCTGGAGATAACAGACACGTACGTTTATCTTGGACAGCAGATATCAAGTGAGGGTCACATTGGTGAAGAAATTAATCGGCGTACAAAACTTGCCTGGAGAGCTTTTGGAAGAAACAGCATAATTTTCAAGAGCAATATGCCATTATGTCTTAAAAGAAAAGTGTTTGATCAATGCATCCTTCCAGTGCTTACGTATGGTGCAGAGACGTGGACCTTAACTAAAAGAGACATACAAAGACTGCAGACAACTCAAAGCAGCATGGAGAGGTGCATGCTTGGTGTAACCAGGAGAGATAAGAAGAGGAACTCGTGGATCAGAAAAGTGTTTGATCAATGCATCCTTCCAGTGCTTACGTATGGTGCAGAGACGTGGACCTTAACTAAAAGAGACATACAAAGGCTGCAGACAACTCAAAGCAGCATGGAGAGGTGCATGCTTGGTGTAACCAGGAGAGATAAGAAGAGGAACTCGTGGATCCAAAAAATGACAAAGTGGAAGACATCATGATCAGTGTTAAATCCCTGAAATGGCAAAAGGCTGGACATACTGCCAGAAGGACAGACACAGCCGAAATTTTAGATTGGATTCCAAGGGAGAGGAAAAGACCCAGAAGAAGACCACATGGGAGATGGGTGGATGAAATTCGAAAGTATGCAGGAGTGACATGGAGGAGACTGGCACAAGACAGACCGTTGTGGAGGAAACTTGGGGAGACCTTCGTCCAGCAGTGGATTGATAATGGGTTGACAATGATGATGATCATTAATGAATTGCACATAAATATGTGCACTTTGCTGGTGTTTAATACCTTAAAAGTGCAAATATAATAATTGAGAGATCTGGGATTCGCTCCCAGTGGTGTGGGAAGAACAATTTTTTAGTTGCTATGAGTTGTTTATAAAATAATGTGGACAGAGTGATGCCATAATCCATTTAAACAAACTTGAATATCACCATTACGCCCCCTCCCCCCACTTTTTAACGGGACAGAAAACTGGTGTTACAGAGAAAAAACACTAAATTGGCTTACTTGGTGGCATTTCTCCAACTCATCCATGTGTGGTCGGTACTGGATGACAGCCTGCTCGAACTGCTTCAGTTTGTTGATCTGATCTTCCAGACTGCCCTGCATACCCATACCGATGGCAGCAACAGAGTCCATTTGGCGTTCTATCCATGGACCAACAACATTAGCCTTATCAGCGAACTTCCTACGTAACCTTTCATTTGCTAAAAGTCAAGTTAAGGAAACAAAATGTGATATCACTAATACATTCTTACATTCTTTTAAGTTTGCAGATCAAAGTATTGATTTAAGTTTATATTCCCAGTATATATTGATTTAAGTTTATATTTAAGTATTATATTCCCAGTATTTAAGTTTATATTCCCAGTATATATTGATTTAAGTTTATATTTAAGTATTATATCAAAGTATTAAGTTTATATTTAAGTATTATATCAAAGTATTAAGTTTATATTTAAGTATTATATCAAAGTATTGATTTAAGTTTATATTCCCAGTATATATTGATTTAAGTTTATATTTAAGTATTATATTCCCAGTATTTAAGTTTATATTCCCAGTATATATTGATTTAAGTTTATATTTAAGTATTATATTCCCAGTATTTAAGTTTATATTCCCAGTATATATTGATTTAAGTTTATATTTAAGTATTATATTCCCAGTATTTAAGTTTATATTCCCAGTATATATTGATTTAAGTTTATATTTAAGTATTATATCAAAGTATTAAGTTTATATTTAAGTATTATATTCCCAGTATTTAAGTTTATATTCCCAGTATATATTGATTTAAGTTTATATTTAAGTATTATATCAAAGTATTGATTTAAGTTTATATTCCCAGTATATATTGATTTAAGTTTATATTTAAGTATTATATTCCCAGTATTTAAGTTTATATTCCCAGTATATATTGATTTAAGTTTATATTTAAGTATTATATCAAAGTATTGATTTAAGTTTATATTCCCGGTATATATTGATTTCAGTTTATATTTAAGTATTATATTCCCATAATTGTCAGGTATACATTCTTTTAAGTTTGCAGCAAAGTTACGATGAATGGGATCAGTCCAAAAGAACTCTTCTAACGTATATATTGTGCACCGAAGTAAAACCCGAAGGACAGCAGCAACAAAACACAGTTCTAGAATATTACAAGAGCAAAGGACAGGCTATTGCACCCTTTAACTTACTAGGTACGTGGTATCCCTTTATTCTGTGTAAGGATAAAGGGATATGGTACATACTACTAGGTATGTACCATATCCCTTTATCCTTATTACCTGCTAACTTACTAGGTATGTACCATATCCCTTTATCCTTACACAGAACAAAGTGATATGGTACGTATATAGTAAGTCTAAAAAGATTCTGGACCAGGGTGTTCATGACTTTTGAAACCAAATTGAACCAAATTCATGACTTTTCATGACCTTTTCATGACATCTTCAGTTAAATTCATGACTTCTCGACACAACCATTCTAGACTCATAATCTAGTGTACCCTTGGCTTGAGATCTCGGGTTATTTTTTATTTTTACAAACACTAAAATTAATTCCATGAGACAATAGTTTAGGCAAAAGTGATGTGTCTATAATATTATAATATTGCTGCTAAAATGGCTATATGGGGGGGGGGGGGTGCTTTTTAATGAACCCCTACCCGAAAGCCAGTCGAGATGAAAACTGAATGTAATTCTTCTTATGTCACTAAAATTGCTTGTTAACATGAATAATGTAATTATGCATGACTTACACTATGCCATTCACCAAATTCTATGTGTTTAAGGAAAAAAAAAAACATTCAGCTCTCCTTTAGGATGGGGTATGGTTATTTTCAGAAATATTTATCATTGCATCTATTAATAAACAAATTCTTTTAACATGGTAATGCTGTAAAAATTTACAAGTTTTTATTAAGGCAATATAAAAACTATGAATGTACAAAATTTATGGACTGAAATTTCACAGTGAAAGACTCAGTGTTTAATTATCTTAGTTAAACTTGCTATCTCAGAACCTAGAGCTTCAGCTTCTTCTTTTGCCTTTCCTATAAGCTTTCTTTTCTTATCTTTGAGTTTTTTCAGTTCTTGGACTGCTCTTCTTTTACGATTGGCTACTTCATCTTCACCAGATTTCTTCTTCTTTAAGGCTTCTACTCTTTTTGATGAAGCATTTTTTGAAAGTTAATATAATTGATTTTGTGATGTCCACATTCAGTTCTTTCTCACTATTAGCTAAACCACCTAACAGTTGTATTGAACTGTAAACACTTCTTTCTGCAAAAACTTCATCTTCTTAAAAAAGTTAACAAAGAACTTGAAAAGAAAAAGTTCTTCTTAAAAGTTCTTTGTTAACAGAAAAGCCTCTTTCAACTACAGCACTGACATGAAACATGCATAGCAGCCAGTGGCATAGGAACGCTTTTCATTTAGAGGGGTACAAACTCATGAACCTTACATCTCAAGGATTAAGCCATCTATGGATGACCCCCTTTGAAAATTTTTTTTGGGGGGAGGGGGTTGTATATTAGAGTTTTTATAAAATACGTATACTGATCAGGAATTCATCCGAATGAACATTGTTATTATTGTATTATTATTAATTATTACCATTATTATTTTTATTGCTGACAAAAAGTTCACATTATTAATTTCTTATCAGAAAATGAATGGAGAAGGTTTTTTTTTTTTTTTTTTTGTGCTCTCTCTTGTTAATTTTTGTACTTTTTTCCCCCATTAAAATATTGAGCAGGGACAAGTCAACATTAGGATGAACTTCTGTCAGCAGGGTTTGAAAAAAACGGATTCCTCAGAAAATGTCATATAACTCTTTACAAGAACGAATTAAATTTCTTATCATTTTTGTTTACGTTAATAAAGTAAAACCGCAGTAAGATAAAAACTGCTCTGCCCACGAAGATAGTACCATTGAAACACTATGAAGTCAATATTAAAAACTTTGAACGATACATAGGCTGACAATTGATGTAAAAAGCACATTGGTCTGGTGCAAAGCTAAATGATGGTGGAGATATAGAGGAATTGGAGTTCTATGAGTGGTATGTGAAATACATAATGCACTTGTTGTATTGCCACAGATCTTAAGACAGAAAACAATTTTAGATACATAGGCTGACAATTGATGTAAAAATCACATTGGTCTGGTGCAAAGCTAAATGATGTTGGAGATATCGAGGAATTGGAGTTCTATGAGCGGTATGTGAAATCCGTAATGCACTTGTTGTATTGCTACAGATCTTAAGACAGAAAACAATTTTAGATACATAGCCTGACAATTGATGTTAAAAACACATTGGTCTGGTGCAAAGCTAAATGATGGTGAAGATATCGAGGAATTGGAGTTCTATGAGTGGTATGTGAAATCCGTAATGCACTTGTTGTATTGCTACAGATCTTAAGACAGAAAACAATTTTAGATACATAGGCTGACAATTGATGTAAAAAGCACAATGGTCTGGTGCAAAGCTAAATGATGGTGGAGATATCAAGGAATTGGAGTTCTATGAGTGGTATGTGAAATCTGTAATGCAATTGCTGTATTGCTACAGATCTTAAGACAGAAAACAATTTTATATACATAGGCTGACAATTGATGTAAAAAGCACAATGGTCTGGTGCAAAGCTAAATGATGGTGGAGATATCGAGGAATTGGAGTTCTATGAGTGGTATGTGAAATCCGTAATGCACTTGTTGTATTGCTACAGATCTTAAGACAGAAAACAATTTTAGATACATAGGCTGACAATGGATGTAAAAAGCACATTGGTCTGGTGCAAAGCTAAATGATGGTGGAGATATCGAGGAATTGGAGTTCTATGAGTGGTATGTGAAATCCGTAATGCACTTGTTGTATTGCTACAGATCTTAAGACAGAAAACAATTTTAGATACATAGGCTGACAATTGATGTAAAAAGCACATTGGTCAGGTGCAAAGCTAAATGATGGTGGAGATATCGAGGAATTGGAGTTCTATGAGTGGTACGTGAAATCCGTAATGCACTTGATGTATTGCTACAGATCTTAAAGACAGAAAACAATTTTAGATACATAGGCTGACAATTGATGTAAAAAGCACAATGGTCTGGTGCAAAGCTAAATGATGGTGGAGATATCGAGGAATTGGAGTTCTATGAGTGGTATGTGAAATCCGTAATGCACTTGCTGTATTGCTACAGATCTTAAGACAGAAAACAATTTTAGATACATAGGCTGACAATTGATGTAAAAAGCACATTGGTCAGGTGCAAAGCTAAATGATGGTGGAGATATCGAGGAATTGGAGTTCTATGAGTGGCACGTGAAATCCGTAATGCACTTGTTGTATTGCCACAGATCTTAAAGACAGAAAACAATTTTAGATACATAGGCTGACAATTGATGTAAAAAGCACAATGGTCTGGTGCAAAGCTAAATGATGGTGGAGATATCGAGGAATTGGAGTTCTATGAGTGGTATGTGAAATCCGTAATGCAATTGCTGTATTGCTACAGATCTTAAGACAGAAAACAATTTTATATACATAGGCTGACAATTGATGTAAAAGCACAATGGTCTGGTGCAAAGCTAAATGATGGTGGAGATATCGAGGAATTGGAGTTCTATGAGTGGTATGTGAAATCCGTAAAGCAATTGTTGTATAGCTACAGATCTTAAGACAGAAAACAATTTTAGATACATAGGCTGACAATTGATGTAAAAAGCACATTGGTCTGGTGCAAAGATAAATGATGGTGGGGATATCGAGGAATTGGAGTTCTATGAGTGGTATGTGAAATCCGTAAAGCAATTGTTGTATAGCTACAAATCTTAAGACAAAAAACAATTTTAGATACATAGGCTGACAATTGATGTAAAAAGCACATTGGTCTGGTGCAAAGCTAAATGATGGTGGAGATATCGAGGAATTGGAGTTCTATGAGTGGTACGTGAAATCCGTAATGCACTTGTTCTATAGCTACAGATCTTAAGACAGAAAACAATTTTAGATACATAGGCTGACAATTGATGTAAAAAGCACATTGGTCTGGTGCAAAGCTAAATGATGGTGGGGATATCGAGGAATTGGAGTTCTATGAGTGGTATGTGAAATCCGTAAAGCAATTGTTGTATAGCTACAGATCTTAAGACAGAAAACAATTTTAGATACATAGGCTGACAATTGATGTAAAAAGCACATTGGTCTGGTGCAAAGCTAAATGATGGTGGGGATATCGAGGAATTGGAGTTCTATGAGTGGTATGTGAAATCCGTAAAGCAATTGTTGTATAGCTACAGATCTTAAGACAGAAAACAATTTTAGATACATAGGCTGACAATTGATGTAAAAAGCACATTGGTCTGGTGCAAAGCTAAATGATGGTGGAGATATCGAGGAATTGGAGTTCTATGAGTGGTATGTGAAATCCGTAATGCACTTGTTGTATTGCTACAGATCTTAAGACAGAAAACAATTTTAGTGCCGGGGCTTCGGGCGCTGAAATGTCCACTTGCACATTAAATTTTTTTTTTAAAGTGCAGAAAGGACGACCTGATCAAGATGCATGGAATTTTAAGAGAAAAGAAACACTGATCACAAGTATGTTATCAAGCCCTAGCCCTACCCTATGCTGTTTGAAGTTATTAACGAAAACCTCGCACTTGTCGTTTCCCTGCATAACTAATTTGCTGGAGTTTCCCAGATGGTTGGCGAGTTTTTGGTGGATGAAAAGCCTCCCACTACAAGCTTCAGATATAAAAAAAAAAACAGATGACCAGTGATATTTCTTTGAAAAAAAAAGTAGCATATAAATTTTACAGTTCACTCTTTATGAATGATTGGTTTGTGTTTGCTCATATCTGGGGGGGGGGGGGGTACAGTAGATATTAATGTACCTCTCTCCAAAATTTGGGGGGTATGTTGTACCCCCCCTGTTCCTACGCCACTGATAACAGCTTCTGTAAGAACTTGATAAAGTCATGGTTTGCACTTTCTAGTAAATTCATCAGGAAGTGATCAAGTTTGTCCTCCTTAGGATTGAAATGTTTCAGTTGTTTGTTAGAAGATTCAGAAAATTGCAAATCTTCCCTCTTCACAACATCAGCTTTTGATGAAGCCATATGTTTTTTTATATATATGTCATGAGGCATTGACTACATACCGGCTTATAAGGGTGCCGGTTCGTGTTTTCTTCTAGGTGTGCAAACTTGTCTTCATTCAGGTGCTGATACAAAAAAAAAAAAAAAAAAAATCATGACCACCTGCTCAATTTCATGACTTTTTCATAACCAGTAGATATCCTGTGGACTCCCTTTCTGTGTGAAGTACTGGCAATGCTATCTGTCGGGTGATGCTGGAAGTACTTTCCATCAAGTATTGTATGTTACATGAGCAAGTTTTGACTGTGTCCATTTGACAGACACAGAGGAACCTTTCCAAACCGGTTATTGTGTAGGACTAGTATGGCGAAATCTCACAGTGGAGCAAAGAGTTGCGATAAAGTTTTATTTTTGATTGGGGTAAAAACGCATTTGTTTTTCATTTGGGTAAAAAACCACCCTTCAGCCACTCCAAATGCCAACACAATTGAAGTTCAGTGGCTTGTTGCACACCATTGTCATACCACTTTGAGAATGCCGAGTGCAGACATAAGCAAGAGTCAAGATGCTGTCAAAACAATGTTGCATGGCCATTTAGAAAAGGAAAAAGTGTGTGCAAAATTTGTTCCACATTTTCCAAAACACTGACACTAAAAATGTTGAGCACTGATTCCTGCCACAATTTCATTGACCTCATTGATGATGAAGAGGAAACTATCCTGAATAAATGCTATCATTGGCACAAATGTGCTATATTTTCACTCTTTCCACGTAACAACTCCGTCAGAAAACTTGAAAATTACATTGACCTGTTATTATATTTGCACTTTTAAGGTATTAAACCCCTGCAAAGTGCGCATAGTTTACGTGCAATTCATTAATGATATACTATTAAAAATCACCAATCACTTACCCTAAAAGATCATGGTAATTTCCATTAACAAAACACTTTAAGCACGTCAATTATCGTAATGTTGTTGGCCTTCAAAGGTTTACAGACTCCTTGCTTATGATTCCTTCTTCCGGGGATGAAACATCATTTTATTTTTTTTATTTGCTAGACAAACAACGCTGTTTTTTTTTTTAAGCCATATGAGATCTAACTATAAGCTTGTCAATTAAATAAAAACCACACAAGCATACTACTCATTCATACACTTCAATTAAAAAACTATGTACATATTTACACAACCTTACATTCCTAGGTGGTTAAACCTTTGTCAACTGTGAGTAACAAAATGCTCCTTCTGTTTCAAAACCCCTGCCACTCCCAATGCAAGTGTCACACTCATTCAGCCCCTCACACACAATCCTCTAGCGCTTTCAACAGTTTACTGTCATCCTCAGGAGGCAGGTGTGTCTCACCCGCCAACCACAGCTCAAGTGAGCTCACTTGAGCTGTGGTGGGTTTTGAAACAGATGGAGCATTTTGTTACTCACAGTTGACAAAGGTTTAACCACCTGGGAATGTAATGTAGTGTAAATATGTACATATATTTTAATTGAATGTATGAATGAGTAGTATGCTTGTGTGGATTTATGGAATTGACGAGCTATGGTTTCATTTCATATGGTTAAAAAAAAAAAAAAAAAAAAAACCCCAGTGTTGTTTGTCTAGCAAATAATAATAAAAAAAAAATACGATGTTTCATAACCGGAAGAAGGAATCGTAAGCAAGGAGTCTGTAAACCTTTGAAGGCCAACAACATTACGATAATTGACGTGCTGGAAGTGTTTTGTGGATGGAAATTACCATGATCTTTTAGGGTAAGTGATTGGTGATTTTTAATAGTATATCATTAATGAATTGCACGTAAACTATGCACACTTTGCAGGGGTTTAATACCTTAAAAGTGCAAATATAATAATTAATTATGGAAATAGCAGAAGTCCACAGGTGCCACATCTTATGAATGCGGTGGATGATATAGCATAGACATTTTTTTGTTATTATGAGGTTGTTGAAAATCACCAAGGAGATTAAATATTCAAGCAAAGCAAACAGAATTTGCTTGTATTGCTTACTTGTCACTTCTCAGAAAACTTGAAAATTTCAATTGTCCTGGAGTGGTATTGAAATTTTCAAGTTTTCTGAGAAGTGTTACGTAGATGACTAGTAAGTGGTACAAGCAAATTATGTTTGCTTTGCAAGAATATTCGGGGAATTTCCCATGTATTATGAAGAATATTTCTTCCTTTCACCAAGTAGATTATCGAACTTTTTGCATGTTCTGGTGTTTGGAATCAATATATTTCAGTGCCATTTAGGCTGACTTTTTTGAATGAGAATAAATGATTGAAATAATAATTTCTTTAAGGAACTGAACATTAAAAATGATTATTATATTTGCACTTTTAAGGTATTAAACCTCTGCAAAGTGCGCATAGTTTACGTGCAATTCATTAATGATATACTATTAAAAATCACCAATCACTTACCCTAAAGATCATGGTGATTTCCATCCACAAACACTTCAAAGCACATCAATTATCGTAATGTTGTTGGCCTTCAAAGGTTTACAGACACCTTGCTTACGATTCCTTCTTCCGGGGATGAAACATCGTATTTTAAAAAAAAAAAAAAATTATTTGCTAGACAAACAACACTGGTTTTTTTTTTTTTTTAAGCCATATGAGATGAAACCATAGCTCGTCAATTCCATAAATACCACACAAGCATACTACTCATTCATACATTCAATTAAAAACTATGTACATATTTACACTACATTACATTCCCAGGTGATTAAACCTTTGTCAACGGTGAGTACCAAAATGCTCCATCTGTTTCAAAACCCACCACAGCTCAAGTGAGCTCACTTGAGCTGTGGTGGGTGGGTGAGACACACCTGCCTCCTGAGGATGACAGTAGCCTGTTGAAAGCGCTAGAGGATTGTGTGTGAGGGGCTGAATGAGTGTGACACTTGCAATGGGAGTGGCAGGGGTTTTGAAACAGATGCAGCATTTTGTTACTCACAGTTGACAAAGGTTTAACCACCTGGGAATGTAATGTAGTGTAATTATGTACATAGATTTTTAACTGAATGTATGAATGAGTAGTATACTTGTGTGGTTTTTATGGAATTGACGAGCTATGGTTACATCTTATATGGCTAAATAAAACCCAGCGTTGTTTGTCTAGCAAATGTAAAAAAAATATGATGTTTCATCCCCGGAAGAAGAAATCGTAAGCAAGGAGTCTGTAAACCTTTGAAGGCCAACAACATTACGATAACTGAAGTGCTTTGAAGTGTTTTGTGGATGAAAATTACCATGATCTTTTGATTAAGTGATTGGTGATTTTTAATAGTATATCATTTATGAATTGCACGTAAACTATGCACACTTTGCAGGGGTTTAATACCTTAAAAGTGCAAATATAATGACGATTATGGGCAAAACACGTAACAATATTAACAAATAAAGGTAACTTGATCACGCTAGTTACGTTAACTGAAAACTTTTACAAAAAGTTTGTAAGTTGGAAGCTTTCGACCTTATCTTAGGTCTTCATCACGCCAATGGAGGACTAAGATTTTTGCCAGATTCTACATTTGAATTTTTCCTATTTTTGTTGCCAAAACTTAGAATTGATCTCCAGATCAACGGAATGTAGAGAAAAGATTCGGAGTTGCAAGTCATTGAGTTGAAAATAATTTCTATGCTTTCACGGTAACGGAGGGCAAAACGATTGTCAAAAGAAGCAATTCGTTTTGCTTCGTTCCAGTGGGGAACTGCAGATGTGTCTTCCATTGTCAAAATAGACAAGGCAGTATTAGGATTGGCTCTCGAAACATCTTTTTTATGATCTAAAATTCTATGGCTAATGCTCCTGTATGTGCTTCCACCAATGTATAAGTTATCCCCAGTAGAAGAAGAGATAGGAATGCAGTAAACTCCTGGGAGGTTCAGGCTTTCAACTTTGTCCCTATCCCTTTGTAGAAGTTTCAAGATGTTTGGGGTAGATTTAATGGCAAGATGGTAACCAAAACTTCTAAAAAGAATCTGTAACTTATAAGCATAGTAAGGATGGTAAGGAACAGAACCACAGAATTTCAGGTCTTCTTTCTTGTGAGGAAGGAGGCATTCGATTTTCGAATGGTTTTCATATTTCTTTATGAGGGAGTTGACTGTAACAGCAGGGAAACCATGGGAGAGGGCAATTGTAGAAATTTTGGAGAGTTCTTCTTGAAGAGAGAGTTGGTTGTTGCAAATGATATGAGCTCTGTGGATGTATGACTTTAATGCTGCAAGCTTGTAGAGATGCAGGGTGCAAGATCTGTAGGGAATGATGTTAGTGGCCGCAGAAGGTTTTCGATAGACGGAACGAGTAATGGAGAGATCAGCGTTTCTGCAGATAGATACATCCAGGAAATCAATTTTGTGATTTACTTCCTTAGATATGGTGAGCTTAATGGAAGGAAATTTTTCCGTAATGGAGTTGATCAGTATCTGTAGTTCAGACTCGGAATGTGGCCAGCTAATGAAAATGTCGTCTACATATCTTAACCATAGGGAAGGTTGAAAAGGGTGTAGAGGAATGATGGAAACTTCAATATGTTGCATGTAGATTTCAGCAAGCAGAGGGGAAAGAGGTGAGCCCATGGGGAGACCAGATTGTTGCCTATACACAATTTTGTTGAAAACAAAACAACTGTGTTGATGAATAGTGTGGAAACAATCATAAAGATCTTTGATAAGAGGACCGGGGGTTCAAAATGAAGAATCAATTTCTTCATGAGGAGCATGTAGGAATCAAAATATGGTACAGAGGGAAACAAAGATTCTACATCAAGAGTATACAGATTATCACAAGGAGAAAAGGAATTAGGAAGGTTGTGGATGAAGTTTGAAGTAGAGACAACTGTATGAGGATGGTTGGCTGCCAGGGATTTGCATTTGAGGATCAATCTCTTTTCAAGGTTTACTGCTGGAGAAAAAGAATATTCCACTAAAGGTCTGATGGGGTTACCAGCTTTATGCAGTTTCACTTGCAGGAAGAGCCTGGGAGTTCTAAAGTAAGGAGGGGGTGATATATCACCAAGGAAGGATTGAAGAGTTTCTTTCTTAGCTAATCTGTCAACTGAGTTTTTGAGTGAGTTGGTGGTTTCTGACTGCAAAGGGATGCAGTTAGCAGATGTAAGAAAAGAAAGCACTTTTTGGTTTAGAGTTTCTTTACCAATGATAACTGGGCAACCAACTTTATCTGCTTTGCATACGGCTAGGTCATTTTCCTGAATAAATGACCTGAATTCTTTTAAACAAGAAGAAGAGTACTTGATTGGCACAGAATTTTGCTTGGATAAGATAACAGCAGCGTTGGCACGAAGGATAGGCTGCTGAACAGTCTCAGTTCAGAATGCAGGTCACGGATATCTGCCGCTATCCGTGACCTGCGTTCCTCCATTGCTAAAACTGAACTTTCCTGCTACATTAGCTACCAATCACTGGCTGCTACCACTCATCCTGCTTTGCTTGATATTTTCATGGTTCGCATCAACCAAACCCTCACAACAATTGAAGTAAATGAATATGCTCGCCATACAAAGAAATTCAATTTTCTACTCTCCAAGCAAAAAAATCAAGCAACATCTCCGTCATCAGCCTCTACTGACAAGCCAAAGTATGTAAATCTTTCTTCTGTCACTATTCCTCCTAGCTTGGATAAATTCTTATCATTAGGCCCAAAATTTTCACCTGCTCTTCCTATCAATCTTCCACAAAACTGTTTCTGTTATAGAATCAGCCATCCACAGAACTGAGACTGTTCAGCAGCCTATCCTTCGTGCCAACGCTGCTGTTATCTTATCCAAGCAAAATTCTGTGCCAATCAAGTACTCTTCTTCTTGTTTAAAAGAATTCAGGTCATTTATTCAGGAAAATGACCTAGCCGTATGCAAAGCAGATAAAGTTGGTTGCCCAGTTATCATTGGTAAAGAAACTCTAAACCAAAAAGTGCTTTCTTTTCTTACATCTGCTAACTGCATCCCTTTGCAGTCAGAAACCACCAACTCACTCAAAAACTCAGTTGACAGATTAGCTAATAAAGAAACTCTTCAATCCTTCCTTGGTGATATATCACCCCTCCTTACTTTAGAGCTCCCAGGCTCTTCCTGCAAGTGAAACTGCATAAAGCTGGTAACCCCATCAGACCTTTAGTGGAATATTCTTTTTCTCCAGCAGTAAACCTTGAAAAGAGATTGGTCCTCAAATGCAAATCCCTGGCAGCCAACCATCCTCATACAGTTGTCTCTACTTCAAACTTCATCCACAACCTTCCTAATTCCTTTTCTCCTAGTGTTAATCTGTATACTCTTGATGTAGAATCTTTGTTTCCCTCTGTACCATATTTTGATTCCTACATGCTCCTCATGAAGAAACTGATTCTTCATTTTGAACCCCCGGTACTCTTATCAAAGATCTTTACGATTGCTTCCACACTATTCATCAACACAGTTGTTTTGTTTTCAACAAAATTGTGTATAGGCAACAATCTGGTCTCCCCATGGGCTCACCTCTTTCCCCTCTGCTTGCTGAAATCTACATGCAACATATTGAAGTTTCCATCATTCCTCTATACCCTTTTCAACCTTCCCTATGGTTAAGATATGTAGACGACATTTTCATTAGCTGGCCACATTCAGAGTCTGAACTACAGATACTGATCAACTCCATTACGGAAAAATTTCCTTCCATTAAGCTCACCATATCTAAGGAAGTAAATCACAAAATTGATTTCCTGGATGTATCTATCTGCAGAAACGCTGATCTCTCCATTACTCGTTCCGTCTATCGAAAACCTTCTGCGGTCACTAACATCATTCCCTACAAATCTTGCACCCTGCATCTCTACAAGCTTGCAGCATTAAAGTCATACATCCACAGAGCTCATATCATTTGCAACAACCAACTCTCTCTTCAAGAAGAACTCTCCAAAATTTCTACAATTGCCCTCTCCCATGGTTTCCCTGCTGTTACAGTTAACTCCTTCATAAAGAAATATGAAAACCATTCGAAAATCGAATGCCTCCTTCCTCACAAGAAAGAAGACCTGAAATTCTGTGGTTCTGTTCCTTACCATCCTTCCTATGCTTATAAGTTACAGATTCTTTTTAGAAGTTTTGGTTACCATCTTGCCATTAAATCTACCCCAAACATCTTGAAACTTCTACAAAGGGATAGGGACAAAGTTGAAAGCCTGAACCTCCCAGGAGTTTACTGCATTCCTATCTCTTCTTCTACTGGGGATAACTTATACATTGGAAGCACATACAGGAGCATTAGCCATAGAATTTTAGATCATAAAAAAGATGTTTCAAAAGCCAATCCCAATACTGCCTTGTCTATTTTGACAATGGAAGACACATCTGCAGTTCCCCGCTGGAACGAAGCAAGACGAATTGCTTCTTTTGACAATCGTTTTGCCCTCCGTTACCGTGAAAGCATAGAAATTATTTTCAACTCAATGACTTGCAACTCCGAATCTCCTCTCTACATTCCGTTGATCTGGAGATCAATTCTAAGTTTTGGCAACAAAAATAGGAAAAATTCAAATGTAGAATCTGGCAACAATCTTAGTCCTCCATTGGCGTGATGAAGACCTAAGATAAGGTCGAAAGCTTCCAACTTACGAACTTTTCGTAAAAGTTTTCAGTTAACGTAACTAGCGTGATCAAGTTACCTTTATTTGCAAATATAATAATCATTTTTAATGTTCAGTTCCTTAAAGAAATTATTATTTCAATCATTTATTCTCATTCAAAAAGGTCAGCCTAAATGGCACTGAAATATATTGATTCCAAACACCAGAACATGCAAAAAGTTCGATAATCTACTTGGTGAAAGGAAGAAATATTCTTCATAATACATGGGAAATTCCCCGAATATTCTTGCAAAGCAAACATAATTTGCTTGTACCACTTACTAGTCATCTACGTAACACTTCTCAGAAAACTTGAAAATTTCAATACCACTCCAGGACAATTGAAATTTTCAAGTTTTCTGAGAAGTGACAAGTAAGCAATACAAGCAAATTCTGTTTGCTTTGCTTGAATATTTAATCTCCTTGGTGATTTTCAACAACCTCATAATAACAAAAAAAATGTCTATGCTATATCATCCACCACATTCATCAGATTTGGCACCTGTGGACTTCTGCTATTTCCATAATTAATTATTATATTTGCACTTTTAAGGTATTAAACCCCTGCAAAGTGCGCATAGTTTACGTGCAATTCATTAATGATATACTATTAAAAATCACCAATCACTTACCCTAAAAGATCATGGTAATTTCCATCCACAAAACACTTCAAGCACGTCAATTATCGTAATGTTGTTGGCCTTCAAAGGTTTACAGACTCCTTGCTTACGATTCCTTCTTTCGGGATGAAACATTGTATTTTTTATTTTTTTTATTTACTAGACAAACAACACTGGGTTTTTTTAGCCATATGAGATGTAACCAAAGCTCGTCAATTCCATAAAAACCACCCAAGCATACTACTCTTTCATACATTCAATAAAAAAACTATGTACATATTTACACAACCTTACATTCCCAGGTGGTTAAACCTTTGTCAACTGTGAGTAACAAAATGCTCCATTTGTTTCAAAACCCCTGCCACTCCCAATGCAAGTGTCACACTCATTCAGCCCCTCACACACAATGCTCTAGCGCTTTCAACAGACCTCTGTCGTCATCAGGAGGCAGGTGTGTCTCACCCGCCCACCACAGCTCAAGTGAGCAGAGCCATCGAGGCACGGGCTCCAGTCGCAATCTCTGAATCATTGTGTCTCTGGCGCCATCTATTGTCATCGCTCCTCTCTTTTCAGGCCTTAATAAAAATTGAACAACAGCTTAGAAAGAAAAAAAGGAAAAAGAAAAGAGAACAGCAATGACAATAGATGACGCCAGAGACACAAAGATTCAGAGATTGCGACTCGAGCCCGTGCCTCGAAGGCTCTGCTCACTTGAGCTGTGGTGGGTGGGTGAGACACACCTGCCTCCTGAGGATGATAGTTGCCTGTTGAAAGCGCTAGAGGATTGTGTGTGAAAGGCTGAACGAGGGTGATACTTGCAGTAGGGTTAGCACGGGTTTTGAAACGGATGGAGCATTTTGTTACTCACAGTTGACAAAGGTTTAACCACCAAGGAATGTAAGGTTGTGTAAATATGTACATAGTGTTTTAATTGAATGGTATGAATGAGTAGTATGCTTGTGTGGTTTTTATGGAATTGACGAGTTTTGGTTACATCTCATATGGCTAAAAAAACCCATCGTTGTTTGCCTAGCAAATAAAAAAAATAAAAAATATGATGTTTCATCCCCGGAAGAAGGAATCGTAAGCAAGGAGTCTGTAAACTTTTGAAGGCCAACAACATTACGATAATTGGCGTGCTTGAAGTGTTTTGTGGATGGAAATTACCATGATATTTAGGGTAAGTGATTGGTGATTTTTAATAGTATATCTTCCACAATTAAGTCTTCACTGAAAGGAAAGCTCTTTTGAGACATTCCAGGAAAGCTTCTGGACTTCGTATGATGGCAGTGAAACCTGCATTGACTGTGAAGAGGATTACGTTGAACACTAAACAGGTAGAACTCCTCTGAATGTACTAGAGGAGTTGTACCTGTTTAGTGTTCAACGTAATCCACTTCACAGCCAATAAAGTTTTCACTGCACTCATACGAAGTCCAGAAGCTTACTTGGATATTCTAGGTGACCAGGTGCGTTCTATGATCCAAACGTTGTTTCCCCAACAATGACGCTATTTTTTCGAGATTATAATGCACCCATACACACAGCCAGAAAAACAGTTCAGTCTTGGTTTGAGAACAAAGATGAACTTCAACATCTGCTCTGTCCAGCTCAATTGCCTGAATTGAACATCACTGAACCACTGTGGATGGTTTCGGAGAGCAAGCAGATATCCTCCTTCAACAACTCTGAAGCAATTGGCTGATGTTCTGATCAACGAAAGGTACAACATCCCACTGGAAACAAAAGCTTTATGAATCTATTCCACGAAAGTTGGAAGCTGTATTAAAGGCAAATGGTGGTCCAACACCTTATTAATAAAGATATACGAGGATAGATAAAAAAAAAAAGGTTACAAGGGTCATAACAAATGATTGATTAACAATAGACAGAAAATTCAAAAGGGAATTATGAGGCATACTTGCCAATCACTTTTCCACATAATCACCAAATCTGTTCAGGCATTTATCGGAACGCATGACCAACTTGTTTAACCCGGCTCGGTAGAAATCACGTCCCTGCCCATTGATCCAGTTCTCGGCAGCTGTTTTCACATCACTGTCGGAAGAGAACCTTCTTCCCGATAAGCGTTCCTTCAATTTCGGATAAAGGAAGTAGTCACTGGGTGCCAAATCTGGGCTGTATGGGGGTGGCTCCAGACTTCCCACTTGAACTTTTGCAGCAATTCTTGAGTTTTGCTTGCAGTATGTGGGGCCTGGCATTGTCATGCAGGAAGATGACACCATCACTCAACATGCCAGGCCGTTTGCGTCGGATGGCTTCCCGTAACCTTGTCAAAGTGGCACAATAACGATCGGCATTAGCGGTATGGCCACGCTCTAGATACTCGATAAGGATAACACCGCATGCATCCCAGAATATGGTTGCCATAACTTTACCAGCAGAGGGTGTAACCTTAATCTTTTTTTCGTTGGTGATCCAGCGTGTTTCCACTCCATACTGGGCTCTTTTGGTTGTGGGGAGGAAGTGATGAAGCCAAGTTTCATCCCCAGTAACGACGTGATCAATGAACCGCTGGCCGTCGGCATGGTAACGCTGCAGAAACGTGAGGCTGCACATCATTCGTGTGGCTTTCTGCTCCTGGGATAACGCACGTGGCACCCAGCGGGCACAAACCTTGGAATATCCCAAAACATCAGAAACGATACGCTGAACGGTACCATAGCCAAGTCCCAGCTCTGACACCATTGCACGCACAGTTACTTGTCGATCATTTTGAATCATTTCGTCAACTCGTGCCGTGTTGATTTCTGTCGTTGACGAACTTGGTTGGCCGCTCGCTGCCCTGTTGCGGTTTTCCACATCCTCTCTGCCCGACTGAAAAGAGCGACACCATTTCGCTACATGTTGTCGGCCGATTGATTCTTCACCGTAAACTTCCACTACTTGACTGCGAAGTGCAGATGCGGACACATTCTTTGGCCATAAGAACCGAATTACGGCTCACACCTCCAAGCGGGACCACTTTTCTAAACGTCTTGCCATTTCAATCGCTCTCACGCATCTGCGAACTTGCACTAACTTCCCAAACAACCGCTGTCAGACAACTAGCGCCATCTGTCTCCACTCTGGGCAACAAATGTACCCTCCACACTAATTACTTTTCCAATGCTGCTGCTTTTAACCCTTTTTTTTTTTGATCTATCCTCGTAGCACTTATTTCCCAGGTGTTTAATAGTGTTTTGTCAAACCCTTGAACCTGATAACAGAAGCTTAATAAGCCATTAAAATTCATTTTGAAATAAATGAAAAAACAGAATAGCTATACATCATATTGACATGAAAACTGTTCAGACAACATCACAAAGTACACAAACACACACAAAATGGTAACGTTAATATCATGAGTAAAAGAAAAGGATACATTGTTGGCGCATGAGCTCCGTTTGCAACACCTGGTCCCTCTTTGGAACCATCTGCTTCACTTCACCCCATTTATTTGTAATATCCTAGATAGAAAACATACCCAAGAGTCAAATTAAACTGTTCTTTCTATGCAAACAAACTAGTTAAGAAAATGAAAAGCATCAATTAAAATGTTCCCAGAATGGGTGATGAATACACTGGCGGAAAGTGAAAGAAGAACACCAAGAAGGAGACGTCTGATACCAACGAAATTTATACATAACGGAATACAGAGGATAACGTGATCAAAACATTATGGAAAATACAGCTGTATTTGCTGCTAAACTGAAAAATAACATTTCCATGTAACATGGTTAGTACGAGGTTGAACCGTCATGAACTGCGTCACACTGTGCAATTCTGGCATGGAGTCTGTCGTACAGATGTTGGATGTAAGTTTGGGGTATTGAGTTCCAAGCATCCTCAACCTGGACGCGTAAATCGGGGATGGTCGTGGCTGGCCGTGGAGACCGGATAAGTCGTTGTCCCATAAAATCCCACACGTGCTCAATCCGGTGAATGAGGAAGTTGTCTCACATCCTGAAGTGCATGTTGCGTTGCACGTGCCGCGTGTGGACGTGAGTTATCTTGCTGGAAAACGCCACGATAGACCGCCCTTACAAATGGCACAACAACGGGCTAAATGATGATGTTGATGTAGGAGGTGCTGTTTAACGTACTCGGTACAAACACTAGTTGTGCATGGGAGTGATAGCTGATCGCTCCCCACACCAGGAGACCAAGTGTAGGCCCTGTGTGTCGCTGGCGGATGCAAGAAGGGTGGAGACACTTCCCTGTGCGTCTGTGAACACGCATACGGCCATCGGAGGCTCCCAAGCAGAATCTGCTTTCATCGCTGAACACGACAGATCGCCATTGCGTTCTCCAGTGCAGACGTTGGCGACACCACTGCAGCCGTTCCTGACGGTGGGCTGGAGTCAGAGGTACACATGCCAGAGGCACACGTGCACGTAGTCCTGCATCCAGTAGACGGTTGCGGATTGTTCGCACAGTCACCTCAGGTGCAACGGCAGCTCGGATTTGCGTCGCAGTGGATGTTCTGCTTGACAACGCCGCTCTTCTTATGAGTCGATCGGTCCGCTCATCAGTCTGTCTGTGACTCCCGGTTCCACGTCTTCTCGTGTGGGAATGTTCCTCGGACCATCTACGCCACCATCATACCACCACCGATACTTCTCGTCCAATTCGCCCCGCAATACGACGATACGACCACCCGGCCTCACGGAGTCCGACTAGACGACCTCGCTCAAAGTCCGATAACTGCTGAAATCGTACACGTCTTCCATGTCCAGGCATTGCAGCTTCTTCAGGGTCTTCGCACGTGTCCGTACGCCGACGGCTGATTACAATCACTTCGCCGTACTCCTTAAATACCACCGACGATAATTTGCATATTATGCCGTGCTGTGGCGTAAGCGCTCACTGGTTGGTCCCGAAATGAACATCACGCCTACGTAAACTCGACTCATTAACATACGTAAATTTCATGATCGTCCGCCAATTCCTTCTTGGTGTTCTTTTTCACTTTCCTCCAGTGTATTTGTGCATTCTTATAACAACTGAATTATTAAAGAAAATTAATACTTCCTGAAAGATTGTTAATAATAGAAATGGAGAAATTTCATGCTGTAGTTGAAGTTAAATGACAACTGCCATCTTAGCATGATCTTGAAGTATAAAATATTTATTATAAATTTTTTTAGTTAAAATCATACACAGATTAAAAGCACCTAAGACCTTTCAGGTCTGCAATGAACCCTTCCTCAGATGTAATCAGTAGCATGTGAAAGTTGTGGTTAAATACACTGGGTATGGATGTGAGGTGTGCATGCATACAGACATGCGCATATAGGTGATAATATAATGACATAACAAACACAAACGTAAACAATAGTCTTAAAAGTCAATTATTCACGAGTCTTTTTAAAGAGCTCTTTCCAGGGGTTTGGAACAATGCAAAGAAGGTCATGATTACAGCATAATGGTTGGTGATGAAAAATTTGCAAATTTCCCATAAATAATGTTAAATTTTGTAACACTGGAGGGGTTAATATACACTGCTGGCCACCCAAAATGCAACACCAAGAAGGACACGAGATAGCAAAGCCTGATTTACTGGACACATAACAACAGATGCAAAGATGAAACGATTGAGCTTACAGGCCCGTGCGACTTGCGGAACACGCAGGCATCAATAGTTCGTGTGGCCCCCATGGCTGGCAATAACGGCCGCTACACGCTGCGGCATCGAACGAAAGAGGCTTTGGATGTGGGCTTGGGGTATGTCGGTCCAGGCTGCTTCCACACGTTGCCACAGTTCATCATGGGTGGTGGTTGCCGATCAGCGACCAGACGTGTTCAATGGGCGACACATCGGGAGAACAGGCGGGCCACGGCAGCAGTGACACCTGGTGGGCCGTGAAGAATTGTTGCACGATGTGTGCCATGTGTGGGCGCGCATTGTCCTGTTGAAACGGGGCTGCTGGCAGGCTCCAAAACGTCGGAGATGGTGCGGTGGCTGTTGAGTGTAACGGCGATGCGTACCAGAGGGCTGTGGGTGTCATAACCAAATGCGCCTCAAACCATAACGCCAGGCGACGGACTGGTATGGCGATGCATAATGCAGGCGTCATACAGTCTCTCACCGCGGTGCCGCCACACGTGGATCCGACCATCATGGTATTGCAGGCAGAAGCGGGATTCTTCGGAGACGACAATGTCGTTCCATTCCGTAGTCCAGGTGCGGCGTTCAACGGCCCACTGCCGCCGCACTCGCCGGTGGTGTAACGTCAATGGCAATCGGAGCAATGGGCGCCGTGCGACAAGTCCCCATCTCCTGCAGACGACGTCGAACGGTACGTGCTGACACAGGTTGTTGCGCAACACACCCTAATTCCTGCCCTAACGTTCGTGATGTGGCGGTGCGAGCCATCAATGCCCGCCGCACCACCTGCCGGTCCTCCCGTTAGGTGGTGTGCAGCGGCTGCGGCATTCGCTCCTGTCGGTCTGTCCGTCCGTCCCTCCTGCCCCCACAGAATCCATACTCGCCTCACTGTGGCTGGATGTCGTCCACACGGGCACCGATGTCTCGGTACGATAAACCGCTGTCGCGATAAGCCACTATTCGTCCTCTGTCGAACTCCGAAACGTGCTGGAATGACTGCCGTATTCTGCGACGAGGCATCGGGAAGCTTCCCAGGCACAGGTCCGGCAGCACAACACACTTCATCTACTTACACCCGCCTTCTCTGAGCACCCTTTTTATAGTTCTTCTCGGTGGTGTGCCGGGCGCACATGATTTGCACATGACCTGCAATACTAATCGTTTGCATGTCCCCTCGCGGGCGATTCATGCTGCGAATTTCAGGCCAATCGGATGCTTCCTTCTTGGTGTTGCATTTTGGGTGGCCTCATTCCATTGAGGTTGATATGCCCCTTCATGAACTAGGCGTGATTGGGTCGTGGAGGTAGATCTGGCTTTAATATTATATTTGCGCTCCAATAAGCGAGTCTTCAAATTACGGGTGGTCGATCCGACATATAGCCGATCTTCCAGGTCTGGTTCCAAGGCTTTTAACGGGACTGCATAAATACCATTTTTAAATGCATTTATGGCACCTCTATTCATAGTGATTGTGGAATAACTTTTTTACGGGTCTTATAGAGGTTATTTTTCATGAAAGTTGGTTGTCAAATTTTCGAACTAAAGCCTAGTTCGTCATCAGGACTACGTCACTGGAGTAGTTGCTGCCACTCAATTGGAAGAGTCCATCCGCAATTATCGTTAATTGTGGTACTTCTTCTTCTTGCTATTTCGATCCCTTCTTCTAGTTTCCTCTTTACTAAGTTTGACTGGTGGGCGATTATTTTCACTGAGTCCCAATTTATGGAGTGTCCACTTGCTTGTATATGTCTGTCTAGCCCTGTCTGGAGAAACAGGGAGAAGTATTAAGGTCCGAATGAAAGAACTACAAGCAGCTATTAGGAACATTGGGAACAAGACAGGGCTAGACAGACATATACAAGCAAGTGGACACTCCATAAATTGGGACTCAGTGAAAATAATCGCCCACCAGTCAAACTTAGTAAAGAGGAAACTAGAAGAAGGGATCGAAATAGCAAGAAGAAGAAGTACCACAATTAATGACTCAGCTATATAGGAGAAACAGGGAGAAGTATTAAGGTCCGAATGAAAGAACACCAAGCAGCTGTTAGGAACATTGGGAACAAAACAGGGCTAGACAGACATATACAAGCAAGTGGACACTCCATAAATTGGGACTCAGTAAAAATAATTGTCCACCAGTCAAACTTAGTAAAGAGGAAACTAGAAGAAGGGATTGAAATAGCAAGAAGAAGAAGTACCACAATTAATGACTCAGCTATATAGGAGAAACAGGGAGAAGTATTAAAGTCCGAATGAAAGAACACCAAGCAGCTATTAGGAACATTGGGAACAAAACAGGGCTAGACAGACATATACAAGCAAGTGGACACTCCATAAATTGGGACTCAGTGAAAATAATCGCCCACCAGTCAAACTTAGTAAAGAGGAAACTAGAAGAAGGGATCGAAATAGCAAGAAGAAGAAGTACCACAATTAATGACTCAGCTATATAGGAGAAACAGAGAGAAGTATTAAGGTCCGAATGAAAGAACACCAAGCAGCTATTAGGAACATTGGGAACAAAACAGGGCTAGACAGACATATACAAGCAAGTGGACACTCCATAAATTGGGACTCAGTGAAAATAATCGCCCACCAGTCAAACTTAGTAAAGAGGAAACTAGAAGAAGGGATCGAAATAGCAAGAAGAAGAAGTACGACAATTAATGACTCAGCTATATAGGAGAAACAGGGAGAAGTATTAAAGTCCGAATGAAAGAACACCAAGCAGCTATTAGGAACATTGGGAACAAAACAGGGCTAGACAGACATATACAAGCAAGTGGACACTCCATAAATTGGGACTCAGTGAAAATAATCGCCCACCAGTCAAACTTAGTAAAGAGGAAACTAGAAGAAGGGATCGAAATAGCAAGAAGAAGAAGTACCACAATTAATGACTCAGCTATATAGGAGAAACAGAGAGAAGTATTAAGGTCCAAATGAAAGAACACCAAGCAGCTGTTAGGAACATTGGGAACAAAACAGGGCTAGACAGACATATACAAGCAAGTGGACACTCCATAAATTGGGACTCAGTGAAAATAATTGTCCACCAGTCAAACTTAGTAAAGAGGAAACTAGAAGAAGGGATTGAAATAGCAAGAAGAAGAAGCACCACAATTAATGACTCAGCTATATAGGAGAAACAGGGAGAAGTATTAAAGTCCGAATGAAAGAACACCAAGCAGCTATTAGGAACATTGGGAACAAAACAGGGCTAGACAGACATATACAAGCAAGTGGACACTCCATAAATTGGGACTCAGTGAAAATAATCGCCCACCAGTCAAACTTAGTAAAGAGGAAACTAGAAGAAGGGATCGAAATAGCAAGAAGAAGAAGTACCACAATTAATGACTCAGCTATATAGGAGAAACAGAGAGAAGTATTAAGGTCCGAATGAAAGAACACCAAGCAGCTATTAGGAACATTGGGAACAAAACAGGGCTAGACAGACATATACAAGCAAGTGGACACTCCATAAATTGGGACTCAGTGAAAATAATCGCCCACCAGTCAAACTTAGTAAAGAGGAAACTAGAAGAAGGGATCGAAATAGCAAGAAGAAGAAGTACCACAATTAATGACTCAGCTATATAGGAGAAACAGAGAGAAGTATTAAGGTCCGAATGAAAGAACTACAAGCAGCTATTAGGAACATTGGGAACAAGACAGGGCTAGACAGACATATACAAGCAAGTGGACACTCCATAAATTGGGACTCGGTGAAAATAATCGCCCACCAGTCAAACTTAGTAAAGAGGAAACTAGAAGAAGGGATCGAAATAGCAAGAAGAAGAAGCACCACAATTAATGACTCAGCTATATAGGAGAAACAGGGAGAAGTATTAAGGTCCGAATGAAAGAACACCAAGCAGCTGTTAGGAACATTGGGAACAAAACAGGGCTAGACAGACATATACAAGCAAGTGGACACTCCATAAATTGGGACTCAGTAAAAATAATTGTCCACCAGTCAAACTTAGTAAAGAGGAAACTAGAAGAAGGGATTGAAATAGCAAGAAGAAGAAGTACCACAATTAATGACTCAGCTATATAGGAGAAACAGGGAGAAGTATTAAAGTCCGAATGAAAGAACACCAAGCAGCTATTAGGAACATTGGGAACAAAACAGGGCTAGACAGACATATACAAGCAAGTGGACACTCCATAAATTGGGACTCAGTGAAAATAATCGCCCACCAGTCAAACTTAGTAAAGAGGAAACTAGAAGAAGGGATCGAAATAGCAAGAAGAAGAAGTACCACAATTAATGACTCAGCTATATAGGAGAAACAGAGAGAAGTATTAAGGTCCGAATGAAAGAACACCAAGCAGCTATTAGGAACATTGGGAACAAAACAGGGCTAGACAGACATATACAAGCAAGTGGACACTCCATAAATTGGGACTCAGTGAAAATAATCGCCCACCAGTCAAACTTAGTAAAGAGGAAACTAGAAGAAGGGATCGAAATAGCAAGAAGAAGAAGTACGACAATTAATGACTCAGCTATATAGGAGAAACAGGGAGAAGTATTAAAGTCCGAATGAAAGAACACCAAGCAGCTATTAGGAACATTGGGAACAAAACAGGGCTAGACAGACATATACAAGCAAGTGGACACTCCATAAATTGGGACTCAGTGAAAATAATCGCCCACCAGTCAAACTTAGTAAAGAGGAAACTAGAAGAAGGGATCGAAATAGCAAGAAGAAGAAGTACCACAATTAATGACTCAGCTATATAGGAGAAACAGAGAGAAGTATTAAGGTCCAAATGAAAGAACACCAAGCAGCTGTTAGGAACATTGGGAACAAAACAGGGCTAGACAGACATATACAAGCAAGTGGACACTCCATAAATTGGGACTCAGTAAAAATAATTGTCCACCAGTCAAACTTAGTAAAGAGGAAACTAGAAGAAGGGATCGAAATAGCAAGAAGAAGAAGTACCACAATTAATGACTCAGCTATATAGGAGAAACAGAGAGAAGTATTAAGGTCCGAATGAAAGAACACCAAGCAGCTATTAGGAACATTGGGAACAAAACAGGGCTAGACAGACATATACAAGCAAGTGGACACTCCATAAATTGGGACTCAGTGAAAATAATCGCCCACCAGTCAAACTTAGTAAAGAGGAAACTAGAAGAAGGGATCGAAATAGCAAGAAGAAGAAGTACCACAATTAATGACTCAGCTATATAGGAGAAACAGAGAGAAGTATTAAGGTCCGAATGAAAGAACACCAAGCAGCTATTAGGAACATTGGGAACAAAACAGGGCTAGACAGACATATACAAGCAAGTGGACACTCCATAAATTGGGACTCAGTGAAAATAATCGCCCACCAGTCAAACTTAGTAAAGAGGAAACTAGAAGAAGGGATCGAAATAGCAAGAAGAAGAAGTACCACAATTAATGACTCAGCTATATAGGAGAAACAGGGAGAAGTATTAAAGTCCGAATGAAAGAACACCAAGCAGCTATTAGGAACATTGGGAACAAAACAGGGCTAGACAGACATATACAAGCAAGTGGACACTCCATAAATTGGGACTCAGTAAGAATAATCGCCCACCAGTCAAACTTAGTAAAGAGGAAACTAGAAGAAGGGATCGAAATAGCAAGAAGAAGAAGTACCACAATTAACGATAATTGCGGATGGACTCTTCCAATTGAGTGGCAGCAACTACTCCAGTGACGTAGTCCTGATGACGAACTAGGCTTTAGTTCGAAAATTTGACAACCAACTTTCATGAAAAATAACCTCTATAAGACCCGTAAAAAAGTTATTCCACAATAAATACCATGTCGATCTCGATTGTTAATAATAGTCATTCTTACATTGCATTGGTCAGCCATGGCCAGTTGATCGTAGAAGTGAGCATCGGGAGTGACAACTGGCATCTCAGCAACGTCGTGCAACAGTTAGCCGCATCACCCACCAGTATAACAGCAGTGCAGTTCAACCTATTTTCATATGCGCCTTACCTTGCTTCACCTGGGATTCGAGAGCTATATGGAAACCAACGAGGGTACCTATGATGACACTCCAGTCATCGCAAACAATGCCTCGCATGAACCACGGAACGTAGGTAATGGACCCTCAACAGATGGAAGAAGGTCACCTGGAGTGACGAGTCCCATTATTGGGTTACACCATGCTGATGGCCGGGTTCGCATGTGCCATAAACAACATGAAGCCCTATCCCCTGGTTGCAGCTAGTGCTGTCAAAAACCGGATATTTTGAAATCCGGATTTTGGATTTCAAAATATCCGAAATATCATAAATTTGAAATCCAAATTTCAAAGTCCCGAATATCCGGCTAATGCTGTCAAAAACCGGATATTTTGGAATCTGGATTTCGGATTTCAAAATATCCGAAATATCATAAATTTGAAATCCAAATTTCAAAGTCCCGAATATCCGTCTAGTGCTGTCCAAAACCGGATATTTTGAAATCCGGATTTCGGATTTCTAAATATCCGAAATATCATAAATTTTAAAATCCAAATTTCAAAGTCCCGAATATCCGGCTAATGCTGTCAAAAACCGGATATTTTGAAATCCCGATTTCGGATTTCAAAATATCCGAAATATCATAAATTTGAAATCCAAATTTCAAAGTCTTGAATATCCGTCTAGTGCTGTCAAAAACCGGATATTTTGAAATCTGGATTTCGGATTTCAAAATATCCGAAATATCATAAATTTGAAATCCAAATTTCAAAGTCCCGAATATCCGGCTAATGCTGTCAAAAACCAGATATTTTGAAATCTGGATTTCGGATTACAAAATATCCGAAATATCATAAATTTGAAATCCAAATTTCAAAGTCCCGAATATCCGGCTAATGCTGTCAAAAACCAGATATTTTGAAATCTGGATTTCGGATTTCAAAATATCAGAAATATTCTAAATCCGAAATCCGGATTGCCGCAGGAGTCTGTTACAGGACAAAACACTGCAATTTTATTTATTATCCGTCACTTTACTGCAATAACAATGCCACGAAAGATCACTTTGTCTAATCAAGCAGACATCGTACGGCCAAAAAGCACGCTCACAAACTGTTGCGTTAAGGTTTCAACAACCTGAGGCATGCAGTCGATCATGGCCAGATAGATCTATTTGTTGAGATGTCTGAATATTTGGTATTCTAAGTCCGGATATCCGTAATTTGAAATCCAGATATCCGGAGACTATTCAAATGCTAAAATCTAATTTTGGGAAGGTAAAATATCCGGAAATTCGAGATCTGTGAACAGCACTTTCAAAGTTCGAAATCTGGATATCCGGACTTCGAACTATTTGAATACTAAAAATCCGGTTTTTGGATACTAAAATATCCGGATATTCAAAAATCTGTGAAACGCACTTTCAAAGTTCGAAATCTGGATATCCGGAGTTCGAACTATTTGAATACTAAAAATCCGGTTTTCGGATACTAAAATATCCGGATATTCAAAAATCTGTGAACAGCACTTTCAAAGTTCGAAATCTGGATATCCGGAGTTCAAACTATTTGGATACTAAAAATCCGGTTTTCAGATACTAAAATATCTGGATATTCAAAAATCTGTGAACAGCACTTTCAAAGTTCGAAATCTGGATATCCGGAGTTCAAACTATTTGGATACTAAAAATCCGGTTTTCAGATACTAAAATATCTGGATATTCAAAAATCTGTGAACAGCACTTTCAAAGTTCGAAATCTGGATATCCGGAGTTTGAACTATTCGAATACTAAAAATCCGGTTTTCGGATACTAAAATATCCGGATATTCAAAAATCTGTGAACAGCACTTTCAAAGTTCGAAATCTGGATATCCGGAGTTCGAACTATTCGAATACTAAAAATCCGGTTTTCGGATACTAAAATATCCGGATATTCAAAAATCTGTGAACAGCACTTTCAAAGTTCGAAATCTGGATATCCGGAGTTCGAACTATTCGAATACTAAAAATCCGGTTTTCGGATACTAAAATATCCGGATATTCAAAAATCTGTGAACAGCACTTTCAAAGTTCGAAATCTGGATATCCGGAGTTCGAGCTATTTGAATACTAAAAATCCGGTTTTCGGATACTAAAATATCCGGATATCCGGAGTTTGAACTATTGGAATACTAAAAATCCGGTTTTTGGATACTAAAATATCCGGATATTCAAAAATCTGTGAACAGCACTTTCAAAGTTTGAAATCTGGATATCCGGAGTTCGAACTATTCGAATACTAAAAATCCGGTTTTCGGATACTAAAATATCCGGATATTCAAAAATCTGTGAACAGCACTTTCAAAGTTCGAAATCTGGATATCCGGAGTTCGAACTATTCAATACTAAAAATCCGGTTTTCGGATACTAAAATATCCGGATATTCAAAAATCTGTGAACAGCACTTTCAAAGTTCGAAATCTGGATATCCGGAGTTCGAACTATTCGAAACTAAAAATCCGGTTTTCGGATACTAAAATATCCGGATATTCAAATATCTGTGGACAGCACTTTCAAAGTTCGAAATCTGGATATCCGGAGTTCGAACTATTCGAATACTAAAAATCCGGTTTTCGGATACTAAAATATCCGGATATTCAAAAAATCTGTGAACAGCACTTTCAAAGTTTGAAATCGGGATATCCGGAGTTCGAACTATTGGAATACTAAAAATCCGGTTTTCGGATACTAAAATATCCGGATATTCAAAAATCTGTGAACAACACTTTCAAAGTTCGAAATCCGGATATCCGGAGTTTGAACTATTCAAATACTAAAAATCCGGTTTTCGGATACTAAAATATCCGGATATTCAAAAATCTGTGAACAACACTTTCAAAGTTCGAAATCCGGATATCCGGAGTTTGAACTATTCGAATACTAAAAATCCGGTTTTCGGATACTAAAATTTCCGGATATTCAAAAATCTGTGAACAGCATTTTCAAAGTTTGAAATCCGGATATTCGGAGTTCAACTATTCGAATACTAAAAATCCGGTTATCCAAAAAATATGAAATCCATGCATAGCACTGGCTGCAGCATGAAGCCTTATCCCTATGTCACTGCCCTATGCAATTTTTTTTTTTTTTTTTTTTTTTTTTTTTTTTTTGGATTTGAGGTTTAACGACCACCGTGAGCAATTCAATGGGCTATAAGCTGTCGCCCGTCCCTAATTTAGGGTCACTGGTTGCAGGGACGGAAGACAGCCAGTACCGTAAGACTAACACAATATCTTTTTGTTTTTTTTATTGGAGGTTTAACGACCACCGTGAGCAACTCAATGGGCTATAAGCTGTCGCCCGTCCCTAATTTAGGGTCACTGGTTGCAGGGACGGAAGACAGCCAGTACCGTAAGTCTAACACAATATCTTTTTGTTTTTTTTATTGGAGGTTTAACGACCACCGTGAGCAACTCAATGGGCTATAAGCAGTCGCCCGTCTCTAATTTAGGGTCACTGGTTGCAGGGACGGAAGACAGCCAGTACCGTAAGTCTAACACAATATCTTTTTGTTTTTTTATTGGAGGTTTAACGACCACCGTGAGCAACTCAATGGGCTATAAGCTGTCGCCCGTCCCTAATTTAGGGTCACTGGTTGCAGGGACGGAAGACAGCCAGTACCGTAAGTCTAACACAATATCTTTTTGTTTTTTATTGGAGGTTTAACGACCACCGTGAGCAACTCAATGGGCTATAAGCTGTCGCCCGTCCCTAATTTAGGGTCACTGGTTGCAGGGACGGAAGACAGCCAGTACCGTAAGTCTAACACAATATCTTTTTGTTTTTTTTATTGGAGGTTTAACGACCACCGTGAGCAACTCAATGGGCTATAAGCTGTCGCCCGTCTCTAATTTAGGGTCACTGGTTCCAGGGACGGAAGACAGCCAGTACCGTAAGACTAACACAATATCTTTTTGTTTTTTTTATTGGAGGTTTAACGACCACCGTGAGCAACTCGATGGGCTATAAGCTGTCGCCCGTCCCTAATTTAGGGTCACTGGTTGCAGGGACGGAAGACAGCCAGTACCGTAAGTCTAACACAATATCTTTTTTTTTTTTTTTTTTTATTGGAGGTTTAACGACCACCGTGAGCAACTCGATGGGCTATAAGCAGTCGCCCGTCCCTAATGTAAGGTCACTGGTTGCAGGGAAGGGAAAGAGCCAGTGCCGTAAGACAAACACAACATCCATGCCTTACCGGGATTCGAACCCGGACCCCGTTCGGACGAATGATCAGAGGCCATCGCTTAGACCACTGCGTCACCGGGGCCGTCGCGTTCGATTGTTGCCATCAGACATAAAAACTATTTCAAATACCAACAAATTTTGACCCTTTTTTTTTTTTTTTTTCTTTTTTGATTGGAGGTTTAACGACCACCGTGAGCAACGCGATGGGCTATAAGCAGTCGCCTGTCCCTAATTTAGGGTCACTGGTTCCAGGGAAGGGAAAGAATCAGTGCCGTAAGACAAACACAACATCCATGCCTCACCGGGATTCGAACCCGGACCCCGTTCGGACGAATGATCAGAGGCCATCGCTTAGACCACTGCGTCACCGGGGCCGTCGCGTTCGATTGTTGCCATCAGACATAAAAACTATTTCAAATACCAACAAATTTTGGCCCTTTTTTTCTTTTTTTTTTTTTTTTATTGGAGGTTTAACGACCACCGTGAGCAACTCGATGGGCTATAAGCTGTCGCCCGTCCCTAATTTAGGGTCACTGGTTGCAGGGACGGAGAGACAGCCAGTACCGTAAGTCTAACACAATATCTTTTTTTTTTTTTTTTTTTTTTTATTGGAGGTTTAACGACCACCGTGAGCAACTCGATGGGCTATAAGCAGTCGCCCGTCCCTAATGTAAGGTCACTGGTTGCAGGGAAGGGAGAGAGTCAGTGCCGTAAGACAACACACAACATCCATGCCTTACCGGGATTCGAACCCGGACCCCGTTCGGACGAATGATCAGAGGCCATCGCTTAGACCACTGCGCCACCGGGGCGACCCCTCTGTAATATCATAAAAGCTTATTGAATTTGCTTCTCTTTTTTGCTGCATTATTTCTTCCAAATATTCAGCCACCCCAGACCTTTCAATATATCGGTCAAGCGCCGCTTCAAATATTGTCTTCCCTAGCAGGCCGGTGGAGAGGGATGTTCCGGTCTGGGAAGCTTTTTCCTGTCAAGCCTTTGGTCTGTTGGTTATCATCCCACAAACATTGAATGATGGGATCTACAGAGTCCTGTTAGATGACACGATCTCGGTCCATATCTGCAGGAGGTTCACCCAGATCACAACGCCATCTTTCAAGAGGACGATACGCCTGGGCTCGTATAACTACCGAGTGGTTGGAGGAACACCACAATGAATCCACCACATTGCCTTGGCCTTCAAACTCCCCCTGACTGCAAACCAATTGAACATCTATGGCATATGCTAGAACAGGATGTGAGAACTGCCGATCCTCTTCCGCCGAATGAGCATGAACTGATGCAGTTGCTGCAGTGGACAGAGGGCAAGTTAAGCATGGGAGATGTTCGATACCTTGTAGAATCTGTTCCTAGGTGCATGCGAGCTGTAACTGCACAGAGAGATAAACCAACATGTTATTAGGTGGGTGTCCCGAAAGCACAGCTAAATCAGTAAACATATACACTGGCATGCAAAAAATAAGGACGAGACGGTTTTTCGAATGTAACGTCGTGCAGAAGTGCTCCACATCGACTCAAATCATACCATAAGATCCCCAAGATGTAAGAATATGGGACAAGTGAGCAAAACCGTCCAAATCAGGAATCCGAAGGATACAAAGGCACTTTATTGAAAAGGTAGCTTCGAGCACAACTGGACAGAAGACAGAAACGTCCATGTGGCAGGCGGCTGCCAAGAAAAATCCAGTCTTTAGTAGGGGATATGATCACCCCTGACTGCGTTGCTGGATTTACAACGTCTGTCCATGCTGAGGACGAGGTTGTCAAGGGGCTGTTGAGGCATCGCGGCCCATTCCCCTTGTAGCGCCAATCGCAGCTGCGGAATCGTTGCTGGTGACGTGCTGCCAAGCGTCTCCCGAGAAGGTCCCACACGTGTTCGACTGGATTTAGGTCCGGGGACCTATCCATGCGTTGAATATCTTCCCTCTCCAACAGCTCTGCGACAGCCACTGTACGATGAGGTGTAGCGTTGTCGGCCATGAAGAGGAACTCAGGACCCACTGCACCTCTAAACAGACGCACGTGAGGCAGGAGAGCCTCGGTACAATAGCGGACACCAGTGACAGAACCTCCTTGGGAGATGTGGAGGTCAGTACGGCTACCAAGCATGATACCGCCCCAAACGAGAACTCCGCCGCCTCCAAACGGGTCCCTTTCGATGATGTTGGAGGTGTGATTGCGTGTTACCTGCTCTCTCCAGATGTGTATACGTACCGAATCGCTCGTCAGACTAAATCGGATTTCATTCGTAAAGAGAATTCGAACCCATTGCTGATGTGTCCAGTTCTTGTGTTCCTGGCACCACAGAAACCGCCATCTCCGATGAGCAGGCGTTAATGGCACACACCGTACCGGTCGTCGTGCAAATAGACCACCTTTGTGCAGCCTCCTGGCCACGGTAAAACGCAATAACGGACGTCCAGTTGTCTGTTGTCTGTGCCTTACGATTTCTCCCGCTGTCTACCGTCTGTCTCTTCTCGGCTGTAGGACAATATACTGGTCGTCCACCGCCATGGTTGCTCGTGGACGACCACTTCTAAACTCTCGGACAGCTGTTCCTGTCATTTGAAATGCTCTCCAAGCTCGTGAAACGATGCTGTGAGCGATCCCGTACTCATCGGCCACACTAGTCACACTTCGACCTTCTTTCAACTTCCCAATGACGCGACCTCGGGTAAAGTCATCCAGATGTCGTCTACTGTATTGCCTGTTGGCCATATCACACGGTGGCAGTCGTTCAAACCGATGTATACCGTGCAATAGCTTTCACCGAATTGCTGAGCGTACACTGCCCGTGTGCTTTATACCCTTCCGACACCCCCCCCCCCCCTTACGTCATGCTGCATATATGCGGCATGCCCTACCGTACCGGACCCTATAGTCTATCTCCTGAGTGGTCTTTTAGTCCGTTCTGCATGCTCGTTCCGCTGTTATGCTAATATCTCCTTTTCGTCCTTAATTTTTGCACACCAGTGTAACATTCAAGCAAAGCAAACTGAATTTGCTTGTACCGCTTTCTGGTCATCTATGTAACACTTCTTAGATAACTTGAATATTTCAATCGTCCTGGAACGGGAATCGGACACCGCATCTCCCAGTTACCGGTCGAGTATGCTAACCTCTATCGAACCCCGCATCAGGAAATGCGGGGTTCGATTCCAGTTCAAGTTTTCCGAGATCACATGGATGGCCAGTAAGTGGTACAAGCAAATTCAGTTTGCTTTGTTTGAATATTATGTGAATTTTCCATGTATTATGAACAATATTTCTTCTTTCATTGATTTCTCAGAATATGTACATGCCATCATTTTAGTTATTCATTCATTCTTCTTTAATTAAATTCATCACATTTTTTACTATCACAGGCGCCGGCGGTAGGACATACTGATGCGAAATACCGCACTTTGGATTTGATTTTCTTCTGAAAATTTTTTTAAGCAGTGATTCTTCAAACTGACCTTTTCTTTTCCTTCTGACAGAACCCTTTTACTTTCAGATTTTTTCTGGTGTAATTTGTTCTGAAGACTTTCAACAACATAATTTATGGCTTCCATTTCACACTACAGTGTTTTAGATTTTGTGAGTTATGATTTTACCTCCTTCTTGAATTTGAACTAAGTTTGACATGGTTCATACACTTCCAATCAAAATAAATTCAAGCACTTTTCAAGGACTTTTTAAACCCGAATTATCATACGTGTGTACTGTCAGTTGGTCAGTGGGTAGGTATTTTATAAGTTCAGACCATTAACTTAGCCAAATTATCATATGTGTGTACTGTCAGTTGGTCAGTAGATAGGTATTTTATAAGTTCAGACCATTAATCTTAGCCAAATTATCATATATTTCAGTACGTAGGTATTTTATAAGTTCAGACCATTTTTCTTAGCCAAATTATCATATATTTCAGTAGGTAGGTATTTTATAAGTTCAGACCATTTTTCTTAGCCAAATTATCATATGTGTGTACTGTCAGTTGGTCAGTAGGTAGGTATTTTATAAGTTCAGACCATTAGTCTTAGCCAAATTATCATATGTGTGTACTGTCAGTTGGTCAGTAGGTAGGTATTTTATAAGTTCAGACCATTAATCTTAGCCAAATTATCATGTGTGTATTGTCAGTTGGTCAGTAGGTAGATATTTTATAAGTCAGACCATTAATCTTAGCCAAATTATCACATCTCTGTACTGTCAGTTGGTCAGTAGGTAGGTATTTTATAAGTTCAGACTATTAATCTTAGCCAAATTATCACATGTGTGTACTGTCAGTTGGTCAGTAGGTAGGTATCTTATAAGTTCAGACCATTAACTTAGCCAAATTATCATATGTGTGTACTGTCAGTTGGTCAGTAGGTAGGTATTTTATAAGTTCAGATCATTAACTTAGCCAAATTATCATACGTGTGTACTGTTAGTTGGTCAGTAGGTAGGTATTTTATAAGTTCAGACCATTAACTTAGCCAAATTATCATATGTGTGTACTGTCAGTTGATCAGTAGGTAGGTATTTTATAAGTTCAGACCATTAACTTACCCAAATTATCATATGTGTGTACTGTCAGTTGGTAGGTATTTTATAAGTTCAGACCATTAATCTTAGCCAAATTATCATATTGTGTACTGTCAGTTGGTCAGTAGGTAGGTATTTTATAAGTTCAGACCATTAACTTAGCCAAATTATCATATGTTTGTACTGTCAGTTGATCAGTAGGTAGGTATCTTATAAGTTCAGACCATTAACTTAGCCAAATTATCATATGTGTGTACTGTCAGTTGGTCAGTAGGTAGGTATTTTATAAGTTCAGATCATTAACTTAGCCAAATTATCATACGTGTGTACTGTCAGTTGGTCAGTAGGTAGGTATTTTATAAGTTCAGACCATTAACTTAGCCAAATTATCATATGTGTGTACTGTCAGTTGATCAGTAGGTAGGTATTTTATAAGTTCAGACCATTAACTTAGCCAAATTATCATATGTGTGTACTGTCAGTTGATCAGTAGGTAGGTATTTTATAAGTTCAGACCATTAATCTTAGCCAAATCATCATGTGTGTACTGTCAGTTGGACAGTAGGTAGATATTTTATAAGTCAGACCATTAATCTTAGCCAAATTATCACATCTCTGTACTGTCAGTTGGTCAGTAGGTAGGTATTTTATAAGTTCAGATCATTAATCTCAGCCAAATTATCATATGTGTGTACTGTCAGTTGGTCAGTAGGTAGGTATTTTATAAGTTCAGACCATTAACTTAGCCAAATTATCACATGTGTGTACTGTCAGTTGGTCAGTAGGTAGGTATCTTATAAGTTCAGACCATTAACTTAGCCAAATTATCATATGTGTGTACTGTCAGTTGGTAGGTATTTTATAAGTTCAGACCATTAACTTAGCCAAATTATCATATGTGTGTACTGTCAGTTGGTCAGTAGGTAAGTATTTTATAAGTTCAGACCATTAACTTAGCCAAATTATCATATGTGTGTACTGTTAGTTGGTCAGTAGGTAGGTATTTTATAATTTCAGACCATTAATCTTAGCCAAATTATCATACGTGTGTACTGTCAGTTGGTCAGTAGGTAGGTATTTTATAAGTTCAGACCATTAATCTTAGCCAAATTATCATACGTGTGTACTGTCAGTTGGTCAGTAGGTAGGTATTTTATAAGTTCAGATCATTAATCTTAGTCAAATTATCATATGTCTGTACTGTCAGTTGGTCAGTAGGTAGGTATTTTATAAGTTCAGACCATTAATCTTAGCCAAATTATCATACGTGTGTACTGTCAGTTGGTCAGTAGGTAGGTATTTTATAAGTTCAGACCATTAACTTAGCCAAATTATCATATGTGTGTACTGTCAGTTGATCAGTAGGTAGGTATTTTATAAGTTCAGACCATTAACTTAGCCAAATTATCATATGTGTGTACTGTCAGTTGGTCAGTAGGTAGGTATTTTATAAGGTCAGACCATTAATCTTAGCCAAATTATCATACGTGTGTACTGTCAGTTGATCAGTAGGTAGGTATTTTACTAAGTTCAGAGCATTAATCTTAGCTGGGGCTGGCACACCTTCAATGACCTGCCATTACCCCTTGCCCACAGTTCGTTTATTTTATAAAATTTTAATTGTCCCTGTGTTTTGGTATTTTTCGAAAGCATTTCATCTTGTGAAATATTTCGGAAGGATACACTATTTTTGCAGTCGTTTGCTTATATAACACTTATCGTTTGTTTCAACCTTTTATTTTTGATGCTTTGATGCATTTTTTTTTTTTTTTTTTTTTTTTTGATGCAATGTGAGGAAAGTGTTCACGCATGAAGCAATTCCTGTAAGTTTCCACCCTTCGGCAATAATGCATCCCCCCCCTCAGTAAACAGAAGCCCATCACAATTTGTGAATACATCATTCCACTTATTTTACTCCCATGGCTGAGCTTTCGCTTTGTAGTGATGTCATAGCCAAGGTACCAGCTGTCCGCACACTCTCCTGGGTTGAACGCAAGGTTCTGCGCTATTTGATCAGATTGGTGTTTTTATTAGAACTATACAGAAATCTACTATACAACTTTTTAGCAGAAAAAATTATTTTACACATGCTCTTTCATATTATTACTTAACAAACAAAACATTTTTTTTTCAAGTACTAGTACTATTTACAGAGCCTTAAACTTTTTCAAGTACTTTCAAGGACTTGAAAATGAACTTTTTTATTCAAGGACTTTTCAAGGAGCGTACGATCCAAGTTTAAGCATAAAATAAATAAATACAGTGAAAGACTTAGTTAACCAAACAATCTGTGGAAATCATACAGGGTTCCCACTCAAAAGTAATAAAAAACTTCCCTGACTTTTCCAGGTTCTCCAGGTGGTTTTTAAAGTTTTTCAGAGTGGCATGTTGAAAAAAATTGTTACATTTCATTCCATTCCATTCATTTTTCTCATCAAAGCACACGCTTTTAAATTCTTTACATAATTTGTCTTTATAAAATTACCTGCTTTTCATTAATAACAACTAACTGTGCACATTATTTTCTGTACCAAAGTTCCGTGGACTTTTGTGAATACCACCCACACGGAATTTGTAAATACATTCCCAATAGAAACAGGTCATATATGTAAGGCAAAAATCTGTCAGTTGAATAGTTTCAGTTTTTCTATAACACAATGCAGCTAAGCTTAATGATGGAATGGCTCTGTTCAAAGAAACATGTTTCAAGAGAACCAACAGACAAAGGACTTTGATCCATCATTTGGTTGGTTCTCTTGTGAAGTGTTTCTTCAAGCAGGAGCCATTGTGCCTAATTGTTCCATGTTATAACTGTGAATACTACCCACACGGAATTTGTAAATACATTCCCATAGAAACAGTAAGAAAAAATCTGTCAGTTGAATAGTTTCAGTTTTTCTATAACACAATGCAGCTAAGCTTAATGATGGAATGGCTCTGTTCAAAGAAACGTGTTTCAAGAGAACCAACAGACAAAGGACTTTGATCCATCATTTGGTTGGTTCTCTTGTGAAGAGTTTCTTCAAGCAGGAGCCATTGTGCCTAATTGTTCTATGTTATAACTGTGAATACTACCCACACGAAATTTGTAAATACATTCCCATAGAAACAGGTCATATGTAAGAAAAAATCTGTCAGTTGAATAGTTTCAGTTTTTCTATAACACAATGCAGCTAAGCTTAATGATGGAATGGCTCTGTTCAAAGAAACATGTTTCAAGAGAACCAACAGACAAAAGACTTTGATCCATCATTTGGTTGGTTCTCTTGTGAAGTGTTTCTTCAAGCAGGAGCCATTGTGCCTAATTGTTCCATGTTATAACTGTGAATACTACCCACACGGAATTTGTAAATACATTCCCATAGAAACAGGTCATATGTAAGAAAAAAATCTGTCAGTTGAATAGTTTCAGTTTTTCTATAACACAATGCAGCTAAGCTTAATGATGGAATGGCTCTGTTCAAAGAAACATGTTTCAAGAGAACCAACAGACAAAGGACTTTGATCCATCATTTGGTTTTCTCTTGTGAAGTGTTTCTTCAAGCCATTGTGCCTAATTGTTCCATGTTATAACTGCCTGCAGAAATTGAACAAAAGCTCAATAACTGACAATTTAAAAATTCAAATTTGCTTCTTTTTTTACAGAATAAAGAAAATACTTAATATAACTGAAAGTAAGTAATTGCAAGCAAAAGTTCGAAATCTTAAAAAAATAATTTTTTTTTTTGGCAAAATAAAGTATCCATTGATTTTTACAAAAAAAAAAAACAAAAAAAAACCAGGTAATTTTCCCTGAGTTTTCCCTGATTTTTGGAACCATTTTCAAATTCCCTGAGAATTCCAGGTTTTCCCTGTTTTCCAGGTTGAGTGGGAACCCTGTCACACGTGAATTCTACCGCCTTCTTCAGAATAACGAGTAGAAAGTTAGCAAAACAAAATCATGAAATGTGTAAGCAAGCACGTATAAAGTGCTACACCTTTTAACAAGATGACCTGTGAATTTTTAAATTAAGTTTGTGGTAATTTCTATGCAACACGCATGCAAATGCAATCAAACATGTAGCTAAACTTTCATTTAACACACACTAAAGGAAAAGTTAAAAAGGAGGCATACTATAGCAGTGAGAGCTGTGTATGGATTTTCAATGCCTCCCGGAATCTGACACTGTGTGGCTATTGTCTGCACCTCTTGAGACAAAGCAATGATAGATTTGTGTTCCTTATCGGCTTCACCAAGTGTCTGTTTAAACTGTTCGTGCGCATCAATAAGACCCTGAAAAAGAAGAAAAAATATATATAATACATATATGTGTACATTTTTTCATGGATATCATACAAGAGACTGACAATGAAAGAAAAGCTGAACTTTTTCACCAGGGTGAAAAATCGGAACGCGCTGTGAGAAAGTATGAACATAACGCCGCATGAGCAAGACAGAATTGTTCACTGAAGTTTATTTACGTAAATATTAAAATAGAGCACATCAAATGCAACATTACTGACATTTAACAAAAAGAACACAGGACATAGAAACATCGCACGGGGGATACAATAACCGGCAAACTATTTGCTCCTTCCGACTATCGTTTTCAGACATTTTTACTCCATTTTTAAGCTGAAATACAAATATTTATGCACTAAAATGGTATTTAGCAACAATACTGGACAGAAGACTATCGTTTTCAGAAATTTTTACTCCATTTTTAAGCTGAAATACAAATATTTATGCACTAAAATGGTATTTAACAACAATACTGGATAGAAGACTATCGCTTTCAGAAATTTTTACTCCATTTTTAAGCTGAAATACAAATATTTATGCACTAAAATGGTATTTAACAACAATACTGGATAGAAGACTATCGTTTTCAGAAATTTTTACTCCATTTTTAAGCTGAAATACAAATATTTATGCACTAAAATGGTATTTAACAACAATACTGGATAGAAGACTATCGTTTTCAGAAATTTTTACTCCATTTTTAAGCTGAAATACAAATATTTATGCACTAAAATGGTATTTAGCAACAATACTGGATAGAAGGAACATCGACCGAGAAAAAATTACGATTACATGAGAAATCTTCACTCTTCCTAACTTCCATTTGCAAAAGCTTTGAAAGCTGGAATTCCGTCTTCAAACGGAAAACGACCCCCCACCAATCAATCAAAAAATTCTGTTCAGTTATGCATCTATCTCGAGGACCACAGAAATTACGATGGCAGAATTTCTCGAATTCTCAGAAGAATCTTGTGCCTGGAGATTACAGGGAAATTTTTCGTGCCGTCCAACTTTCGTTTTTGGAAAATTTTCCTCCAATTTTTCAAGCTGAAATAACATATTTATGGAATAAAATTATATTTAACAACAATACTGGACAGGGGAGCATCACGAATAAAAGAAATGATTATGGGGGGAAATCTTCACTCTGTTTAGCTTCCGTATTTTTAAGTTTTTGAAAGATCAAAAACCATACTTTGACAAAAAAAAAATGGCATCCCCGACTAATACCTCCCCAAAATTTCTCTTCATTTTTGCATCGATCTGGAGTATGACCCAAATGATGACAAAAAAAAAAAAAAAGCGGAATTCCGTGAATTCGCTGAATAATCTCATGTATGGGATATGCAGACATTATGACACTTTCAGAAATACACTACACACTTTTATTACAAATTCAATTTTTTTAACAAGAAAGATGGCACCTAATTTTCAGGTTTGTAACGAGCACGCGCGTTGAATTTTGTGCAATATGAAAACAATATTTCAAAGCACAATTTTAGGAAATCTAAAAATTCAGCAAATAAAAAAATAATACTACATTTTTACCACCTACAAAAAATTAATAGTCTCATCAGGATAATGAACACCTCAAGAATCACAATGTGCCCCACCCAGGAACGTCGCAGAGTGCATGTGACTAGGTCAACCACACAAAGATATAAATGAATGGTAGGCAATGCACATAACCAACAAACAAATTAAGAAGAAGGTAGTGCAGAGCATGCCAAGTTACGTGTAAAAGTTTAATGCAAATATATTTCAGCCATTACTATGGCCTTCATCAGCGTGACTACGATTGGTTTACGTTGCCAGATTGGAAAGGTAAGTTCTGCAATGGTAACTTCGGATGACGTGACGCAATGAGGGATTTCCAGACGTAAGGAACGAAAATGGGGAGCTCAGAGTTGCAATTTTTTGGAAAATAAAATTTCCAAACTTTCTCTAAACCTCAGAGCATACCGATTTCGGAAGGGAGCCAACTGTTTAGTATCGGACCAAAGTGGAATAGCAGAAGTGTCAGCCATGGTAAGAAGAGATAAGGCAGATGAAGGTTTTCCAAATTTCACATCAGATTTGCGTTCCTGAAGTCTTGAGAGAATTTTCCGGAATGAACTTCCTGTGTACGCGGTTAATCCTCCAACGTTGGTCTTGATCGGAATGTTATACACTCCAGGTGAAGAAAGCGGAGATTTTGGGTCTCTGTCATTACGGAGGATAACAGAAATTGAAGGGGAAGAACGAATGGCAAGTCTGTATCCTTCTCTTTTGAAAATACTGATGAGTTTGTAGGCAGAAGGTTCGTGGTAAGAGATTGAGCCAGCATACGTTAGCTCCTTTTTTGGTGAAACAGGTTGAAGAGCAACAACTGTTTTTTTCTTAGCATTTTGAATTAATTTAGAAACCAGGAGAGGGGGGGAAAGCCATTTTGAGCAGCGATCAAGCGGATGTTTGCTAATTCATTTGTCAGATTAACTTCAGTGTTACAAATTGTGTCACAATCATTTGTTAGATTAACTTCAGTGTTACAAATTGTGTCACAATCATTTGTCAGATTAACTTCAGTGTTACAAATTGTGTCACAATCATTTGTCAGATTAACTTCAGTGTTACAAATTGTGTCACAATCATTTGTTAGATTAACTTCAGTGTTACAAATTGTGTCACAATCATGTGTTAGATTAACTTCAGTGTTACAAATTGTGTCACAATCATTTGTCAGATTAACTTCAGTGTTACAAATTGTGTCACAATCATTTGTTAGATTAACTTCAGTGTTACAAATTGTGTCACAATCATTTGTTAGATTAACTTCAGTGTTACAAATTGTGTCACAATCATTTGTCAGATTAACTTCAGTGTTACAAATTGTGTCACAATCATTTGTTAGATTAACTTCAGTGTTACAAATTGTGTCACAATCATTTGTTAGATTAACTTCAGTGTTACAAATTGTGTCACAATCATTTGTTAGATTAACTTCAGTGTTACAAATTGTGTCACAATCATTTGTCAGATTAACTTCAGTGTTACAAATTGTGTCACAATCATTTGTTAGATTAACTTCAGTGTTACAAATTGTGTCACAATCATTTGTTAGATTAACTTCAGTGTTACAAATTGTGTCACAATCATTTGTTAGATTAACTTCAGTGTTACAAATTGTGTCACAATCATTTGTTAGATTAACTTCAGTGTTACAAATTGTGTCACAATCATTTGTTAGATTAACTTCAGTGTTACAAATTGTGTCACAATCATTTGTTAGATTAACTTCAGTGTTACAAATTGTGTCACAATCATTTGTCAGATTAACTTCAGTGTTACAAATTGTGTCACAATCATTTGTTAGATTAACTTCAGTGTTACAAATTGTGTCACAATCATTTGTTAGATTAACTTCAGTGTTACAAATTGTGTCACAATCATTTGTTAGATTAACTTCAGTGTTACAAATTGTGTCACAATCATTTGTTAGATTAACTTCAGTGTTACAATGAGCTCGATGAATGAGAGACTTGAGGGCTGACAGTTTATATTGGTGGAAGGCTATGAGAATTGAAAGGACTAATGCTATTGGTAGAAACTGGTTTTTGATAGACAGAAGTGGAAAGAAGATTATTACATTTTTGAGATGCTGACATCCAAGAAATTTACCTTGCCATCAATTTCTTCATTAATAGCGAATCTAATGGACGGGAATTTTTCAGTGATCAAATTTGTGAGTTGCAATAGATCTTTTTAGGATGAGGCCAGATGACAAAAATATCGTCGACATAACGGAGCCATAAGGTGGGTTGTTGGTCATGTTGCATCACTATTGATTGCTCAATATTTTGCAGGTATACTTCAGTCAAAAGTGGGGAAAGAGATGACCCAATCGGTACACCTTGGTTTTGTTGATAGCATTGCTTATTAAAAACAAAGAAACTGTGTTGACGAAGAGAATACAGGCAATCATACAAATCCTTGGTTAAAGTGTCATCCATGGGGAATTGTTCTTTGAATTTATGAATGAGTAGCATGTGTGCTTCAAATTGAGGCCAGGGAATATGAGCCATAGTGCGTGATGTGAGCACAATAGGCAGAGGTAGTGATTTGATGGACGTTCAAAAAAGGAATGATCATCGGCTACCATGGTAAGGGTGGAAGTATCTTAGAAACAGCAGACTTCGTAGGCCGTTCGCAAGGCGCTGTAGAAAGGATGTACCAAGAATTGACCGCTGGCACACCTAGTACCTCCCGACCTCAGCCCCAAAAACCATCAACCCCGGAGGAGAGTGTCGCCTCTGTCGACTGGCGAAGGGCAATCGAAGAGCAACAGTGCGGCAATTGACCACACAAATGAACACTGGGGCACCCAGGTACGTGTTCCCCATAACAGTAGAGTGACCATGGGTCTCCGGAGTCAACACTCCATCAAAGTGTCCATGTTAACCGAGGTCCATTGGGAACAATGCCTGGAGTTCACATAGGACTACCATCATTGGACAGTGGAAGAGTGAAAAAAGGTTACGGAATATTCAATTCATGAGGCAACCTTAAGGGTTGTCTTATGCTATAAATGTGCTTTTAATTAAAAATACATAATATCTTAAGGTCAGGTGATGGGTAACATCACAGCCTCTCCTTGACAAATGTCAACCCCGCCTTCTCGTGGTGCATCCTGTTCCCACTAAAGGGGCTCTGACGACTGCCAATGGCGGTATAACTATACCATCGGAATTAGAGGGAAATGCTATCCCACACTCACCAACCCGCTTGGCCAGCGTGGTGAGTTATGGCCAAACCTCTCCAAAAATGACTCCACAACTTAAATCTTGGCCCTCAGTCTCCGGCAGCTGGAATGTACCTGGCCAAGGCAGCGGCCAGTGCGACATGAAGGCAGAGGGTGCTAAGAATCCCCGGAGGACCGGAAGTATGCGGGAGTGACATGGAGGAGACTGGCACAAGACAGACCGTTGTGGAGGAAACTTGGGGAGACCTTCGTCCAGCAGTGGATTGATAATGGTTGACAATGATGATGATAATGAATATCTTAAGTATTGTTTACCTGATATTGTCAAAGTATTTTGCACGTTGTTGCTCTGTGAGGCACGTGCTCCCGGCCCGAGAGGTCTTTTGTTACGGGTTTTTGGTTAGTTATAAATTTTTTTTTATAGAAATAAAACAATTAGGTTATATATTTTCAATACTCAAGAGATGCAAATAGCGTATTAAATCAATTTATTTTTGCGGCGTAGTAAGTATAAAGATTCGCCAAGCTTTCGCACTCCACTGGGAGGCTTTCTCAAGGTAATGGTAGACATAAAAATGCAGGGAATTGGAACACGCAAGGAACAAAGACGATTTTTGAAATAACGTGCAATTGTACGGTGTGTCGCGATGTGTTTCCATCTTTTAATAACGCATGCCAAGCTCTTGGTAGTTCGGTAGACAGTAGACACTATAATTCGTGCATGAATACTAGTATTAAAAGAAATCCGTCTTGTTGCACGATGATATTTATTCAGCTAAAAAACGAAATCTATATACAGTTTTAAAAACACATGAGCACTTTCGGTGTCACATTGACACCTTCATCAGATGTGATTTCACCATGTGGCTACATGCTGGTCTTAAGTACGTGGAGTAGATGCATCATGGGAAAGGTAATGTCAATGTCACATGATATACCAGATAACAAGACAATAAAAAAAAAGGCATAGTTAGCCAATGATCACTTAACAGAAGCAATTGCTATTGTGCTGGTCTTAAGTACGTGGAGTAGATGCATCATGGGAAAGGTAATGTCAATGTCACATGATATACCAGATAACAAGACAATCAAAAAAAGGCATAGTTAGCCAATGATCACTTAACAGAAGCAATTGCTATTGTGCTGGTCTTAAGTACGTGGAGTAGATGCATCATGGGAAAGGTAATGTCAATGTCACATGATATACCAGATAACAAGACAATCAAAAAAAGGCATAGTTAGCCAATGATCACTTAACAGAAGCAATTGCTATTGTGCTGGTCTTAAGTACGTGGAGTAGATGCATCATGGGAAAGGTAATGTCAATGTCACATGATATACCAGATAACAAGACAATAAAAAAAAGGCATAGTTAGCCAATGATCACTTAACAGAAGCAATTGCTATTGTGCTGGTCTTAAGTACGTGGAGTAGATGCATCATGGGAAAGGTAATGTCAATGTCACATGATATACCAGATAACAAGACAATCAAAAAAAGGCATAGTTAGCCAATGATCACTTAACAGAAGCAATTGCTATTGTGCTGTCTTTCCCAACAAGATTGCTCCAAGGTTCAGGTAAAACATAAGTCATTACAGCAACTATAATGAATTAGCTTTATTTTGCTTTCCGCTAAGCTAATGATAATGAATAAACTCTTTCTACCAGCTAAGTATATTATCGTGAATATAGCTTGCACGAATATTATACTGAATTCAAATGGTTGTTGTTACTAGTTAATTAAGAACATGAATAAAGTCTTAACGCTGGTTGTTAATGGTAATTAATGATACAAACCTAACAGTCAGACAGAGGTCTGACAAAAACTATGAATTGAGAAAGACGTACTTACGACAGCTTTTTTATTCGGTACGCTTGATCATCCAAAGCACACACACACACACACACAACTTGTTTCACAATAATGAAGAATCACTAATCACATACAACAAAATCTCTCCTTATAACAACAAAATCTCTCCTCGTATAACAAACGCTCTCTCTCAACAACAACGCTCCGATGAACGCGCCTATATACTAGCTACCACCACGTCATGACTTACACTCATTGATTCAGCGGGTGAAATAATATTTCGTTCAGGAAGAAGATAATTTACATAGTAAAATAAAATAACCAGAGATAGTAAAATCAAAAAGAAAGTGAATATAGAGTATACGTTACACAATGTGTATTATAAGCCGAAATATAGAGGCTTTCTGCAAACAACAAGGAATAAACAGAGTTAGGTGTGTTTATGATTTTAGCGTTGTCCCAGTCTGCGATGGAATTTCCAGCACTTATGGTTCTTGCAAAAGAGTTCGGTAGAAACTATATCATTGCATGCCAGTTTGCTGGATAGGATTTCGACTGCTTCCCTGACGGCAGTCTCTTTAAAATTCGTGTATGGGGCAATTCTTCTAATATTATTCCATTGAGGGGCAGCCGAGGAATGCACGACTTCTCTGGCGAGGGCCTGTATTTTGCATGTCCTTGTTCACACTTCGTAGTGTTATTTAAATCTAGTGTTCAAGGATCGCTTTGTCATTCCGATATATATCTTTTCTGTGTCGTCAGGATATACCAACGGCATAGCGTACACACCTGCCTTTTCTTTCTCACACTGTATATCCTTGCAACTTGATATCATATGTGATAACGGAGTCGGGGACTTCAGTGCTATCAGTACATTGCATTTACGTAATAAATTCTTTAACCAATATGTAAAACCAGGAACATATGTGATGGATCCTGTGAATCTCACCATCTTACTAGGGGATTTTGTTATTGCTGACATTACCTGATTTCTTACAGTTCTATGTATTCTGTCTATGTAATCTTTGTTATATCCAGCCTTTAGACCTTCGCTATAAATATTACCAATTTCCTTATTAATTAGGTAGTATATACACTGCCGGACAATTGCTAAGGACGGATAACGATAGCAACCATAAAATGGAAGGCAGGAAAATGTGGAAATTAGCATAAGTGTGGGATACAGTAAGACGTGTTGTGCGTATGCAAATTTTGGATTGCCGAACTTGCTCGTGACGTCATAGCGCTGATAAGAGATATAAAGGATTTGACGCGTATTGACCGTTGTTGTTCAAACGCAAAGTTGAAAGGGAAAGAATCAATTGACGAACTTGCAATTTTCAGTATGTCTTCCCGACATCACCTAGATGATTTTACGCGTGGCCGTATTATTGGCAAGATTGAAGAAGGGCAAAAAATAACAGATGTTGCCAGGGAGTTCAACGTCAGTCACAGTGTTGTTTCAAGGCTTTGGAAATCATTTCAAACAAATGGAGAGTGTAGCAAACGTCACGGGGAGGTCGTGTTCGCAGTATGACACCTGCAGAAGATCGGTACATAGGGCTATCAACAAAAAGACACCGGCGCAGCACATCTAGTGAGGTAGCAAATCAGTTCATGGCTGCTACTGGCAAGCGGATCTCCCGAAAAACTGTCGCCAGACGTTTGCATGAAGGAGGACTATAAGCCCGCCGTCCTGTTGTGTGCATCCCATTGTCCAGACGTCACCGTACCGCCCGTTTGCAATGGTGCCATCAACATCGCAATTGGACTGATAACGACTGGTCTGCTGTCCTCTTCTCAGATGTGAGTAGATACAGTCTATCGTCTGATTGTCGACGACAACTGATCTGGCGTGATAGTGGTACTGCATATTGTCAAGCAAACATACAGGAAAGGGACCGATATCCAACATGTAGTGTCATGGTGTGAGTTGGCATTATGATCAATGGCCGTACGTCCCTCTATGTGCTTCCAACTGGGACTATGACTGGCCAACGATACATTAATGATGTTCTGCTACCTCATGTTCCGTGGTGCTGTCGGTGATAGATTCATTTTCATGGACGACAACGCAACATGTCATCGAACAGTCGCTGTGTCCAGGAGTGTCTTGAGAGCGAGGATATTCAACGCCTCGTATGGCCAGCACGTTCTCCAGATCTGAATCCCATTGAAAATGTGTGGGATGCTTTGGGGAGGAGTCTTGCTGGTCGCCAATGCCCTCCAATAAACAAGGACACCCTCATCCGTGCACTGACAGAGGAATGGGATAAATTACCCCAACAGCTGCTTGATAATGTTGTGCAAAGCATGACACGACGTGTGGAATCTTGCATCGCCCTCCATGGTGGCCATATCCCGTATTGACATCTTACGCCGGAACGCCTGCGGACAGTAATTGCATTTTTTCACGTTTACGTATTCTGCACAAAATGGCCTGTTTGTCCCTTGAACACGTTCCAAAGCCTTCTGGATTTCAGAGCACAATAAATTGTCTTTCTTGTAATGTCCTGGCATTCTGACATTATTTTATTTCACTTGGCATCCAACCACACTTACTTTTTTATGCGCTATATAGCCGTTTATGATCCGTCCTTAGCAATTGTCCAGCAGTGTATATATATATATATATTTTCAGTTCTATATTGATTCATTCTCACAATCAAACGTTTTAAATTTACAGTAATTAAAATATTTTAGTAGAAAGCGTTATACTTATTGGGTCAGGAGACGTCTCACATGGGGTTCGGCGTCACCACGTTACGGCGAGCGCTTTCGACACGGTCGGTGTGTCATCGTCGGGCCTTCTACATCTACAGGAGGGTTTCCTCGCGCGTGTGTGTAGCCACTGGAGTTGCTTGTCGGGGAAAATGAAGGGAAAGTTTTGCGGTTTGTATGTGTTAGACTCATCGTGTAGGATAAGCTAAATCAGCTTATCCTACTTGACGAGCCATTTATGGCGACACATGAGAAGCAATCACCTAAAAAAAGGAAAACGATCCTTTTTTGAAGTGACTGATAACTGGTGATGAAAAGTGGATTGTGTACAAATCCACTTTTCATCACCAGTTATGCTGAGCAAACGGTCTTAATCCCGAGGTCCTGCTTCGCCTCAAACGACATCCAAAGCAGACATTCATCAGCGGAAGGTTCTGGTCTCAGTGTGGTGGGATTTTAAAGGTGTCGTGTTTTTCGAGCTCCTACCACGGAACCAAACAATCAATTCGAATGTGTACTGTCGGCAATTGGGCAGTTTGAACGAATGCATCATCCAGAAACGTCCAGGGCTCGTTCATCGTAAAGGTGTTGTGTTCCATCACGACAACGCGAGACCTCACACAAGTTTGATCACCCGCCAAAAATTATTGGAGCTTGGGTGGGATGTGTTGCCACACCCAGAATTCTCGCCTGACCTTGCGCCGTCAGACTTCCACTTGTTTCGCCCTCTTCAACGGTCCTTGCGTGGTATAACATTCAATTCAGATGAGGTTGTAAAATAGCACCTTGTACAGTTTTTCGCCACGAAAGACAGGTCCTTCTATGAACGAGGCATTCTGCAGCTCACTGAAAGATGGCAAAAGTTTATCGCGAACAAAACGGGCATTATATCATTGATTTTTGTTCTTTCTATCAATAAATGACCTTTGCAAAACATGGCCAAAATACGTCATGACTTTTCCGACAACCCAATATATCTTAGCATCTCAGGATTTCAAAACTTAATATAACAGGAAGAATATACACTGAGTGGCCACTTTATTATGACCACCCCCTCAGTACTTCGTTGGGCCACCTTTTGCCTTTAATACTGCGTTGATTCTTCATGTCATGGACTCCACGAGATGTTGATAGGTGGTTTGTGGAATCTGAGACCATGCTTGATGAATAGCACTTTCCAGGAGTGTGAGATTGCACAGTTGTGGATCCAGCTGTCTGATGGCTCTTTCAACTTCATCCCACAAATAATCAATGGCATTGAGATCTGGAGATTGTGGGGGCCATCTAAGCAAAGTAAACTCCCCGGCATGTTCCTGAAACCAATCCTGTACAATACGAGCACTATGGCAGGACGCATTATCTTGTTGAAAGTAGCCATTGCCATTGGGATAAACCATCCACATGACAGGGTGCACTAGGTCTGCAACGATGTTTAGATATGATGTGTCAGTCAGACGTTGATCAACACGAATTAAAGGGCTCAAAGCATGCCAGGAAAGCATTCCCCAAACCATAACGTTACCTCCACCAGCTTGAAGGGTTGTAGCAATGCATTTGGGGTCCATGCTTTCGTGCTGTTTCCGTCAAATTCTCACTCAGCCATAGTCATGGTACAACTGAAAACGTGATTCATCGGACCCATAATTTGTTGTCTGTCCAATCCTTGCGCTCCTGTGCGAACTGGAGACATTTTCTCTTGTTAACTGCAGATAGCAAAAGTGTTCGAACAAGCTTTCGGCTGCCATATCCCATCCGATGCAGTGTACGGCGAACAGTGCGTGCAGAGATCATTTGAGGGTATACTTGATTAAGATGGTCTGTAATTTGTTGCACTGTTGCCCTTCTGTTGTCTGTTACCACTCTGGACCCTCTCCGTTCCGCCCGAGCAGTCACTAGTCGATGACGACCACACGTTGCACGTAGAGACCCAGTTTTTTGGCTGACAGTCCAGTCTTTAAACACTTTAACAACAGCTGCTCTGGAACATTTCACAAGTGAGGCGGTTTCAGTGATACTCGAGCTCCTACAATCATCCCACGTTGAAAGTCTGTCAAATCGCATTTTTTACACATCTCGTCACCCAAAAATCACTTCTACTACTGTCGCTAGCACTAAGCTTTCCTTTTTATACTAGTCTTGCCCTCTGGCGGCAACAGCGTGCAGCCATAGCTCATTTGCTTAAAACTGTCAGGTGGTCATACATAATAAAGTGGCCACTCAGTGTATAAGTCAAGCCAAATCTGGAACATTCATTCATACCATCCAATAACACTTACCTGTATTTCTTCCATTGTATGAACGATGAACATGTCCACTAAATCTTCTCTAGCACCATCCAACCAGTTATTAAATGGCTGAAAGAAAGAAAACTCCATTAAAACATTTTTATTTAACCAAGAAAAAAAACAATTTAATTAAAAATGAACTAAACTAAAATGCCAATAAAAAAAAAAAAAAAAACAGGGTCTAACTTTCTCTAAAACAGAAAATTTAACAGCATTTGTTTAGAGACAACACATAAATTTCTCAGCAGTCCTGATAGCAAAAAATGTACAGTAGGAGCTATGGCCAGTTTTTCAAGAAACAGGCACAATTTCCTCAGCAGTAGCACATTTTATTATCTCTAGAGGTCTGCATGGGCCTTATTTGATAAGCCCGGCCTGGATTTGTCAATTGCAGCTATCATTTATTTAGGTCTGGACAGGCGTGTGATGGGCCATTTTGTATTATTTTGTCTTGCTGTTGTGTTTTATTAAATTGTGAAAATGAAATAATGAAATGAGATATTATTGAAAGCTGTGGTGGGCGGGTGAGACACACCTGCCTCCTGAAGATGACAGGGGCCTGTCGAAAGTACTAGAGGATTGGATGTGCGGGGCTGAATGGGTGTGACACTTGCAGTGGGAGTAGCAGCGGTTGTGAAACAGAAGGAGGAGTTTGATAATTAGAGTTGACCAAGGTTTAATCACCTGTGAATGTAAGGTTATGTACATAGTTTTTACTTGAATGGTATGAATGAGTTGTATGTGTGATTTTTATCGAATTGACAAGCATTATAGTAACATCTTATAAGGCAAAAGGAAAAAAAAAAAAACGATGTTTCACATCCGAAAATAAGAAGCGTAAGCAAGAAGTCTGTAAACCTGTGGAAGCGCAGTTACATCACGATGAATGACGTGTTGGAAGTGCGTGGTCATTGGAGGTTACCATGATCTTTATGGTGAGTGAATGGTTCTTCCTAATGGTTTTTTCATAAACTTTGACAATTATCACAGAATATAACCTTTAAAGAGAGAGGAAAAGAAGACTTAAGTGCATTCAAAAGCTCCCTTTCTCTGAACTCAGGGGTGACTGCAAGTGGAGACCAAAATTCCTGAAACCTATCAAGCTATTTTATAGAACTAGGTACATGCAGAGCGACAAGAGGTTATAAACATCCTGCACAATTTAAAACTGGTTTCAAGCACAGAAATATTTTATACACTATCTACTAACAAGTAATTGGACACCCCTGCAATCGACGATATCTGCGGTCCTGATACAAGTCACGGCCGCCGCCGTTAAATATCGTTTGGGAAACAACAATGCAACCAGTCGCATGCAAGATGCCACGCAGTTCGGAGCTCTCTGATTTTGAGAAAGGTGTAATCGTCGGGTATCACAGAAATGGCCGATCCATACGTTGACATATCCAGCGAGTTGAAGTACCCAAAATTGACAGTGGACTACGTGATTGGCAAGTGGAAGATGAGAGGTGACTGTCGCAATGTGCCCCGACCCGGCAGACTCACAAAAGTGGGAGTTAGAGACCGACGGGTGCTGGCCAGAGAAATTCGGAAGAACCGCACCAAATCTATGGGCCACATCCGCGAGGAGCTTCAACAGGCATCTGGGAGTGTTCTTTCGATGTATACCATCCGTAAGGAAGCCCATCTCTTCGGTTATCATGGACGTGCTGCCGCCCACAAGCCTTTGATCACCAAGTCCAATAGCGCTGCTCGGCTAACGTGGTGTAAAGAACGTCGACAGTGGACCGTTGAACAGTGGAAACAGGTTCTCTGGAGCGACGAATCAAGGTTCACCCTCTACCATTGGGATGGCAGGGTCTGGGTTTGGCGTCTGCCTGGAGAACGCCTCCTGCCGGAATGTATTGTGCCAACTGTGAAGTTCGGCGGCGGTGGAATTATGCTATGGGGGTGTTTCTGCTGGTATGGCACGGGACCCTTGGTCGCAATTCCTGGTAGACTCAACACCAAGACCTATTGCACCATTTTGGATGACCATGCGCTTCCTACGTTGTGGCAGTTTTACGGGGTGGACCCATGTTACTTTCAGGATGACAATGCCACCTGTCATGTTGCGAGGTCTACCATGGTTTGGTATGGTGACAGTGGGGTTATTCGAATGGACTGGCCTGCACAGAGCCCGGACCTTAACTCTATCGAGCACCTCTGGGACGAATTGGAGCATCGACTTAAGGGGTGCCCCCACCGTCCGAAATCGGTGAAGGAACTGACCTGTCTTCTCCATGCCGAGTGGAAGAAAATACCGCTAGCCGTCGTAGAACGCCTGGTTGAGAGTATGCCCCGGAGGGTCGCAGCTGTAATCGCCGCTCGTGGAGGCTCCACCAACTATTGATGGTGAATAAACTTTGTTTTCCTTTGCTATCACAGGTGTCCAATTACTTGTTGGTAGATAGTGTATATATATATATATATATAAGGCAACATGATATATCTCAATAATAACGCAAGGAACTGCACACCAAGTATACATAAGATAGTACAACTATGCTAGTTATCCGAATTTATTGGCGTAGATAAAATAAAGGTTTCCCAGCTTTTGCACATCAGCCAGATGGCTTTTTTCAAGAAAGGTAGACAGAAAACTGCAAACTGGATAATAGAACATTTCAACAATTTGAATATGCCCCCGATGGCTAAACCATTCTTTATCAAAAATTAGAAATTATAAGCAAAACATTTGTTATGAGTACCTGTATCTGATGCAGGAAGAATTTTTAAAATCGGAGTTGCAATTAAGTTACACGCCCTGCGGAAAATCTATGCATTCCTTGAAAATGTTGAAACTATATGAGAAACATTTTGCACCGCAAATGCTCTTTAACAAAGAAAGGAATTTTTGAAATCAGACTCTTGGAGGCAGAGATATTGACAAAAGGAAGATGTACATCTACACCCCCTGGTGGTTGGGGTCGACGGGGATCTCTCAGGGAAAGAGTTCGAGCAGGCGGTTTGCGGGCAGAACCCAGAGCTCGAGAACGGGTTCAAAGCCTGTTTTCCCCATCAAGGGCAAGGGAGGTAGGGTCCACTGTGTCACAGACGTGGAGCCCAAGGCCTTCCAGCACTTGGTGAGGCGGAAGACGCTGAACTTGGGTTGGTCAGTGCTCCGCCTAAAGGAATTTTTGAGGGAGGTCAGGTGCTTTCGGTGCAATGGCTTCGGCCATCTCCGAGGCAACTGGCCCAAGTCAGAAGCAAGGTGCGGCAATTGCGGTGAAGTTGGGCACCTGCACCACCAGTGTGCAGCCGCCCCAAAGTGCAGCAGCTGCACTGCTGCGAATGCCAAGTTCCGTCTGATGTTGGACGTCGCTCACTCCAGCTACAGTAAGACGTGTCCCAGTCTTATCAGGGAACTTGAGCAAAGGAAAAGCCGGGTCAACTATGGTTGACAGATGGTAGTACCCTCGAAGGTACGTTGCTCTTGATATTGAGCTTTTTGGGTCTATTGAACAAGGGGATCCTGATGACCCTGGCCCGGGGTCATCACCACAGCACTGGTCCTAGAGTTGTGGACCCTGTTGATTTTGTGATGTGTTTTTATTATTTTTCAGTGTTTGAATGTTTGTGAGAGGGGTGCATGGGACCCTCATAGTGAAATGTGCGTGTCTGTAATCCACTCTGATACCAAATAAAGGACTTTTGTCCCAAAAACTTGCGTTGGTGAGCGATCTCCCGGCCACGAGATGGGATATTTTTGAAAAAGTTGCTTGCCCCAACTGCCCATAGCAGGTCGCACACACCGGCTGTGACAGAAGGGTGTAAGGTACCGGTCCCGTGGGGGAGGCAGATCCCCACAGGTCTCTAGACCGAATCTGTCCGAGTGGAAGACTGTGGTTTCCGGTGACTGACAGGCTAGCTGTCGGAACGCCTTCAGGGATCCTAAATAATCCCAAACTATTCGAGAGAGTTCCGCATTTCCCTGCGAGGTCTACACTAACACGGTGCAGGTAAAGTCATCAGCCTAGGTTACACCCCTTGGTGGGAAAACTATACACTATTTCAACAGGGTTCCCACTCAAAAGTAATAAAAAAATTCCCTGACTTTTCCAGGTTCTCCAGGTGTTTTTTAAAGTATTCCAGAGTGGCATATTGTTACATTTCATTCCATTCCATTCATTTTTCTCACCAAAGCACACACTTGTAAATTCTTTAAGTAATTTGTCTTTATAAAATTACCTGCTTTTCATTAATAACAACTAACTGTGCACATTATTTTCTGTACTAAAGTTCCGTGAACTTTTGTGAATACTACCCACACGGAATTTGTAAATACATTCCCATAGAAACAGGTCATATATAAGAAAAAATCAGTCAGTTGAATAGTTTCAGTTTTTCTATAACACAATGCAGCTAAGCTTAATGATGGAATGGCTCTGTTCAAAGAAACATGTTTCAAGAGAACCAACAGACAAAGGACTTTGATCCATCATTTGGTTGGTTCTCTTGTGAAGTGTTTCTTCAATGAAGCAGGAGCCATTGTGCCTAATTGTTCCATGTTATAATTGTGAATACTACCCACACGGAATTTGTAAATACATTCCCATAGAAACAGGTCATATGTAAGAAAAAATCTGTCAGTTGAATAGTTTCAGTTTTTCTATAACACAACGCAGCTAAGCTTAATGATGGAATGACTTTGTTCAAAGAAACATGTTTCAAGAGAACCAAAAGACAAAGGACTTTGATCCATCATTGGGTTGGTCCTCTTGTGAAGTGTTTCTTCAAGCAGGAGCCATTGTGCCTAATTGTTCCATGTTATAACTGTGAATACTACCCACACGGAATTTGTAAATACATTCCCATAGAAACAGATGATATATAAGAAAAAATCAGTCAGTTGAATAGTTTCAGTATTTCTATAAAACAATGCAGCTAAGCTTAATGATGGAATGGCTCTGTTCAAAGAAACATGTTTCAAGAGAACCAACAGACAAAGGACTTTGATCCATTATTTGGTTGGTCCTCTTGTGAAGTGTTTCTTCAAGCAGGAGCCATTGTGCCTCATTGTTCCATGTTATAACTGTGAATACTACCCACACGGAATTTGTAAATACATTCCCATAGAAACAGGTCATATGTAAGAAAAAATCTGTCAGTTGAATAGTTTCAGTTTTTCTATAACAGAATGCAGCTAAGCTTAATGATTGAATGGCTCTGTTCAAAGAAACATGTTTCAAGAGAACCAACAGACAAAGGACTTTGATCCATCATTTGGTTGGTTCTCTTGTGAAGTGTTTCTTCAATGAAGCAGGAACCATTGTGCCTAATTGTTCCATGTTATAATTGTGAATACTACCCACACGGAATTTGTAAATACATTCCCATAGAAACAGGTCATATGTAAGAAAAAATCTGTCAGTTGAATAGTTTCAGTATTTCTATAAAACAATGCAGCTAAGCTTAATGATGGAATGGCTCTGTTCAAAGAAACATGTTTCAAGATAACCAACAGACAAAGGACTTTGATCCATTATTTGGTTGGTCCTCTTGTGAAGTGTTTCTTCAAGCAGGAGCCATTGTGCCTAATTGTTCCATGTTATAACTGTGAATACTACCCACACGGAATTTGTAAATACATTCCCATAGAAACAGGTCATATGTAAGAAAAAATCTGTCAGTTGAATAGTTTCAGTTTTTCTATAACAGAATGCAGCTAAGCTTAATGATTGAATGGCTCTGTTCAAAGAAACATGTTTCAAGAGAACCAACAGACAAAGGACCTTGATCCATCATTTGGTTGGTTCTCTTGTGAAGTGTTTCTTCAAGCAGGAGCCATTGTGCCTAATTGTTCCATGTTATAACCACTGCCTGCAGAAATTGAACAAAAGCTTAATAACTGGCAATTTTAAAAATTCAATTTTGCATCTTTTTTTAGAGAATAAAGGAAATACTTAATATAACTGAAAGTACGACCTACCAAATTCTGGGAAGACAGTAATTGCAAGCAAAAGTATGAAATCTTGAAAAAATAAGTTTTTTTTTGGCAAAATAAAGTGTCCATTGATTTTTACAAAAAAAAAAAAAAAAAAAAGGGTAATTTTCCCTGAGTTTTGAAACCATTTTCAAATTCCCTGAGAATTCCAGATTTTCCCTGTTTTCCAGTTCCAGGTTGAGTGGGAACCTTGTTTAAGCAGGAGTTACTATCAAAAAGCCTGTTCTGAGGAGAGCAATATCAGTTCACAAAAAAAAAAAAAATAATAATAATAATTTAATCGAGATTTCTGGAGCTCAGATTTTGCTGCAAATACATCACAAGCAGACAAACGCTTAGGCCCCCTGGTGGCCAAACCGTTCCTTGCCAAAAATTTGAAATTATATGAAAAACATTTCTCACAAGGCGCTGTTTCCGAAGCAGGAAACAATTTTCAAATCGGAGTTTTAGAAGCAGAGATATAGAGAAAAAAAAAAAAAGGAATTTACCTTTACGCCCCTAGCGGAAAATCTATGCGTTACTTGAAAAAGAGACTGCCTAAAATAGTCTTCGTCATAAATTGCATCGAAGGGAAAATTTTTCAATCAGATATTTATAAGCAAATATATGCAATAAAATGTATTTTGAATTCGATATCATCTGCACTTACGCCTTCTAGCGGCGAAGTTGTGCATCGGGGGGGGGGGGGACAGAATGCAAGGATCATCATTCTCACATTTCAAGCTTCACAATGCAAAAAGAATCTTTCAAATCGAACTAGCCGCCCCGGCGGCGCAGTGGTCTAAGCGATGGCATCTGACTATTCATCCAAAAGGGGTCCGGGTTCGAATCCCGGTGAGGCATGGATGTTGTTTTTGTCTTATGGCACTGGCTCTCTCCCTTCCCTGGAACCAGTGACCCTGAATTAGGGACGGGCGACTGCTTATAGCCCATTGAGTTGTTCACGGTGGTCGTTAAACCTCCAATGAAAAAAAAAAAAAAAAATCGAACTAACAGTTGCATAGATATGGTGTCCACAGATGGACGGACTGTAGTATGGCGAGAACGATCTCCGAGATGGGCCTTGTAAATAATGGTGAGGAATCCCGAGATCGCCGAAAAAGCAGCGCAGCTGGCTTTGGTTAAGCACTGCCATAAACTGGTGGCATCTCTAAAACGTTGGTACTTACCACTGCAGCTACAATAATCGATGCGGACGAATTTACTATGCAAAATCGGGCAGTTTCAGGGGGAAATTACAAACATTTATGAGGAAAAAATGAGAAAAAAAAAGTTGAGAGAGTTTCAAAATTCCTGATTTCTGGATTTGATTGCTTTAAAAATTCCGGAAATTTCCGGAACACAATCATCCCTGTCTGAACTAGTAAGAGGTATCACTACAGAAGTCAATCCCCATACAGATTAGGGATAGGAAGTTGTCCCACTCTCTCATACCCCCCCCCCCCCCGTTCAACGATGTCTCAAACTCCACAGAACACCCACATTTGCTTGGGGTTGAATCTTTTTGTTGTCAACCAAACCCAAAGTGGTTTTACCATCTTAATACCTACAGATGGTAAAAAACACCATAAATGCCGCTTCTCGCCTTTGTGATTATGTCCTGAGCTATGTTACGGAAGTAAGCAAAGCCAGCAAAACAGACCAGGAAATTGGGGGGAAACACTACTTTTTTCTTTCTTTACCATTGTGATAGAAATAATGGGTCAATTTGTCTTGGTCCGTTACTTTGTTCTCTAAACTAAAAAAAAGCCCAACCCAGCCTCTGCAAACCTTTAGTTATCTTTAAGTGATTTCACGACCCTTCAGTTTCTGAGGTAAACATCTAACAGGACAGAGCACCTCATTTCCCATAAGCATGCCATTCAACTTCTGTATGTGCCATCTCCGTACCTATGAATTTCTGTCCCATTTCCGTACATATCCAGGTCATCTAGTGCCATTTCCGTACACAGAGGTCAAGATCTGTAAGCAGTGAGATACGCATTAAGGAAGACAGAGGATCAGAGACGTACTGATGACCTGATGACCTCTCCAGCCCCCTCCCCGCTGCATGAGGGTTCAGGACTGTAAGGATCTCTACCCTCAAGAAAAATATTTTACACAATTTTTTTGTGGAAACTTCACACAAAACTGGTTAAACAAATAGCTCGGAACTGTTGACGGTGGCTTTAAACGAAATATTAAAAAACAATTAAAATGAAAACCAATTAAAAAGAAAAGAAATGTTTTTTTCTTCCCGCAGTTTCGAAATTAAACATCTGCCACAAATGCTGAAGATCGTAAAGATAGCATTAATGGAGAGCCTGTTGGTCCTTCAATTTCATTCCTGTTCCCACTTACCCTACCACGAGTGCCTATTGGTTGACAGAAACAACGAATAGCGATCTCTTTGACGTCTGAGGAATTCGCACGGGGGGATCAGCTTTTACTTTCTCCCTTAGCCCCACATCCGATACCAGGTGCGGTGAAACAACTATACGGAAATGGCACTCACTGATCTGCTATACACAGAAATGGGACAAATTTCCTTTTGTACGGAAATGGCATGTACGGAACTGGGAAGCGATCCGCCATAAGATAACATGGCAATATCCCAGATTGGGCACCTCTCATATCCATCAGGGAATGCAATCACAACATGCTGATGCAGCACAGAAGGTAAAAGTGTACGTTTTAAGGAGTCATCACCGAATTGCAACTTGTCTTTACACCTTACCACAAAAATATCAATATCTCTCCTGCAGAGCACCCACATTCCCCCAAAAATGGACTCTCCTCACTCTGACGTTCCTCAGCTTTGAAAAATTAATAAAATTACTTTTTATCTTTCCTAAAAACAACGACAACAAAAAGCCTCGAACAAAGATCTTAACTCTTTCCACGTTTATAAGTCTGGAGAAATTCGAAGCCCCTGTGGTGTAGCGGAAGCATATCCGGCGCGTAACTGGAAGACCCTGGGTTCGACTCCCGGTGGCAGCCAATGAGAATTTTTCTGTGACTCACTTATCAACGTGGAAAGAGCGAAGATCTTTGTTTGATGTTCCTGGTCCACGTTAAATGTCTGTATTGATTATTCATTCGCCTTCTAATTATTTCTTCAGTTGCTGCTTACCATCTTTGGTGAATCCCCAGCATTGTGCGGAGCTCCAAGAAGCAACCTGCCAAATTGGTTTGGCAGTTAGCGTGTGTGAGTCTGGAGGAATTCGAGGCCGCTGTGGTGTAGCGGAAGCATATCCGGCGCGTAACTGGAAGACCCTGGGTTCGACTCCCGGTGGCGGCCAATGAGGATTTTTCCGTGACTCACTTATAAACGTGGAAAGAGCGAAGATCTTTGTTTGAAGTTCCTGATCCACGTTAAATGTCTGTATTAATTATTTATTCGCCTTCTAATTATTTCTTCAGTTGCTGCTTACCATCTTTAGTGAATCCCCAGCATTGTGCGGGGCTCCAAGAAGCAACCTGCCAAATTGGCTTGGCAGTTAGCGTGTGCGAGTCTGGAGGAATTCGAGGCCGCTGTGGTGTAGTGGAAGCATATCCGGCGTGTAACTGGAAGACCCTGGGTTCGACTCCCGGTGGCGGCCAATGAGAATTTTTCCGTGACTCACTTATAAACGTGGAAACAGTGAAGATCATTGTTTGATGTTCCTGGTCCACGTTAAACGTCTGTATTAATTATTCATTCGCCTTCTAATTATTTCTTCAGTTGCTGCTTACCATCTTTGGTGAATCCCCAGCATTGTGCGGGGCTCCAAGAAGCAACCTGCCAAATTGGCTTGGCAGTTAGCGTGTGCGAGTCTGGAGGAATTCGAGGCCGCTGTGGTGTAGCGGAAGCATATCCGGCACGTAAGTGGAAGACCCTCGGTTCGACTCCCGGTAACGGCCAATGAGGATTTTTCCGTGACTCACTTATAAACGTGGAAAGAGTGAAGATCTTTGTTTGATATTCCTGGTCCACGTTAAATGTCTGTATAAATTATTCATTCGCCTTCTAATTATTTCTTCAGTTGCTGCTTACCATCTTTGGTGAATCCCCAGCATTCTGCGGGGCTCCAAGAAGCAACCTGCCAAATTGGCTTGGCAGTTAGCGTGTGCGAGTCTGGAGGAATTCGAGGCCGCTGTGGTGTAGCGGAAGCATATCCGGCACGTAAGTGGAAGACCCTCGGTTCGACTCCCGGTGGCGGCCAATGAGGATTTTTCCGTGACTCACTTATAAACGTGGAAAGAGCGAAGATCTTTGTTTGATGTCCCTGGTCCACGTTAAATGCCTGTATTAACAAAAAGCCTCTTTTCACTCTGGTATCCCTTTCTTTTCTTTCTTTTAACCTTTTTTATAGCCACTTCTGGCTATTGGTATCTCCCAATGTGTTCCATCTATTTCTATCCTGAGCTTGTTGGTGCCAAAGAACTCCCAATTGTTTTCCTTATATCATCTGACCATCTTCTTTCAGGCCTTCCAGCTGATCTTTTACCTTCATATGGCCACCACTACAGTAAAACTTCCATCCACCTAATGTCCTTCAGCCTTGCAATGTGTCCTTACCATTTTCAATTCTTTCAAAGTATGTTTTCTCCGATATCAAAAAAATTGTTTTAGCTCTTATTTCTTCATTTTTGATTTTACTTTTGAGTCTTATGTTTAGCAGACATCTTTCCATTCTTTCGGTATTTTGCATTTTGTCTATTTTTTTTTTTTATTGGCCAGGTTTCTGCTCCATATGTCATAACAGGCAATACACATTGGTTGAAGAGTCCTGCTCAAGGTTCGTACTCTTCCAAGCAAAATAAATTCAAGCACTTTTCAAGGACTTTTTAAACCCAAATTATCATACACTGCTGGACAGTTGCTAAGGACGGATCATGAACGGCTATATAGCGCAAAAAAAAGTAAGTGTGGTTGGATGCCAAGTGAAATAAAATAATGTCAGAATGCCAGGACATTACAAGAAAGACAATTTATTGCGCTCTGAAATCCAGAAGGCTTTGGAACGTGTTCAAGGGACAAACAGGCCATTTTGTGCAGAATACATAAACGTGAAAAAAATGCAATTACCGTCCGCAGGCATTCCGGCGTAAGATGGAGGGCGATGCAAGATTCCACACGTCGTGTCATGCTTTGCACAACATTATCAAGCAGCTGTTGTGGTAATTTATCCCATTCCTCTGTCAGTGCACGGATGAGGGTGTCCTTGTTTATTGGAGGGCATTGGCGACCAGCAAGACTCCTCCCCAAAGCATCCCACACATTTTCAATGGGATTCAGATCTGGAGAACGTGCTGGCCATAGGAGGCGTTGAATATCCTCGCTCTCAAGACACTCCTGGACAACGACTGTTCGATGACATGTTGCGTTGTCGTCCATGAAAATGAATCTATCACCGACAGCACCACGGAACATGCGAACATGAGGTAGCAGAACATCATTAATGTATCGTTGGCCAGTCATAGTCCCAGTTGGAAGCACATAGAGGGACGTACGGCCATTGATCATGATGCCAGCCCATACCATGACACTACATGTCGGATATCGGTCCCTTTCCTGTATGTTTGCTGGACAATATGCAGTACCACTATCACGCCAGATCAGTTGTCGTCGACAATCAGACAATAGACTGTATCTACTCTCATCTGAGAAGAGGACAGCAGACCAGTCGTTATCAGTCCAATTGCGATGTTGATGGCACCATTGCAAACGGGCGGTACGGTGACGTCCGGACAATGGGATGCACACAACAGGACGGTGGGCATATAGTCCTCCTTCATGCAAACGTCTGGCGACAGTTTTTCGGGAGATCTGCTTGCCAGTAGCAGCCATAAACTGATTTGCTACCTCACTAGCTGAGCTGCGCCGGTGTCTTTTTCTTGATAGCACTATGTACCGATCTTCTGCAGGTGTCGTACTGCGAACATGACCTCCCCCGTGACGTTTGCTACACTCTCCATTTGTTTGAAATGATTTCCAAAGCCTTGAAACAACACTGTGGCTGACGTCGAACTCCCTGGCAACATCTGTTATTTTTCGCCCTTCTTCAATCTTGCCAATACTACGGCCACGCGTAAAATCATCTAGGTGATGTCGGGAAGACATACTGAAAATTGCAAGTTCGTCAATTGATTCTTTCCCTTTCAACTTTGCGTTTGAACAACAACGGTCAATACGCGTCAAATCCTTTATATCTCTTATCAGCACTATGACGTCACGAACAAGTTCGGCAATCCAAAATTTGCATACGCACAACACATCTTACTGTATCCCGCACTTATGCTAATTTCCACATTTTCCTGCCTTCCATTTTATGGTTGCTATCGTTGCTATTGTCATCCGTCCTTAGCAATTGTCCGGCAGTGTATGTATGTATTGTCGGTCGGTCAGTAGGTAGGTGTTTTAGTAAGTTCAGACTATTAATCTTAACTGGAACAGGCACATCTCAATGGCCTGTCTCCTACTCCTTGTCCTCAGTTGGTTTATTTTATTAACTTTGAATTGACCCTCTGTTTTGGTATTTTTCAAAATCATTTCATTTCAATGAATATTTTGAAAGGGTACATTATTTTTGTATTCATCTGATGGTATGACACTTATTGTTTGCTTTAACTTTTTATTTCTGTTGCATGACTTTGATGCATCCAGGAGACGAAGGGTCCACGCATAAAGTACAAGTAATTCCTGGAAGTTCCACCCACCGATAAGAACGCGTCCCTGAGCCCAGTAAACAGAAGCCCATCACAATTTGTGAATACCATATATCATCATCATCATCATTGTCAACCATTATCAATCCACTGCTGGACGAAGGTCTCCCCAAGTTTCCTCCACAACGGTCTGTCTTGTGCCAGTCTCCTCCATGTCACCCCTGCATACTTTCGAATTTCATCCACCCATCTCCCATGTGGTCTTCTTCTGGGTCTTTTCCTGTCCCTTGGAATCCAATCTAAAATTTCAGCTGTCCATCGATGATCTGTCCTTCTGGCAGTATGTCCAGCCCATTGCCATTTCAGGGATTTAACTCTGATCATGATGTCTTCCACTCTTGTCATTTTTCGGATCCACGAGTTCCTCTTCTTATCTCTCCTGGTTACACCAAGCATGCACCTCTCCATGCTTCTTTGAGTTGTCTGCAGCCTTTGTATGTCTCTTTTAGTTAAGGTCCACGTCTCTGCACCATACGTAAGCACTGGAAGGATGCATTGATCAAACACTTTTCTTTTAAGACATAATGGCATATTGCTCTTGAAAATTATGCTGTTTCTTCCAAAAGCTCTCCAGGCAAGTTTTGTACGCCGATTAATTTCTTCATCAATGTGACCCTCACTTGATATCTGCTGTCCAAGATAAACGTACGTGTCTGTTATCTCCAGCTTTTTTCCATCAATCGATAAATCTTCATTTCTTGTAAAAGCATTGAACATCACTTTTGTCTTCTGAAAGTTCATTTTTAATCCCACTTCTTTACTCTTGTCAGCAAGTTCCTGGATCATACTCTGCAGCTCTGATGGGGTAGTTGCAAAAATGACTACGTCATCAGCAAAACGAAGGTGGGTTAGATAATCTCCATTAATCTTTATCCCCTTGTTTTCCCAGCTCAGTGACTGAAAAACACCCTCCAATGTGGCATTAAAGAGCTTCGGAGATATGGTGTCACCTTGTCTCACTCCCTTTCCAATTTTTATGTGTGTTGTATTTTCAAACAGCCTAATCTTTGCACCATATATACTCGCGTATAAGTCGAGAAATTCGGGACAAAATGAGAGCTTCCAAGTAATGGGGTCGACTTATACGCAGGGTCTAAAAAAATCGTAAGTCCAAAAGTTCTTCCCGTGAGGCAAAAGGCAATCTATCCCAAAAGAAATAAAAATGCCGATGCAGTATTAATTATGAAATTGCAACCCTCCGACAGAAAAAAAAAAGAAAGAAAGAAAAAACACCGATGTGGTAGAATTACGAAATCGCGACCCTCCGAATTTCTCCGCGCTTTGCAAAGTCTCCTCTCTCCTGGCTTTGCGTATCCACAGCGCAGTCACAGCCGTGCATAGAAAGCTCCGCCCTTCCGACTACCAGTTGATTGCGCTGACCTTCGACATAACGGAGCCATGCGACAGCCAGTGTTAGGTGTTGCTTGTTCTTAATCGTACGTGTTTTTCTTGTTCTTAATCCCACATGTTTTTCTTGTTCTTAATCGCACGTGTCTTGCTTCTCCTATTATGGGTGACACGGATTGTGTAAAGAAACGGATGTCCTATAACGTAGGATTCCAGCTGAAAGTGGTTTCTTTTGCAGAAAATACTAACAACTGTGCTGCTTCATGTCAATTTGGCATTAACGAAAAACTGATTCGAGATTGGCGTAAAAAAAAAACGAACTTGGTGAAAATCCCAAAATTGCAAAAGGCGCTGCGCCGTGGAACGACATCTTTCCCAGAACTGGAAAGTGTCTTGAATGATTGGATTGTGGGCTGCAGACAAAATGGTTACATTGTAATGCAAACTGGTATATGTGTGCGAGCAATGAAGCTCGCAAAAGATGAAAAGTTTGCAGCCGCAAATAACACTTTTCGTGTCTCACCAGGTTGGTGCACAAGGTTCATGAACCGCTATGGGTTGTGTCTACGCCAGTGCACCAATATTGCACAAAAGTTACCTCGTGACCTCGAAGCAAAGATAATGGAATTTCAAAAGTATGTAATTCAAAAGCGAAAAGAGACTGCTTTTGAACTTTCCCAAATAGGGAACACGGATGAAACCGCCATGTGTTTCGACCTTCCTGGAAATAAGACAGTGAACCAAAAGGGAGAATATCTTGATCAAAACGACTGGCCACGAAAAATCTAGTTTCACGGATGTTCTTCCCTGTTTGGCCGACGGCAGTAAGCTACCTCCGGTAATTATTTTCAAACGCAAAACTCTGCCGAAAAGCGTTGTCCTTCCGTCTGGTGTGCTCGTTCGTGTCCATGAAAAAGGATGGATGAACGAATCCGGAACAACTGACTGGTTAAAGAATGTGTGGAACAAAAGGCCAGGTGCACTTTTGAGGAAACCTCCTCTTTTGGTGTGGGATATGTTTGTTGCACACCGTTGTGCAGAAGTGAAAAAACTGCAGAAAATTCAAAAACAACTCTTGCTGTCATCCCAGGTGGGTTGACATCTGTTCTTCAACCACTAGATGTCTGCCTTAATAAGCCCTTCAAGGACAATGTGCGGAGGTATTGGGCAGATTGGATAAGTTCCGATTTGCCGACTGAAACCAAGGGCGGAAATCTAAAGAAGCCGGATACTGTTTTGATTGCACGATGGGTCAAGGATGCTCGGGATGCGATACCTGCGGAAATGGTCGTGAAATCATTCAAGAAATGTTGCATTAGTAACAAACTTGATGGCACAGAGGATGATGAGATTTTTATGAGTGATGATGACAGTGATTCTGATGACACAGGCATAGATGGGAATACTGATGTTAATGATGACGCGCCGATGACGGAGAAAGACTTTTTTGAACTGTTTGGCGAGTCTGACTCGGAATCGGATTTTGAAGGGTTCCGAAGAAGTTTTTGGGTATGAAAATTAAATTTAGTATTATATATATAATTTTTTTTTCGTTTTCAAATGTTTTTGAATAAATTCATTGAAATTTTTTTTCTCATTCCGGGATTGACTTATACGTGAGTTTCCGATGTCTTGTGATTTTTTCCTCTGAGATGGGGGGTCGACTTATACGCGAGTATATACGGTACATCATTCCACTTATTTTACTCACATGGCTGATGCTTTCCTCTGTAGTGATATCATAGCCAAGGCACCAGCTGTCCACACACTGCCCTGGGTTGAATGCAAGTTCTGCGTTACTTGATCAGCTTGGTGTTTTTATCAGAACTACATAGAAATCTCCTATACATCTTTTTAGCACAATCATTGAACACATGCTCTGTCATATCATTGCTTAAGAAAAAATCAAGTACTATTTATAGTGCCTTAAACTTTTTCAAGTACTTTCAAGGACTTGAAAATGAACTTTTTTTATTCAAGGACTTTTCATGGAGTGCACAAACCATGTTGCTTTGTTCTCAAGCTCTATTTCACTATTTAAAAATCTCTTCAATTTTCCAAAAGCTGACCATCCCATTCCTATTCTTCTTTTCTCTTCTGGCATGATTCCCTGTTTCTCCATTGTTATCAATTTTCTTAAGTATACATACTCATCTACATTTTCAATTTCTTTATTGTTTACCTTAATAATAGCGCCTCTTTCATCTTATCCTTTTCGGTTTGTCATTATTTTGGTTTTCTCAGAGTTAATGTTTAATCCAATTTCTGTTGATTTAGTTATTAAATCTTCTATCATTTCTTTTAAATCTTCCATATTGTTTGAAATAATGAGAATGTCATCAGTAAATTTTAGGTTATTCAATTTAAGTCTATTAATGTTGACTCCTTTATTGGACCATTCTAAATTATGCATTATATATTCCAGAATTAATGTGAAGAGTTTAAGAAAAATGGTGTCTCCTTGCCTTATTCCTTGATTAATATAAAATTCTTCACTTATTTCATTGAGAATGGTATTTGCTGTAGCATTTTAGTAAATACATTTTATTATGTAAATATATTGTTTTGGGATGCCATAATTTCTAAGAGCTTCTATTATTGATGGTGTTTTTATACACACAATCAAAAGCTATTTTAAAATCCATGAAAGCTGTATAAAGAGGAAGGTGGTATTCACTGCATTTTTCAACAAGCAAGCTTATTGATTGAATATGATCCATTGTGTTGGATTTTTTTATGAAACCACCTTGTTCAGGGGGTTATATTGAATCAAGTCTTGTTTCTAATCTATTAGTTATAATTCCAGTGAAAATCTTATAAATGTGGGATAACAAGCTAATACATCTATAGTTTTCTAATTTTAATTTACTGCCTTTTTTATGCAGTAAAAACATGTTTGCCTTGTTCTACATTTGGGCTGTTTCTCCTTTTATAAATGCATTTATTGAAAAGGACTTTCAATTCTTGTTTTAGAGTACCCTCACCTTCTCCAATCATCTCTATTATTAGACCATCCACTCCAGCAGTTTTATTGTTCTTTATTTGTTTTAATGCTTTTTCTATTTCAAAAATTTATATTGGAGATAAATCAGTATGGATACATAAATTTCGCCAAAACAAAAACCGAAATTTTGCAAAAAATATATATTTTAAAATAAAAAATTTCGCATTTATTCACAAAAACTGAAGATGCAAAAAAAAGGTTTTTCAAAGTTTACTTTACTTACTTTACTGTTTTTCAAAGTTTACTTTACTGTTTTTCAAAGTTTTCTTACTGGTAGGCTAAGTTCCAAAATACTTAGTTAAAAGCTAACAACATTGTCATCATCATCATCAACCATTATCAATCCACTGCTGGACAAAGGTCTTCCCAAGTTTCCTCCAGAACGGTCTGTCTTGTGCCACTCTCCTCCATGTCACTCCCACATACTTTCGAATTTCATCCACCCATCTCCCATGTGGTCTTCTTTTGGGTCTTTTCCTGTCTCTTGGAATCCAATCTAAAATTTCGGCTGTCCATCAATGGTCTATCCTTCTGGCAGTATGTCCAGCCCATTGCCATTTCAGGGATTTAACTCTGATCATGTCTTCCACTCTTGTAATTTTTCTGATCCACGAGCTCCTCTTCTTACCTATCCTGGTTACACCAAGCATGCACCTCTCCATGCTTCTTTGAGTTGTCTGCAGCCTTTGTATGTCTCTTTTAGTTAAGGTCCACGTCTCTGCACCATACGTAAGCACTGGAAGGATGCATTGATCAAACACTTTTCTTTTAAGACATAATGGCATATTGCTCTTGAAAATTATGCTGTTTCTTCCAAAAGCTCTCCAGGCAAGTTTTGTACACTGATTAATTTCTTCATCAATGTGACCCTCACTTGATATCTGCTGTCCAAGATAAACGTACGTGTCTGTTATCTCCAGCTTTTCTCCATCAATCGATAAATCTTCATTTCTTGTAAAAGCATTGTACATCACTTTTGTCTTCTGAAAGTTCATTTTAAATCCCACTTCTTTACTCTTGTCTGCAAGTTCCTGGATCATACTCTGCAGCTCTGATGGGGTAGTTGCAAAAATGACTACGTCATCAGCAAAACGAAAGGTGGGTTAGATAACCTTCATCCCTTTGTTTTCCCAGTTCAGTGATTGAAAGACATTTTCCATTGTGGCATTAAAGAGCTTCGGAGATATGGTGTCACCTTCTCTCACTCCCTTTCCAATTTTTATGTGTGTTGTATTTTCAAAAAGCCGAATCTTTGCACTTGCATTTTCATAGATGTTATTAATAATATTAATGTATGCATCTTCAATACCGCAGGATTTCAGAGCCATTGTAACTGCTGATGGTTTCACGGAATCAAAGGCTTTTTCATAATCGATAAAAGCCATGCACAATGGAAGTTCATATTCCCTCGCTCTTTCAATTAGTTCTCTCAGTACGTGGATATGATCTATTGTGCTGTAGACACTCCTGAATGCAGCTTGTTCTCTCGGTTGAGCCATGTCCAGTGTTACCTTCAAACAGTGTGAAAGAACTTTATTGAAGATTTTATAACCACTGAGAGGAGGCTGATAGGTCTGTAGTTCCTGAGATCCTCAATGCCACCTTTTTTATGTAGCAGGATCATTGTAGCGTTGTTCCAATCCTCAGGAATCTTCCCTTCATTAAGGCATCAAGTGAAAATTTGGGCGAGTACTGTTTCGATTTCTCCACTTGCTTCTTGTATGATGTCTACAGTAATTCCATCTTCTCCTGGAGCTTTCCCCCGCTTCATGTTCTTGATTGCATGTGCAACTTCTGCTGGGAGGACTGGAAGAACTCTGGTACCTTTCATGTTCTCTGGAATACATGTATCATTCCTTTCATATAATTTGGAGTAGAAATCTTTTACTCTTGTCAAAATTTCACCCCTATTTCTTGTTACAGAACCATCTTCTTTTCTCGGTGCCATAATCTGTTTTCTTCCCTTACTGAGATGACCCTTTGCTATCTTTAGGCTTTGGTTGTTTTCAATTGCTTTCCTCACTAGTTCACAGTTTAATTTCCTTACGTCTTCAGTGATACTTTTTCGTACTGTCTTGCATAGCTCTATATATTCCACTTTGGAAGTCACATCTTCTTTAGTTGTCCTCATCACTCTTCTTTTTTGCATCAACATTTTGGTTTTTCCTGATAATTTGTTCACATGCAATTTGTTCTTAGACCCAGCTAATTTTGTTGCTGTTTCCATAAGAGCTTTGGTTACTTTTCTGTTAACTTCAGAAATATCCACTTCTTCCGATGTTAGGCCTTCTAAAGCAAAGAATCTGTTCTTCAGTTCCAATTTGAAGGTATTATGGTGTTTTTTAAAGGTTGGTTATGTCAATACATTTTGTTTGTCTTATGAGCTTTCCACGTTCGAGTTTACTGTTGAGGTAGTAGCCTGTATATTCTCTTCCTTGAGCCTTTTCCTTCTGTCAGTAATAACGATGTTGTACATACTGAAATATCTCTCAGCATCCACAACGTTAACAGAATTATGAAGGCTTCGAATAGCTGCCTTTGCATAGTTTAGGTAGCAGTACTTTGTTGATTTTAAAATCTGTATGACATCAACAGGAGTCTCTTGGTTGACCACTGTAAGTAGCTGTCTGTGAAAATGATTGTATCCATCCATGAGCTCATCCCGTGGCATGTCTTTAAAAAATGATATTTTAGAGAAGCTTTCCAATAATAAATTTGCGTTTAAAGACGATATGGGCGTGGTCACCGCTACAGATGGACAAAATAGTCTTCCAATATGCTGGTAGGCTTCATTTGTTGCGTTGGATGTCATGTGGAGAGTCAATTTGCCCTTCTAGATGAACATTACAAAATTTGCACATCACGATATTTGTATCGCTTAGATACAATCCCTCGTGGTCAAACTCTCTCACTCTATCAACTAATTCCTTCTTAGGACGGCCCGTATTGATATACTTCTACCAAACAGATCACGAGCTTTGTAGTTTACTAATGAAATGCAAAAACAAACATGTGCTCATTCGTATTCTTTCAAGGCCAGCCAGCCAGCCAGTGCGACTGAGTGGCGCTGGCTGACTCGCCGAGAGGGAAAGAGGTGTGGCCTGGGGTTTCCCGGGTAATGAATGCTGAGTAGGACAAGCACAGCGCCAGTGCTGCGTGAAATTACGTCCTATTTTTGCTTTGAATTTTTTAATTATCGAGATGTCGCGGAAAAGTAGTTAAAATCAAATTTTAATATTTATACGCTTATATTGACAAATTTCGCATTTATTAGCATCTATTTCATAAATACGAAAATTACGTATCCCTATATATCAGAGAGAGATATTGTTATAATCCATTTTTTCTGTTGATTCTGAAATTTTCTTTCTATCTTCACTTTTGTACAGGTTCATGTAGATTTTTTTGCTTCTCCTGTGACACTGGTCGGCATGAAAATCGGCCCCGACACCATTCCTACTGCTTCTTATGTAAAACGACCTCCTGAATCCGAATATGACCCCCGTTTTTGGGGAGCCCCCCCCCCACACCTAATTTTATCACTTTCCGATAATTTGGAGGGATGAAAAGGATTATTTCAGCCTTTACATTTCTTCTGAGGGGCTACAGAAGTGAAATGTTATAAAACATGAACATCTGTATCAAGGAGGTAGATTTGAGGGGATTTAAACCCCCTCCCCCAAATTGTAAAGAAATCATTACAAATGATTGATTTTACTGTTTTTTTGGCAATTTTTTCACTTATTTGCTACATATTCCAGCTTCCAGCCCCTCTCATCCTCCCCTAAAAACCCGCAAATAATAAAAATATATAGCAACAGTTCGGAACATTCACTCTACCACGCTGGCTCTCTCAATACCTCGCGCGGACAGGTTCCCACGGGGGGGGGATTGTGCACAGGTTTGCACGGGCTTTGACAAGGTCAAACTTGCATTGCTCTTATCACGATAATCCTGCACTGTAAGCATTATCTTCCCTCAGTTGATCTGTAGCGATCGTTGAGTCTACTTGTCGGTGTTCTAGGCGGGGATTCTGTGTTTCCAAGTTGTTTAAATTGTGTCAAACAATAGAAATTTGTTTACACCGGCCTTTTCCAAGTGAATAACAGTACGTGAGTGTAATTTGTGATTAATATAGAGCATTTATTTACTGTTTAATTCTGCCACGCGAGTGTATAAATCATCCCGATAGATTCTGCTATGTTTGCGGGGAATTGTTAAAGCGCAACGAAAACACCTTTCTCCGCTTCTTAAAACTGCTTATAAATTTTACTTTGATTGCAAAGTTGGCGATCAGGACAAGAATTGGGCTCCCACAGTTTGCTGCACTACTTGTTACAGTAGCTTGACCAAATGGCTGAAAGGTACCCGTAAATCAATGCCATTTGCTGTGCCCATGGTTTGGCGCGAACCTCACTGTCATCTCACAGATTGTTACTTTTCTATGACTTCCACCGTCGGGTTATCTAGCAACAAAAGTAAGCATACAATTCAGTATCCTAATATCCCTTCAGCTCTAAGACCAATTCCTCACAACGAATCATTGCCAATCCCAGTGCCCCCCAAAAACCTATACTCTAGAGCCAGAAACGGATGTGACATACTTTGAGCCACAGCTTGGACCATCACATGATACGTCCACCGACGATGAAGAGTGTTCTGCCGATTCAGCTCATCGAAAACCTCACCTCGTTACCAGTGGTGGCTCGTGGTTGGAAAAATAGGTGAAGAGGTACAAGAGCAGTATGAAAATATATATACTGTCTACAATGAAAATCCCTTAATGAGGACTTACTTATTTTTTGTACATTAAATAAATTTTTCTTCCTTTTAAAGCTGCAAATTTGTCGATTATGTCGTCATAAGATTGTTAGAAGGTTGTTTCTTCGTGAGCATCAACAAAATGTCTTCCTGAATAGAAATATTTACCAAAGAAGCAAGTCTATCTTGGGAACTAGTGTTTCTTGAGCAAGTTTGTATTCTTTTAAGAAAACTTCTTTCCACTGGCACACTTGTAGATGGAATTGTTAAACTGAGGAAAACCAATTTATAATCTTCTGTAAAAATGTCTTTGTCTCCGTGAAACACTCGAAGGAGTTCTTGAGTCAACATATTCCTTAATTTTTCATCGGCATATACAAGACTCAGTTCATTTTTAAGGCGCTGTGTTTAGTAAATATGTTTCCGTAAAAATGTAGATTTTCAAGAGCGCGAGAGGGAAAGCATGCATAAAATTATTCGAATTTGGTTGTGTCAGCAAGACAGACAAATTGAAGTTTCTTACAGTCTTGAAATCTTATATCCATTTCCATAAGAATGTGGTCCAAAATTTTAAAATACAATTGTTTATAATTTTGAAAAATTGTTTCCTGTGTAAGAGCAGCATATTCCCGTGCTTATTTCTGTGATTTTGCTAGCTTTTCCAAACTGTGCTTCAAATAACTCATCGTTCCTTTTATGGCTCAAAATTTCAAGAGGTTTTTTTTTTTTTTAAATTTGAGTTACACAGTAGTTTATGTTTAGTTATTTTTTCTTCAAAAGTTCGAATAATAGATCGGTGGAGCCAAAAATGTCAATTTGAAAGTGTTAATATCATTCAAAAACCCCTTGGCAAGATGAATAATAGATTGGTGGAGCCAAAAATGTAAATTTGAAAGTGTTAATATCATTCAAAAACCCCTTGGCAAGATGAATTGATTTTTTGTCTGATTATTCGCTATTCGTCAGAAATCCGAACACTTCCTTCAATTTATTCCAATCTTCAACAACTACACTTACTAATTTCAAAGTGGAGGAACATCGAGTTTCTGCTATGGTTGGTCTGCATCTTGCGGTTTTGCCGCCCCGGTGGCGCAGTGGTCTAAGCGATGGCCTCTGATCATTCGTCCGAACGGGGTCCGGGTTCGAATCCCGGTGAGGCATGGATGTTGTGTTTGTCTTACGGCACTGGCTCTCTCTCTTCCCTGGAACCAGTGACCCTAAATTAGGGACGGGCGACTGCTTATAGCCCATTGAGTTGCTCACGGTGGTCATTAAACCTCCAATCAATCAATCAATCATCTTGCGGTTGTTGATATAAGTGTATAAGACCGCTTCGCAGAATGGTGAACAAACGAAGCAATTCCACTGAGGTTTGCAAAAGTATTCGACACTTAGGAATTTTAGAAAAACTCTGGTGTAATACAAGATTCAAACGATGAACTAAGCATTGCACAAAAACAGCTTGAGAAGCTTTATCTTTGACTTTTTTTTTCTGTAGCCCATTTAAGTGTCCAGACATTGTACTTACCCCATCGTAACATTGTCGTATTTATTTGTGTTGGTAATCAGACTGTTCCAAAATTTTGTCTAGCATTTTGTATAAAGCTCCTGACATTCTATCTTCATTCACATCATGGAAACCCTAAAATCCCTCAACCAATACACCTTCCGAATCAACAATAAAAAATTATTTATTTCTTGACGTGATCGTTTATATATTCAGAAATACATTCAATTAATTCATTTTGAATAGTTTTTTATCCTTTCGTATTGATTTTCAATTTCTAAAGAACTTCTTCATATCAACAATGAAAGTAATTCAATGAAATTTCCACGATTTATCGAGCCCATGCTTTCATCATGGCCCATGGAATGCTAGTTCTTGTTTGCTCAAATACAGTATAGACTAATACTGCATCAATCACTGTCTGCAGGAAAAGTCTATTTAAACGAACGTTTTTGTTAAAATGCGTTTTCAAAAGCCTAGCATTTTTCCTCAGGGCATCGGCAATGGTGTTTTGAATTTTTTCAAACTTCCTTAACATTAATCCGCATTTCAGGTGTTCGCTAGAATCGCGATGTTTATGAAGTGACCGTGTTACGCTTAATAAATCTGAGAATCCATCTTTATTCCACGCCGAATGTTTATTACTAAAAAGTAAGCAGGGCCAACAAAAAAAAAAAAAAAAAAAAAAAATTAACACCTGCTCCACTGTGATCTCTCACGACTTTACGCTCAAAAACTGAAAGATGGAGAGGTAAGGCGCGTGAAGCTGAAACACTTCACTTGAGCGAGCAGATTGGGGAGGGTGACGTCACGATTACCATGGCAACTCTGCGGAAAACTGCAGACTCCCAAGCATTCTCATTTCTGCTCTTCACTTGCACTGTTTTGCGTATAAGGATTTGTTTTCCGTATTGAGGGCGCCATGTGAATTAATATCTATTCAAAATTGTGATTATTTTGGAACTGAATAAAGGCAAAAAAGAATATATTATAAAAAATATACTGAATAAACTTTATTTTGAGTAAAATAGGTGAAGAAGCACTTCACCTACTTCACCTGAGAAGCCGCCATTGCTCGTTACTCAGTCGGAATTGAATGATCTCGTCAGGGATTTGGAGTTATCCAAGACTAAATCTCAACTTCTTGGATCTCGACTTCAGCAGTGGAATCTCTTGAAAAGGCCGTAAAAATCTCTTCTTACAGGACCAGACAGTCAACCCTGCAATTACTTTTTCGGAAGATGAAGGCTTAGTGTTCTGCCCTAATTCAAATGCATTGATCATAGAACTGAAGATGACATGTGACCCAGACAAATGGCGACTGTTTATAGACTCATCAAAGACAAGCTTGAAAGTTGTCCTGTTGGCCAATGGGAATGAGTTACCATCAGTCCCGGTTGCATACTCTGTGGATATGAAGGAGACGTACGAAAACATCAGCCGAATCCTTGATAAAATCTGTTATCATGATTATAATTGGAAACTTTGTGCTGACTTAAAAGTTGTTGCTGTACTCGTGGGCCTGAAATCAGGCTTCACAAAATACTGCTGCTTCCTATGCGAATGGGACAGCCGAACACGAGACAAACATTACATCGTACGGAACTGGCCTCTGCGAGAAAGTTTTACTCCTGGTCAGAAAAATGTCGTTCATGATCCTCTGGTCCCGAAGGAAAATATTTACTTGCCGCCTTTGCACATCAAACTGGGATTGATCAAACAGTTTGTGAAAGCAATGAACAAGACAGGTGATGCATTTCAATTTTTGAAAAATAAATTTCCTCGTCTTAGTGAGACTAAAATCAAGGAAGGAGTTTTTGTGGGCCCCCAGATTAGACAACTTTTCAAAGATTTGACGTTTATTGAACACCTGAATCGAAAAGAAAAAAGAGCTTGGCTTGCATTACAAAACGTGTGTAAGAACTTTTTGGGTAACAACAAAAGTGATGATTATGCCGCTCATGTCGAGGAATTGCTGTCAGCGTACAAGGCCATGGGGTGTAACATGTCTCTTAAAGTGCATTTCCTGCACTCACACCTGGACTTCTTCCCTGAAACTTTAGGAGCAGTTTCCGATGAACACGGGGAATGATTCCATCAAGACATCAACAAGATCGAGAGGAGATTTTCAGGGAAGTGGAATACGAGCATGTTAGCAGAGTACTGCTGGTGATTGGTACGAGAAACTTCTACCTCAGGGTACAAAAGGAAAGCAAGCACCAAATGAAGGTACTTATCTTATTTATTTATTATACTTTACATTTATATTTTACTTTTTATATATTATTATTTACAGCTAAAATAAATAATCCTTTTCACCCCTCCAAATAAAATTCATGTCCATAACATATTACCAAAAATTTATAATAAAAAAAATCATAAAAAATCGATCATTTTTAATGATTTCTTTACAATTTGGGGGGGTTTCCCCCAAATCTACATCCTTGCTGCAGATGTTCATGTTTTATAACATTTCACCTCTGTAGCCCCTCAGAAGAAATGAAAACAATCCTTTTCATCTCTTTAAATTATCGAAAAGTGATAAAATTAGGCGGGGGGGGGGGGGGCTCCCCAAAAACAGTAGGAGATGGGGGAAAACGGGGGTCATATTCGGATTCAGGAGGTCATTTTACATAAGAATCAGCAGGAATGGTGTCAGGGCTCGAAAAAAAAAATTTTTTTTTGCCGACCAGTGTGATTTCTTGTTTGTCAAATAATTTCAATCCATTTTTGTCTTCAAGCTATAATATTCCCCGTTCCAGATGACAGATTATTTCTTAGAATTCTGAGGTTTCTATTTTCATCAAAATTTTTTTTTGGATCATTTCATCTTATCTTTTCTTAAAATCTTCTTTTATACTTATCCTAATTGCCTTATTTATTACTGTTACTTCAACAGTTCCTCTTTTCCCTTCTGCAATGAATTGTTTTCTCTTTTCAATGAGGTTTATTGTTTTTTCTGATAGTTTCTTGGTCCAGGCTTCTGGTATTTCTAGCTTTGAAAAATGAACAAAATTAATTTCCGTCCTTTCACCCATCTCCCATCTTGCTTAAAAACAAAACAAAAAAAAACAACTCCATTGAAAAACATTCCATCCTCACAGAAACTGTCTCCTTCCACTCTAGTATCCCACAGCTCTGAAAAAAGGAAAATTATTTCCCATCTGTCTTTTCATCTTGCCTAAAAAAAATAAAAAAATAAAAAAAGATAAATAAAAAAAAACTCCACTGAAAAGCACTCCATTCTTATAGAAATGACCTCTTTCAAATGTGGTATATCTCAGCTTTGAAACATTCCTCTTATTTAAGAATTTAGAATGTAAATACATCACAACAGCAATAAAATCACTGACCCCTTTATCACATATTATATCTAACTGCAAGGAGAGACAATGTGAGAAAGAAAAAGCAGGCATGAGGTGAACCCTATATTGTTAGTATAGCTTAACAATGCAGAAAGGATATACACTGGTGTGCGAAAATTAAGGACGAAGAGGAGAAATTAGCATAACAGTGGAACGAGCAGGCAGAACAGACCGAAAGACCACTCAGGAGATAGACTAGGGTCCGGTACGGTGGGGCATGCGCATATATGCAGCATGACGTAGGGGGAAAGGGAGTGTCGGAAGGGTATGAAGCACACGGGCAGTGTACGCTCAGCAATTCGGTGAAAGCTATTGCACGGTATACATCGGTTTGAACGACTGCCACCGTGTGATATGGCCAACAGGCAATCCAGTAGACGACATCTGGATGACTTTACCCGAGGTCGCGTCATTGGGAAGTTGAAAGAAGGTCGAAGGGTGACTAGTGTGGCCGAGGAGTTAGGGATCGCTCACGGCATCGTTTCACGAGATTGGAGAGCATTTCAAACGACAGGAACAGCTGTCCGACAGTTTAGCAGTGGTCGTCCACGAGCAACCACGGCGGCGGACGACCGGTATATTGTCCTACAAGCGAGAAGAGACAGACGGCAGACAGCGGGAGAAATCGCAAGGCACATGCAACAGACAACTGGACGTCCGTTATCGCGTTTTACCGTGGCCAGGAGGCTGCACAAATGTGGTCTATTTGCACGACGACCGGTACGGTGTGTGCCATTCACGCCTGCTCATCGGAGATGGCGGTTTCTGTGGTGCCAGGAACACAAGAACTGGACACATCAGCAATGGGGTCGAATTCTCTTTACGGATGAAATCCGATTTAGTCTGGACGAGCGATTCGGTACATATACACATCTGGAGAGAGCAGGGAACACGCAATCACACCTCCAACATCATCCAAAGGGACCGGTTTGGAGGTGGTGGAGTTCTAATTTGGGACGGTATCATGCTCGGTAGCCGTACTGACCTCCACATCTTCCAAGGAGGTTCAGTCACTGGTGTCCGCTATTGTACTGAGGTTCTCCTGCCTCACGTGCGTCTGTTTAGAGGTGCTGTGGGTCCTGAGTTCCTCTTCATGGACGACAACGCTACACCACATCGTACAGTGGCTGTCGCAGAGCTGTTGGAGAGTGAAGATATTCAACGCATGGATAGGTCCCCGGACCTAAATCCAATCGAACACGTGTGGGGCCATCTCGGGAGACGCTTGGCAGCACGTCACCAGCCGCCAGCAATGATTCCGCAGCTGCGATTGACGCTACAAGAGGAATGGGCCGTGATGCCTCAACAGCTCCTTGACAACCTCGTCCTCAGCATGGACAGACGTTGTAAATCCTGCAACGCAGTCAGGGGTGATCATTTCCCTTACTAAAGACTGGATTTTTCTTGGCAGCCGCCTGTCACATGGACGTTTCTGTCTTCTGTCCAGCTGTGCTCGAAGCTACCTTTTCAATAAAATGCCTTTGTATTCTTTGGATTCCTTGTTTGGACGGTTTTGCTCACTTGTCGCATATTCTTACATCTTGGTGATCGTATGGTATGATTTGAGTCGATGTGGAGCACTTCTGCACGACGTTACATTCGAAAAACCGTCTCATCCTTAATTTTTGCACGCCAGTGTATGTATATCAGAATGACAAAGTGATCCTTACACACTAGTTGCAAAGAACACATGAGAAGTAACATCCAGGACATGTAGAATGCAGCACTTGCCAGGAAAGTCATGCACTGCTCTGCCACTCTTGTATGGAATAATATTAGAAGACTTGCCCCTTACGTGAACTTTAAAGAGACTGCCATCAGAAGGACAGTTGAAATCCTATCTACCAAACTAACCTGCAATGATACTGTCCCTATGGAACTACCAATGGTTTGGCATGCATTATTAAGCAATGGAAACATATTGCAGCACACCATACAATTGTGTGATAAATATACATAAGACCACTCATGATATGTATCTTCCAAACTATTTTCAAAAATCATCTTCATTTCTAATGCATTTTATGTTCAACTACTGCCTTGAAAAAACCTAAAAGTTTGTAAAAGTTTGGCAATTTCTACAGTATATACTGTTTTATGCCAGTAAATAAACTGATTTATACCGTGAGAAATCCAGTAACAGACAGCTCCGAATAACAGTAACCTCTGTGCAGTGGCAAGACTTGGCAAAGAATATCTAACGAGAAGAAGTTAAGGCTTATTTTTTTTTTTTTTTTTGATTGGAGGTTTATCGACCACCGTGAGCAACTCAATGGGCTATAAGCAGTCGCCCGTCCCTAATTTAGGGTCACTGGTTCTAGGGAAGGGAGAGAGCCAGTGCCAATAGACAAACACAACATCCATGCCTGACCGGGATTCGAACCCGGACCCCTTACGGACGAATGATCAGAGGCCAGCGCCTTAGACCACTGCGCCACCGGGGCGGCAAAAAAGTTAAGGCTTAGTGAGACGTAACTAGCGCAGCCATATCTTCAGGGAAAACATGCAGTGCACAGAAGCCAACATACAGGCTGATCAGCTGATACCAAAGCAGACTGCGCATGCATATTTCTGTTGACTTCAATTCTTTGGGTAAAGAACAGTCAGCCGTTAGCCGAGCTACTCAGACTCACAGCACGTGATTGTAACCTTCACGGTAGCATAATGACTTCACAAATCGGATATGTTAGTTTTGTTACGTCAACCGGGTTAGTTAAGGCTTTTGTTTGTTCTTCAGAAATATTTTCAGTAATGCCAAATACTAGGGAATGTCTGCATTTTGTACAGATCCTTAGGCCTAACTGTAATATTTGCTGAAATTTAATTTAAATAGTAATACTAATGTTACTGCACATTTTTCTCACCAAAATAAGGGATGGGCGGGATATCAGAAACCAGCAACAAAAACAACAACAAAAAGCTGCTCTAAGCAAATAGTCATCAGATCGAAGGAAACCATCGTGGATCAAAGAAAAGCTTCACTGCCATAGTCGCCCTAGCGTGTTTTGCTCCTGAATGTTAACTTTCCTGCGGAGCACATTATCTCTTAAGATGTGGTGGCACTGTTGTCGCCTGTTTACGTTATCTCTATGAGAGTTGACCTTCTTTAAGCGTTAGATATTCTTTGGACTCGGTTAGTGCAGAACAACTGCCATAGGATTAACATTCATTAGTGATAAATTCCTAACGTCAAAACCTCTTAACAGAGACATCGGTAGAAAGGCCGTTTCATGTAATATGAAGAAACCAATAATGAAAAATATTTCACGCATGATTTATTATGTACTGAACTTTAGAAACAGTCCGAGTTGCGTTATCTCTATGAGAGTTGACCTTCTTTAAGCGTTAGATATTCTTTGGACTCGGTTAGTGCAGAACAACTGCCATAGGATTAACATTCATTAGTGATAAATTCCTAACGTCAAAACCTCTTAACAGAGACATCGGTAGAAAGGCCGTTTCATGTAATATGAAGAAACCAATAATGAAAAAAATTTCACGCATGATTTATTATGTACTGAACTTTAGAAACAGTCGTCAGAGTTGCGTTATCTCTATGAGAGTTGACCTTCTTTAAGCGTTAGATATTCTTTAGACTCGGTTAGTACAGAACAACTGCCATAGGATTAACATTCATTAGTGATAAATTCCTAACGTCAAAACCTCTTAACAGAGACATCGGTAGAAAGGCCGTTTCATGTAATATGAAGAAACCAATAATGAAAAAAATTTCACGCATGATTTATTATGTACTGAACTTCAGAAACAGTCAGAGTTGCGTTATCTCTATGAGAGTTGACCTTCTTTAAGCGTTAGATATTCTTTGGACTCGGTTAGTACAGAACAACTGCCATAGGATTAACATTCATTAGTGATAAATTCTTAACGTCAAAACCTCTTAACAGAGACATCGGTAGAAAGGCCGTTTCATGTAATATGAAGAAACCAATAATGAAAAAAATTTCACGCATGATTTATTATGTACTGAACTTCAGAAACAGTCAGAGTTGCGTTATCTCTATGAGAGTTGACCTTCTTTAAGCGTTAGATATTCTTTGGACTCGGTTAGTACAGAACAACTGCCATAGGATTAACATTCATTAGTGATAAATTCCTAACGTCAAAACCTCTTAACAGAGACATCGGTAGAAAGGCCGTTTCATGTAATATGAAGAAACCAATAATGAAAAAATTTCACGCATGATTTATTATGTACTGAACTTTAGAAACAGTCAGAGTTGCGTTATCTCTATGCGAGTTGACCTTCTCTAAGCGTTAGATATTCTTTAGACTTGGTTAGTACAGAACAACTGCCATAGGATTAACATTCATTAGTGATAAATTCCTAACGTCAAAACCTCTTAACAGAGACATCGGTAGAAAGGCCGTTTCATGTAATATGAAGAAACCAATAATGAAAAAATTTCACGCATGATTTATTATGTACTGAACTTTAGAAACAGTCAGAGTTGCGTTATCTCTATGAGAGTTGACCTTCTTTAAGCGTTAGATATTCTTTGGACTCGGTTAGTACAGAACAACTGCCATAGGATTAACATTCATTAGTGATAAATTCCTAACGTCAAAACCTCTTAACAGAGACATCGGTAGAAAGGCCGTTTCATGTAATATGAAGAAACCAATAATGAAAAAAATTTCACGCATGATTTATTATGTACTGAACTTTAGAAACAGTCAGAGTTGCGTTATCTCTATGAGAGTTGACCTTCTTTAAGCGTTAGATATTCTTGGGACTCGGTTAGTGCAGAACAACTGCCATAGGATTAACATTCATTAGTGATAAATTCCTAACGTCAAAACCTCTTAACAGAGACATCGGTAGAAAGGCCGTTTCATGTAATATGAAGAAACCAATAATGAAAAATATTTCACGCATGATTTATTATGTACTGAACTTCAGAAACAGTCAGAGTTGCGTTATCTCTATGAGAGTTGACCTTCTTTAAGCGTTAAGATATTCTTTGGACTCGGTTAGTACAGAACAACTGCCATAGGATTAACATTCATTAGTGATAAATTCCTAACGTCAAAACCTCTTAACAGAGACATTGGTAGAAAGGCCGTTTCATGTAAGATGAAGAAACCAATAATGAAAAAAATTTCACGCATGATTTATTATGTACTGAACTTTAGAAACAGTCAGAGTTGCGTTATCTCTATGCGAGTTGACCTTCTCTAAGCGTTAGATATTCTTTAGACTTGGTTAGTACAGAACAACTGCCATAGGATTAACATTCATTAGTGATAAATTCCTAACGTCAAAACCTCTTAACAGAGACATCGGTAGAAAGGCCGTTTCATGTAATATGAAGAAACCAATAATGAAAAAAATTTCACGCATGATTTATTATGTACTGAACTTTAGAAACAGTCAGAGTTGCGTTATCTCTATGAGAGTTGACCTTCTTTAAGCGTTAGATATTCTTGGGACTCGGTTAGTGCAGAACAACTGCCATAGGATTAACATTCATTAGTGATAAATTCCTAACGTCAAAACCTCTTAACAGAGACATCGGTAGAAAGGCCGTTTCATGTAATATGAAGAAACCAATAATGAAAAAAATTTCAGGCATGATTTATTATGTACTGAACTTTAGAAACAGTCAGAGTTGCGTTATCTCTATGAGAGTTGACCTTCTTTAAGCGTTAGATATTCTTTGGACTCGGTTAGTACAGAACAACTGCCATAGGATTAACATTCATTAGTGATAAATTCCTAACGTCAAAACCTCTTAACAGAGACATCGGTAGAAAGGCCGTTTCATGTAATATGAAGAAACCAATAATGAAAAAAATTTCAGGCATGATTTATTATGTACTGAACTTTAGAAACAGTCAGAGTTGCGTTATCTCTATGAGAGTTGACCTTCTTTAAGCGTTAGATATTCTTTGGACTCGGTTAGTACAGAACAACTGCCATAGGATTAACATTCATTAGTGATAAATTCCTAACGTCAAAACCTCTTAACAGAGACATCAGTAGAAAGGCCATTTCATGTAATATGAAGAAACCAATAATGAAAAAAATTCACGCATGATTTATTATGTACTAAACTTTAGAAACAGTCAGATTTGTAAGATTTTTCTGCTGCAAACTGAAAAGATCTTACAAATCTGACTATTCCTAAAGTTTAGTATGCAATAAATCATGCGTGAATTTTTTTCATTACTGGTCTCTTAACAGAGATTAACGGACGCTCCTGTCAGTCCCAATGGAGATTTAATAGACACTTTGTCACTTTGGATTTCACATAGTTCCTTCGTTACTTTCGTGAAAGGGGTAAGATAAGGGTAAAAGATAATGAAAAAGGATCTGTGCTTTGGACAGTACTGGTTGCATTACGGCGAGCAAAATAGTGTGCTTAAGTGAATAAAAGGGTTACAGATCAGTTCAATGTGAGACAAGCTCCATCTCACACGTACATTTCGGCCACTTCTCAGGACCAACGGCAGTCGTTGCTGATGCCTAGAACGTTGCCCATTGGTGGTGGTATTTCTCAGTTTGGTCTGTGTGGGTTCGGTTCCTGCTTTCTGGATTGCGCCAGCGAGTTGTGCAGTCACATTTCACTGTCTAACATTTATCTTTGTTTCTGTCCTATGGCGTACATTAGCCCTAATATCCCAGCTTGCTATTCCTTAGGACTATTTAAGGCCAGATGTCAGACACTGTTTTCATAAAATCCTGTACAAAATTAATTATTTATTTAACTATTACACTGAGTTTAATTCAGCATTAAACATTTCAGGAAAGCACTCTAACCAGTTTCTTTGTGCATAAGCTTCATGCACTTATTCTGTTTTTTGTACAAATGCAATGGACTAGCAATGATACCAATAATAAATAATCAAAATAAAATCGTCAACCAATATATAGGCAGTACAAAAAGAAATATTAAAATCTGATTGACCGAACACATGAAGAACTGGAGCAAAAGAGAGAATAAAACAGCACTCATCGACTTTTTTTTTTTTTTTGATTGGAGGTTTAGCGACCACCGTGAGCAACTCAATGGGCTATAAGCAGTCGCCCGTCCCTAATTTAGGGTCACCGGTTCCAGGGAAGGGAGAGAGCCAGTGCCGTAAGACAAACACAACATCCATTCATTGATTGATTGGAGGTTTAACGACCACCGTGAGCAACCCAATGGGCTATAAGCAGTCGCCCGTCCCTAATTTAGGGTCACCGGTTCCAGGGAAGGGAGAGAGCCAGTGCCTTAAGACAAACACAACATCCATTCATTGATTGATTGGAGGTTTAACGACCACCGTGAGCAACCCAATGGGCTATAAGCAGTCACCCGTCCCTAATTTAGGGTCACCGGTTCCAGGGAAGGGAGAGAGCCAGTGCCTTAAGACAAACACAACATCCATTCATTGATTGATTGGAGGTTTAACGACCACCGTGAGCAACCCAATGGGCTATAAGCAGTCGCCCGTCCCTAATTTAGGGTCACTGGTTCCAGGGAAGGGAGAGAGCCAGTGCCTTAAGACAAACACAACATCCATTGATTGATTGGAGGTTTAACGACCACCGTGAGCAACTCAATGGGCTATAAGCAGTCACCCGTCCCTAATTTAGGGTCACCGGTTCCAGGGAAGGGAGAGAGCCAGTGCCTTGAGACAAACACAACATCCATTGATTGATTGGAGGTTTAACGACCACCGTGAGCAACCCAATGGGCTATAAGCAGTCGCCCGTCCCTAATTTAGGGTCACTGGTTCCAGGGAAGGGAGAGAGCCAGTGCCTTAAGACAAACACAACATCCATTGATTGATTGGAGGTATAACGACCACCGTGAGAAACTCAATGGGCTATAAGCAGTCGCCCGTCCCTAATTTAGGGTCACTGGTTCCAGGGAAGGGAGAGAGCCAGTGCCGTAAGACAAACACAACATCCATTGATTGATTGGAGGTTTAACGACCACCGTGAGCAACTCAATGGGCTATAAGCAGTCGCCCGTCCCTAATTTAGGGTCACTGGTTCCAGGGAAGGGAGAGAGCCAGTGCCGTAAGACAAACACAACATCCATTGATTGATTGGAGGTTTAACGACCACCGTGAGCAACTCAATGGGCTATAAGCAGTCGCCCGTCCCTAATTTAGGGTCACCGGTTCCAGGGAAGGGAGAGAGCCAGTGCCTTAAGACAAACACAACATCCATTGATTGATTGGAGGTTTAACGACCACCGTGAGCAACCCAATGGGCTATAAGCAGTCACCCGTCCCTAATTTAGGGTCACCGGTTCCAGGGAAGGGAGAGAGCCAGTGCCTTAAGACAAACACAACATCCATTGATTGATTGGAGGTTTAACGACCACCGTGAGCAACTCAATGGGCTATAAGCAGTCGCCCGTCCCTAATTTAGGGTCACCGGTTCCAGGGAAGGGAGAGAGCCAGTGCCTTAAGACAAACACAACATCCATTGATTGATTGGAGGTTTAACGACCACCGTGAGCAACCCAATGGGCTATAAGAAGTCACCCGTCCCTAATTTAGGGTCACCGGTTCCAGGGAAGGGAGAGAGCCAGTGCCTTAAGACAAACACAACATCCATTGATTGATTGGAGGTTTAACGACTACCGTGAGCAACTCAATGGGCTATAAGCAGTCGCCCGTCCCTAATTTAGGGTCACCGGTTCCAGGTAAGGGAGAGAGCCAGTGCCTTAAGACAAACACAACATCCATTGATTGATTGGAGGTTTAACGACCACCGTGAGCAACCCAATGGGCTATAAGCAGTCGCCCGTCCCTAATTTAGGGTCACCGGTTCCAGGGAAGGGAGAGAGCCAGTGCCTTAAGACAAACACAACATCCATTGATTGATTGGAGGTTTAACGACCACCGTGAGCAACCCAATGGGCTATAAGCAGTCCCCCGTCCCTAATTTAGGGTCACCGGTTCCAGGGAAGGGAGAGAGCCAGTGCCTTAAGACAAACACAACATCCATTGATTGATTGGAGGTTTAACGACCACCGTGAGCAACTCAATGGGCTATAAGCAGTCGCCCGTCCCTAATTTAGGGTCACCGGTTCCAGGGAAGGGAGAGAGCCAGTGCCTTAAGACAAACACAACATCCATTGATTGATTGGAGGTTTAACGACCACCGTGAGCAACCCAATGGGCTATAAGCAGTCACCCGTCCCTAATTTAGGGTCACCGGTTCCAGGGAAGGGAGAGAGCCAGTGCCTTAAGACAAACACAACATCCATTGATTGATTGGAGGTTTAACGACCACCATGAGCAACTCAATGGGCTATAAGCAGTCGCCCGTCCCTAATTTAGGGTCACCGGTTCCAGGGAAGGGAGAGAGCCAGTGCCTTAAGACAAACACAACATCCATTGATTGATTGGAGGTTTAACGACCACCGTGAGCAACCCAATGGGCTATAAGAAGTCACCCGTCCCTAATTTAGGGTCACCAGTTCCAGGGAAGGGAGAGAGCCAGTGCCTTAAGACAAACGCAACATCCATTGATTGATTGGAGGTTTAACGACTACCGTGAGCAACTCAATGGGCTATAAGCAGTCGCCCGTCCCTAATTTAGGGTCACCGGTTCCAGGTAAGGGAGAGAGCCAGTGCCTTAAGACAAACACAACATCCATTGATTGATTGGAGGTTTAACGACCACCGTGAGCAACCCAATGGGCTATAAGCAGTCGCCCGTCCCTAATTTAGGGTCACCGGTTCCAGGGAAGGGAGAGAGCCAGTGCCTTAAGACAAACACAACATCCATTGATTGATTGGAGGTTTAACGACCACCGTGAGCAACCCAATGGGCTATAAGCAGTCACCCGTCCCTAATTTAGGGTCACCGGTTCCAGGGAAGGGAGAGAGCCAGTGCCTTGAGACAAACACAACATCCATTGATTGATTGGAGGTTTAACGACCACCGTGAGCAACCCAATGGGCTATAAGCAGTCGCCCGTCCCTAATTTAGGGTCACCGGTTCCAGGGAAGGGAGAGAGCCAGTGCCTTAAGACAAACACAACATCCATTGATTGATTGGAGGTTTAACGACCACCGTGAGCAACCCAATGGGCTATAAGCAGTCACCCGTCCCTAATTTAGGGTCACCGGTTCCAGGGAAGGGAGAGAGCCAGTGCCTTAAGACAAACACAACATCCATTGATTGATTGGAGGTTTAACGACCACCGTGAGCAACTCAATGGGCTATAAGCAGTTGCCCGTCCCTAATTTAGGGTCACTGGTTCCAGGGAAGGGAGAGAGCTAGTGCCGTAAGACAAACACAACATCCATGCCTCACCGGGATTCGAACCCGGACCCCTTACGGACGAATGATCAGAGGCCAGCGCCTTAGACCACTGCGCCACCGGGGCGGCAAAAAGTTAAGGCTTAGTGAGACGTAACTAGCGCAGCCATATCTTCAGGGAAAACATGCAGTGCACAGAAGCCAACATACAGGCTGATCAGCTGATACCAAAGCAGACTGCGCATGCATATTTCTGTTGACTTCAATTCTTTGGGTAAAGAACAGTCAGCCGTTAGCCGAGCTACTCAGACTCACAGCACGTGATTGTAACCTTCACGGTAGCATAATGACTTCACAAATCGGATATGTTAGTTTTGTTACGTCAACCGGGTTAGTTAAGGCTTTAGTTTGTTCTTCAGAAATATTTTCAGTAATGCCAAATACTAGGGAATGTCTGCATTTTGTACAGATCCTTAGGCCTAACTGTAATATTTGCTGAAATTTAATTTAAATAGTAATACTAATGTTACTGCACATTTTTCTCACCAAAATAAGGGATGGGCGGGATATCAGAAACCAGCAACAAAAACAACAACAAAAAGCTGCTCTAAGCAAATAGTCATCAGATCGAAGGAAACCATCGTGGATCAAAGAAAAGCTTCACTGCCATAGTCGCCCTAGCGTGTTTTGCTCCTGAATGTTAACTTTCCTGCGGAGCACATTATCTTTTAAGATGTGGTGGCGCTGTTGTCGCCTGTTTACGTTATCTCTATGAGAGTTGACCTTCTTTAAGCGTTAGATATTCTTTGGACTCGGTTAGTGCAGAACAACTGCCATAGGATTAACATTCATTAGTGATAAATTCCTAACGTCAAAACCTCTTAACAGAGACATCGGTAGAAAGGCCGTTTCATGTAATATGAAGAAACCAATAATGAAAAAAATTTCACGCATGATTTATTATGTACTGAACTTTAGAAACAGTCCGAGTTGCGTTATCTCTATGAGAGTTGACCTTCTTTAAGCGTTAGATATTCTTTGGACTCGGTTAGTGCAGAACAACTGCCATAGGATTAACATTCATTAGTGATAAATTCCTAACGTCAAAACCTCTTAACAGAGACATCGGTAGAAAGGCCGTTTCATGTAATATGAAGAAACCAATAATGAAAAAAATTTCACGCATGATTTATTATGTACTGAACTTTAGAAACAGTCCGAGTTGCGTTATCTCTATGAGAGTTGACCTTCTTTAAGCGTTAGATATTCTTTGGACTCGGTTAGTGCAGAACAACTGCCATAGGATTAACATTCATTAGTGATAAATTCCTAACGTCAAAACCTCTTAACAGAGACATCGGTAGAAAGGCCGTTTCATGTAATATGAAGAAACCAATAATGAAAAAAATTTCACGCATGATTTATTATGTACTGAACTTTAGAAACAGTCCGAGTTGCGTTATCTCTATGAGAGTTGACCTTCTTTAAGCGTTAGATATTCTTTGGACTCGGTTAGTACAGAACAACTGCCATAGGATTAACATTCATTAGTGATAAATTCCTAACGTCAAAACCTCTTAACAGAGACATCGGTAGAAAGGCCGTTTCATGTAATATGAAGAAACCAATAATGAAAAATTTCACGCATGATTTATTATGTACTGAACTTTAGAAACAGTCAGAGTTGCGTTATCTCTATGCGAGTTGACCTTCTCTAAGCGTTAGATATTCTTTAGACTCGGTTAGTACAGAACAACTGCCATAGGATTAACATTCATTAGTGATAAATTCCTAACGTCAAAACCTCTTAACAGAGACATCGGTAGAAAGGCCGTTTCATGTAATATGAAGAAACCAATAATGAAAAAAATTTCACGCATGATTTATTATGTACTGAACTTCAGAAACAGTCAGAGTTGCGTTATCTCTATGAGAGTTGACCTTCTTTAAGCGTTAGATATTCTTTGGACTCGGTTAGTGCAGAACAACTGCCATAGGATTAACATTCATTAGTGATAAATTCCTAACGTCAAAACCTCTTAACAGAGACATCGGTAGAAAGGCCGTTTCATGTAATATGAAGAAACCAATAATGAAAAAAATTTCACGCATGATTTATTATGTACTGAACTTTAGAAACAGTCCGAGTTGCGTTATCTCTATGAGAGTTGACCTTCTTTAAGCGTTAGATATTCTTTGGACTCGGTTAGTGCAGAACAACTGCCATAGGATTAACATTCATTAGTGATAAATTCCTAACGTCAAAACCTCTTAACAGAGACATCGGTAGAAAGGCCGTTTCATGTAATATGAAGAAACCAATAATGAAAAAAATTTCACATGATTTATTATGTACTGAACTTTAGAAACAGTCCGAGTTGCGTTATCTCTATGAGAGTTGACCTTCTTTAAGCGTTAGATATTCTTTGGACTCGGTTAGTGCAGAACAACTGCCATAGGATTAACATTCATTAGTGATAAATTCCTAACGTCAAAACCTCTTAACAGAGACATCAGTAGAAAGACCGTTTCATGTAATATGAAGAAACCAATAATGAAAAAAATTTCACGCATGATTTATTATGTACTAAACTTTAGAAACAGTCAGATTTGTAAGATTTTTCTGCTGCAAACTGAAAAGATCTTACAAATCTGACTATTCTAAAGTTTAGTATGCAATAAATCATGCGTGAATTTTTCATTACTGGTCTCTTAACAGAGATTAACGGACGCTCCTGTCAGTCCCAATGGAGATTTAATAGACACTTTGTCACTTTGGATTTCACATAGTTCCTTCGTTACTTTCGTGAAAGGGGTAAGATAAGGGTAAAAGATAATGAAGAAGGATCTGTGCTTTGGACAGTACTGGTTGCATTACGGCGAGCAAAATAGTGTGCTTAAGTGAATAAAAGGGTTACAGATCAGTTCAATGTGAGACAAGCTCCATCTCACACGTACATTTCGGCCACTTCTCAGGACCAACGGCAGTCGTTGCTGATGCCTAGAACGTTGCCCATTGGTGGTGGTATTTCTCAGTTTGGTCTGTGTGGGTTCGGTTCCTGCTTTTTGGATTGCGCCAGCGAGTTGTGCAGTCACATTTCACTGTCTAACATTTATCTTTGTTTCTGTCCTATGGCGTACATTAGCCCTAATATCCCAGCTTGCTATTCCTTAGGACTATTTAAGGCCAGATGTCAGACACTGTTTTCATAAAATCCTGTACAAAATTAATTATTTATTTAACTATTACACTGAGTTTAATTCAGCATTAAACATTTCAGGAAAGCACTCTAACCATTTTCTTTGTGCATAAGCTTCATGCACTTATTCTGTTTTTGTACAAATGCAATGGACTAGCAATGATACCAATAATAAATAATCAAAATAAAATCGTCAACCAATATATAGGCAGTACAAAAAGAAATATTAAAATCAGATTGACCGAACACATGAAGAACTGGAGCAAAAAGAGAGAATAAAACAGCACTCATCGACTTTTTTTTTTTTTTTTTTGATTGGAGGTTTAGCGACCACCGTGAGCAACTCAATGGGCTATAAGCAGTCGCCCGTCCCTAATTTAGGGTCACCGGTTCCAGGAAGGGAGAGAGCCAGTGCCTTAAGACAAACACAACATCCATTGATTGATTGGAGGTTTAACGACCACCGTGAGCAACCCAATGGGCTATAAGCAGTCGCCCGTCCCTAATTTAGGGTCACCGGTTCCAGGGAAGGGAGAGAGCCAGTGCCTTAAGACAAACACAACATCCATTGATTGATTGGAGGTTTAACGACCACCGTGAGCAACCCAATGGGCTATAAGCAGTCACCCGTCCCTAATTTAGGGTCACCGGTTCCAGGGAAGGGAGAGAGCCAGTGCCTTAAGACAAACACAACATCCATTGATTGATTGGAGGTTTAACGACCACCGTGAGCAACCCAATGGGCTATAAGCAGTCGCCCGTCCCTAATTTAGGGTCACCGGTTCCAGGGAAGGGAGAGAGCCAGTGCCTTAAGACAAACACAACATCCATTGATTGATTGGAGGTTTAACGACCACCGTGAGCAACCCAATGGGCTATAAGCAGTCACCCGTCCCTAATTTAGGGTCACCGGTTCCAGGGAAGGGAGAGAGCCAGTGCCTTAAGACAAACACAACATCCATTGATTGATTGGAGGTTTAACGACTACCGTGAGCAACCCAATGGGCTATAAGCAGTCGCCCGTCCCTAATTTAGGGTCACCGGTTCCAGGGAAGGGAGAGAGCCAGTGCCTTAAGACAAACACAACATCCATTGATTGATTGGAGGTTTAACGACCACCGTGAGCAACCCAATGGGCTATAAGCAGTCACCCGTCCCTAATTTAGGGTCACCGGTTCCAGGGAAGGGAGAGAGCCAGTGCCTTAAGACAAACACAACATCCATTGATTGATTGGAGGTTTAACGACCACCGTGAGCAACTCAATGGGCTATAAGCAGTCGCCCGTCCCTAATTTAGGGTCACCGGTTCCAGGGAAGGGAGAGAGCCAGTGCCTTAAGACAAACACAACATCCATTGATTGATTGGAGGTTTAACGACCACCGTGAGCAACCCAATGGGCTATAAGCAGTCGCCCGTCCCTAATTTAGGGTCACCGGTTCCAGGGAAGGGAGAGAGCCAGTGCCTTAAGACAAACACAACATCCATTGATTGATTGGAGGTTTAACGACTACCGTGAGCAACCCAATGGGCTATAAGCAGTCGCCCGTCCCTAATTTAGGGTCACCGGTTCCAGGGAAGGGAGAGAGCCAGTGCCTTAAGACAAACACAACATCCATTGATTGATTGGAGGTTTAACGACCACCGTGAGCAACCCAATGGGCTATAAGCAGTCGCCCGTCCCTAATTTAGGGTCACCGGTTCCAGGGAAGGGAGAGAGCCAGTGCCTTAAGACAAACACAACATCCATTGATTGATTGGAGGTTTAACGACCACCGTGAGCAACCCAATGGGCTATAAGCAGTCACCCGTCCCTAATTTAGGGTCACCGGTTCCAGGGAAGGGAGAGAGCCAGTGCCTTAAGACAAACACAACATCCATTGATTGATTGGAGGTTTAACGACCACCGTGAGCAACTCAATGGGCTATAAGCAGTCGCCCCGTCCCTAATTTAGGGTCACCGGTTCCAGGGAAGGGAGAGAGCCAGTGCCTTAAGACAAACACAACATCCATTGATTGATTGGAGGTTTAACGACCACCGTGAGCAACCCAATGGGCTATAAGCAGTCACCCGTCCCTAATTTAGGGTCACCGGTTCCAGGGAAGGGAGAGAGCCAGTGCCTTAAGACAAACACAACATCCATTGATTGATTGGAGGTTTAACGACCACCGTGAGCAACCCAATGGGCTATAAGCAGTCGCCCGTCCCTAATTTAGGGTCACCGGTTCCAGGGAAGGGAGAGAGCCAGTGCCTTAAGACAAACACAACATCCATTGATTGATTGGAGGATTAACGACCACCGTGAGCAACCCAATGGGCTATAAGCAGTCACCCGTCCCTAATTTAGGGTCACCGGTTCCAGGGAAGGGAGAGAGCCAGTGCCTTAAGACAAACACAACATCCATTGATTGATTGGAGGTTTAACGACTACCGTGAGCAACTCAATGGGCTATAAGCAGTCGCCCGTCCCTAATTTAGGGTCACCGGTTCCAGGGAAGGGAGAGAGCCAGTGCCTTAAGACAAACACAACATCCATTGATTGATTGGAGGTTTAACGACCACCGTGAGCAACCCAATGGGCTATAAGCAGTCGCCCGTCCCTAATTTAGGGTCACCGGTTCCAGGGAAGGGAGAGAGCCAGTGCCTTAAGACAAACACAACATCCATTGATTGATTGGAGGTTTAACGACCACCGTGAGCAACCCAATGGGCTATAAGCAGTCACCCGTCCCTAATTTAGGGTCACCGGTTCCAGGGAAGGGAGAGAGCCAGTGCCTTAAGACAAACACAACATCCATTGATTGATTGGAGGTTTAACGACCACCGTGAGCAACCCAATGGGCTATAAGCAGTCACCCGTCCCTAATTTAGGGTCACCGGTTCCAGGGAAGGGAGAGAGCCAGTGCCTTAAGACAAACACAACATCCATTGATTGATTGGAGGTTTAACGACCACCGTGAGCAACTCAATGGGCTATAAGCAGTTGCCCGTCCCTAATTTAGGGTCACTGGTTCTAGGGAAGGGAGAGAGCCAGTGCCGTAAGACAAACACAACATCCATGCCTCACCGGGATTCGAACCCGGACCCCTTACGGACGAATGATCAGAGGCCAGCGCCTTAGACTACTGCGCCACCGGGCGGCTTATCTACTTCTGTTTGGATAGTCAATGTATACCCCATTGGGAAGGAATTACAATATTGAACCAGCAGAATAATATGAAAACAATACAAGTAGCAGAAGCAGTAATAATAAATAAGACCAAACCATTTAACTGCAATAATAACAGTCCATACGACCTTTCGTACGCTTGGAGGAACCTGATCGAAACTGAGAAGAAATGGAATAGGGGGAGGAGAGAGAGGAAGAGAAAAACGAAGGGTGAGAATAACATAGATGAAAATAAAGTTGTGACCTGACACTAGATGGCATTGGCAATGGGTTAAAGGAGGAACATGCGCACTGTGGACACGAGACTTTCAGATAGCAGACTTCGACAGAGGGTGTGAAGTCTTCGTTGAAAACGCCAGGGTAGAGCCTAGGTGAAACGCGCGTCCGATGATTGAGACTGTGGACGGTATGAGGTGGGGTGTATAACGATTTTAACTGGAATCTTTTAAAGCTTTTAAAATTTTTTATGAACCTGACCAAGCTTTGAAGAATTCCTCAGCATTTCCAAGAGAGTGCAGCATTGACGAGATAGCCCTAAAGGCCAAGTACGACGTGGAACTTCAAGTTGTATGTAAATAGTAACTCTTAACTCAAGAATCTTTAATTATTATCTGGAAACCTTTACCCATTCAATATGATGTCGACACAGCCAGAACGGAGCTAACCCTAACATCTGGACATATCCGAAGTAGGGTACAACTTATGACAGAAATGGCTCTCCAGCTAACACTAACAACTGACCATATTGAAGCAAGATACAAGGTATGAGGTGGTGTATATAACGATTTTAACTGGAACCTTTTTAAAGCTTTTAAATTTTTTATGAACCTGACCAAACTTTGAAGACTTCCTCAGCATTTCCAAGAGAGTGCAGCATTGACGAGATAGCCCTAAAGGCCAAGTACGACGTGGAACTTCAAGTTGTATGTAAATAGTAACTCTTAACTCAAGAATCTTTAATTATTATCTGGAAACCTTTACCCATTCAATATGATGTCGACACAGCCAGAACGGAGCTAACCCTAACATCTGGACATATCCAGTAGGGTACAACTTATGACGAAATGGCTCTCCAGCTAACCCTAACAACTGACCATATTGAAGCAAGATACAACTTTGGACAAAGAAACTCAGTAACTACTGATGTTGGACTGAACATGCACTTCCGTAAGAAACATCTTTAGGACTTCTAACCGATTTATATTTCAAATGAATTAGTTAATGCACCACCACAGACTGTATCCACGTTACAGAATGTGTAAAACAGAATTTACAGACATTAAAGCGTCTTCCTGAAGAACCTTGTGGTCACGTAATTGTATGTGAACTTTATGATAGAATCATACGAGATATAATGTTAGGCCTAACCTCTGAAAAACGCAACTTTTTCCCAGTCCCAGCATGACCATTATTCGGAGGTTTCGTTGTACTACGCCATATTTTTAATCTTGTGTAATCTGGTGAACTCATTCATAACTGATAATACGGGGTCATTCATAAAGAAGTACCCAGTTTCCAGATGCTGTAAAATCATTAACAGTTGAATACATGGAAGTCGTCGACAGTGTTTGCACCGCCATTCAACGAAGCCCGGGAAAATCAACGTGGAGGGCAAGTCGTGAAGTGCAGATTTCACAGCCCACTGTCGGGAAAATTTTGAGAAAGAAGCTGAAAATGATTAATTACAGAATTTTCAGAAAGAAGTTGAAAATGATTAAATACGGAATTTTGAGAAAGAAGCTGAAACAGCGTATCGCAGCCACTATCACTGCACTGGATTCAGATATCTTACCTAGCGTTTGGGCAGGAAATGGATTAGCGGCTGGATGTGTGTCATGTGACTAAGGGTACACACATAGAACATCTGTGACTGTCTCTAAAGAAACTTGAAACATTCCCATTCCGTTACAAGTAATATAAAATATCTTAATTGTTCTTGTTTTATAGTGCGTTGAAACTGTATACTTCTTTATGAATCACCCTGTATAACTATAGTTTAAGCATATGTCCCGACTACAATTTTGACATAAGACTGGCTTTATATATAAGATATACTTACAGCAGCTCTCTTCGCAAATTCCAAATGTAACGTGTCAATCTTCTCAAGAACCCTTTCCGCTTCCTAGAACATCAATCAGAAAGAAAAGAAACGATGTAAGAAAGAGAAACATTGAATTACTTAATAACTTTCAAAATTGTACAAGTGTTAACAGTGATAATGAGAACTGAACAAATAAAGTTAAAAATATACGCATTCACATACATTACATACATATCACTAAGCTGTTCTCCGAGATTCAGAGGTTAGCTCCAAAAAGAAATACAAACTTCCAGATATTTTTACTTATTGTTGTCGTATCAAACTTCTCCATTTACAGCGATCTTGACATACAACTTGTGCTTCACTAATATCCATTACACGCCGTACACAAGATCTTTTAAACTTCATACTCATAATCTTTTTCTCAAGCAGACACTCCTGAATCTGATCCACCCATGCCTTCCTCTGCCTTTCCTTCCTGCCACTTGGGCTGAAAAGATTTTCTTAGTAAGCATTTCATCACTCATTCTTTCATACATACATACATATCACTAAGCTGTTATCTGAGATTCTCAGGTTAGCTCCAAAAGAAATACAAACTTCCAGATATTTTTACTTATTGTTGTCGTATCAAACTTCTCCATTTACAGCGATCTTGACATACAACTTGTGCTTCACTGATATCCATTACACGCCGTACACAAGATCTTTTATACTTCATACTCATAATCTTTTTCTCATGCAGACACTCCTGAATCTGATCCACCCATGTCTACCTTGGCCTTCCTCTGCCTTTCCTTCCTGCCACTTGGGCTGAAAAGATTTTCTTAGTAAGCATTTCATCACTCATTCTTTCAACATGGCCAAACCACCGAAGCATATTGGTCTCCACCTTGCTAACAACATTTTGCTTCACATCACACAACTGCAACACATCTTCATTCCTCACACAATCAGATCGTGTCTTGCCACAAACCCCACGTAAGTAACGCATTTCTCCAGCACACAAACAACTCCTATGTTTCTTCTGCAGTACCCAGGTTTCACTGCCATACATCAGAGTAGGAACAATTACTGTTTCATAAACAGCCATGCGGGGACTCTCTAGAGAACCTCCCAGAGCAGCTACAACTTTCAAAGAAGAATTCACTTGCCTACTGATTTCACCATCCAACTTGTTCTCTCTGTCAAACATGCTTCCTAAATACACACACTCACTCACCTGGTCAATCACAGTGCCATTTATACTTACATTACATTCAGTACTACAAGTTCCTCTTTCAAAAACCATAACTTTGGGTTTTCCTTCCTTCCTTCCTTCCTTCCTTCCTTCCTTCCTTCCTTCCTTCCTTCCTACCTACGTACCTACCTACATACATACATACATACATATCACTAAGCTGTTCTCTGAGATTCAGAGGTTAGCTCCAAAAAGAAATACAAACTTCCAGATATTTTTACTTATTGTTGTCGTATCAAACTTCTCCATTTACAGCGATCTTGACATACAACTTGTGATTCACTGATATCCATTACACGCCGTACACAAGATCTTTTATACTTCATACTCATAATCTTTTTCTCATGCAGACACTCCTGAATCTGATCCACCCATGTCTACCTTGGCCTTCCTCTGCCTTTCCTTCCTGCCACTTGGGCTGAAAAGATTTTCTTAGTAAGCATTTCATCACTCATTCTTTCAACATGGCCAAACCACCGAAGCATATTGGTCTCCACCTTGCTAACAACATTTTGCTTCACATCACACAACTGCAACACATCTTCATTCCTCACACAATCATATCTTGTCTTGCCACAAACCCCACGTAAGTAACGCATTTTCTCCAGCACACAAACAACTCCTATGTTTCTTCTGCAGTACCCAGGTTTCACTGCCATACATCAGAGTAGGAACAATTACTGTTTCATAAACAGCCATGCGGGGACTCTCTAGAGAACCTCCCAGAGCAGCTACAACTTTCAAAGAAGAATTCACTCGCCTACTGATTTCACCATCCAACTTGTTCTCTCTGTCAAACATGCTTCCTAAATACACACACTCACTCACCTGGTCAATCACAGTGCCATTTATACTTACATTACATTCAGTACTACAAGTTCCTCTTTCAAAAACCATAACTTTGGGTTTTCCTTCCTTCCTTCCTTCCTTCCTTCCTTCCTTCCTACCTACGTACCTACCTACATACACACATACATACATATCACTAAGCTGTTCTCTGAGATTCAGAGAGTTAGCTCCAAAAAGAAATACAAACTTCCAGATATTTTTACTTATTGTTGTCGTATCAAACTTCTCCATTTACAGCGATCTTGACATACAACTTGTGCTTCACTGATATCCATTACACGCCGTACACAAGATCTTTTATACTTCATACTCATAATCTTTTTCTCAAGCAGACACTCCTGAATCTGATCCACCCATGCCTTCCTCTGCCTTTCCTTCCTGCCACTTGGGCTGAAAAGATTTTCTTAGTAAGCATTTCATCACTCATTCTTTCATACATACATACATATCACTAAGCTGTTCTCTGAGATTCAGAGGTTAGCTCCAAAAAGAAATACAAACTTCCAGATATTTTTACTTATTGTTGTCGTATCAAACTACTCCATTCACAGCGATCTTGACATACAACTTGTGCTTCACTGATATCCATTACACGCCGTACACAAGATCTTTTATACTTCATACTCATAATCTTTTTTCTCAAGCAGACACTCCTGAATCTGATCCACCCATGCCTTCCTCTGCCTTTCCTTCCTGCCACTTGGGCTGAAAAGATTTTCTTAGTAAGCATTTCATCACTCATTCTTTCATACATACATACATATCACTAAGCTGTTCTTTGAGATTCAGAGGTTAGCTCCAAAAAGAAATACAAACTTCCAGATATTTTTACTTATTGTTGTCGTATCAAACTTCTCTATTTACAGCGATCTTGACATACAACTTGTGCTTCACTGATATCCATTACACGCCGTACACAAGATCTTTTATACTTCATACTCATAATCTTTTTCTCATGCAGACACTCCTGAATCTGATCCACCCATGTCTACCTTGGCCTTCCTCTGCCTTTCCTTCCTGCCACTTGGGCTGAAAAGATTTTCGCAGCCTTCACCAGGCATAAAACCTTGGCCTTCCTCTGCCTTTCCTTCCTGCCACTTGGGCTGAAAAGATTTTCTTAGTAAACATTTCATCACTCATTCTTTCATACATACATACATATCACTAAGCTGTTCTCTGAGATTCAGAGGTTAGCTCCAAAAGAAATACAAACTTCCAGATATTTTTACTTATTGTTGTCGTATCAAACTACTCCATTCACAGCGATCTTGACATACAACTCGTGCTTCACCGATATCCATTACACGCCGTACACAAGATCTTTTATACTTCATACTCATAATCTTTTTCTCACGCAGACACTCCTGAATCTGATCCACCCATGTCTACCTTGGCCTTCCTCGGCCTTTCCTTCCTGCCACTTGGGCTAAAAAAAATTTCTTAGTAAGCATCTCATCACTCATTCTTTCAACATGGCCAAACCACCGAAGCATATTGGTCTCCACCTTGCTAACAACATTTTGCTTCACATCACACAACTGCAATACATCTTCATTCCTCACACAATCATATCTTGTCTTGCCACAAACCCCACGTAAGTAACGCATTTCTCCAGCACACAAACAACTCCTATGTTTCTTCTGCAGTACCCAGGTTTCACTGCCATACATCAGAGTAGGAACAATTACTGTTTCATAAACAGCCATGCGGGGACTCTCTAGAGAACCTCCCAGAGCAGCTACAACTTTCAAAGAAGAATTCACTCGCCTACTGATTTCACCATCCAACTTGTTCTCTCTGTCAAACATGCTTCCTAAATACACACACTCACTCACCTGGTCAATCACAGTGCCATTTATACTTACATTACATTCAGTACTACAAGTTCCTCTTTCAAAAACCATAACTTTGGGTTTTCCTTCCTTCCTTCCTTCCTTCCTTCCTTCCTTCCTTCCTTCCTTTCTTCCTTCCTTCCTACCTACGTACCTACCTACATACATACATACATACATATCACTAAGCTGTTCTCTGAGATTCAGAGGTTAGCTCCAAAAAGAAATACAAACTTCCAGATATTTTTACTTATTGTTGTCGTATCAAACTTCTCCATTTACAGCGATCTTGACATACAACTCGTGCTTCACTAATATCCATTACACGCCGTACACAAGATCTTTTATACTTCATACTCATAATCTTTTTCTCATGCAGACACTCCTGAATCTGATCCACCCATGTCTACCTTGGCCTTCCTCTGCCTTTCCTTCCTGCCACTTGGGCTGAAAAGATTTTCTTAGTAAACATTTCATCACTCATTCTTTCATACATACATACATATCACTAAGCTGTTCTCTGAGATTCAGAGGTTAGCTCCAAAAAGAAATACAAACTTCCAGATATTTTTTACTTATTGTTGTCGTATCAAACTACTCCATTCACAGCGATCTTGACATACAACTCGTGCTTCACCGATATCCATTACACGCCGTACACAAGATCTTTTAAACTTCATACTCATAATCTTTTTCTCAAGCAGACACTCCTGAATCTGATCCACCCATGCCTTCCTCTGCCTTTCCTTCCTGCCACTTGGGCTGAAAAGATTTTCTTAGTAAGCATTTCATCACTCATTCTTTCATACATACATACATATCACTAAGCTGTTCTCTGAGATTCAGAGGTTAGCTCCAAAAAGAAATACAAACTTCCAGATATTTTTACTTATTGTTGTCGTATCAAACTACTCCATTCACAGCGATCTTGACATACAACTCGTGCTTCACCGATATCCATTACACGCCGTACACAAGATCTTTTATACTTCATACTCATAATCTTTTTCTCACGCAGACACTCCTGAATCTGATCCACCCATGTCTACCTTGGCCTTCCTCGGCCTTTCCTTCCTGCCACTTGGGCTAAAAACATTTTCTTAGTAAGCATCTCATCACTCATTCTTTCAACATGGCCAAACCACCGAAGCATATTGGTCTCCACCTTGCTAACAACATTTTGCTTCACATCACACAACTGCAACACATCTTCATTCCTCACACAATCAGATCGTGTCTTGCCACAAACCCCACGTAAGTAATGCATTTCTCCAGCACACAAACGACTCCTATGTTTCTTCTGCAGTACCCAGGTTTCACTGCCATACATCAGAGTTGGAACAATTACAGTGTCATACACAGGCATGCGGGACTCTCTAGAGAACCAATCATTCCTGTGAAAACCTCCCAGGGCAGCCATGACTTTCAATGAAGAATTCACTTGCCTACTGATTTCACCATCCAACTTGTTCTCTCTGTCAAACATGCTTCCTAAATACACAAACTCACTCACCTGGTCAATTACAGTGCCATTTATACTTACATTACATTCAGTGCTACCAGTTCCTCTCTCAAACACCATAACTTTGGTTTTCCCTTATTTATACTCAGTTTGAATTTCATGCAAACTTCGTGCATCAGTCAACATACTCTGCAACTCACTTTTGCTCTCTGCCAACAGGACAGTGTCATCAGCATACAGCAATCTGCACACACGGATATCACCAAGACATAAACCACTATTATCTATTTTGGCCTCACACATGCATGCGTCCATTAATATATTAAACAGCCATGGTGACATTACACAACCTTGTCTAACTCCTGCACCAATGGAAAACCATTTTGATAAAACACCATTCACTCGTACCCAAGCTCTACTACCAACATACATGGCTTTTACACTATTAAGTAGATTCCCAGTAACACCATATTCATTCAATACCTTCCACAAAAGTGTCCTATTTACTTGGTCGTAAGCTGTCTCTAAATCTATGAAGGCAGTAAAAACTGTCTTCCCAACAGCCAGATACTTTTCAATCATCGTGCGTAATGCAAAAATCTGGTTAGTGCAGCCTTCACCAGGCATAAAACCACCCTGAACATCCCACACTTTCAATGATGTAAGACCCCGTACTTTTTCAATAACAACCTTACCAAACACATTCCCTGGCACACTCAGTAGGCTAATACCATGATAGTTCTTGCATTCAGTCTGATCACATTTTCCCTTATACAAGGGAACAATGATAGCATCCTTCCAATTCCAAGGGACCATTCCTACACAACCTTGTCTAACTCCTGCACCAATGGAAAACCATTTTGATAAAACACCATTCACTCGTACACAAGCTCTACTACCAGCATACATGGCTTTTACACTATTAAGTAGATTCCCAGTAACACCATATTCATTCAATACCTTCCACAAAAGTGTCCTATTTACTTGGTCGTAGCTGTCTCTAAATCTATGAAGGCAGTAAAAACTGTCTTCCCAACAGCCAGATACTTTTCAATCATCGTGCGTAATGCAAAAATCTGGTTAGTGCAGCCTTCACCAGGCATAAAACCACCCTGAACATCCCACACTTTCAATGATGTAAGACCCCGTACTTTTTCAATAACAACCTTAGCAAACACATTCCCTGGCACACTCAGTAGGCTAATACCATGATAGTTCTTGCATTCAGTCTGATCACATTTTACCTTATACAAAGGAACAATGATAGCATCCTTCTAATCCCGAGGGACCATTCCTACACAACCTTGTCTAACTCCTGCACCAATGGAAAACCATTTTGATAAAACACCATTCACTCGTACACAAGCTCTACTACCAGCATACATGGCTTTTACACTATTAAGTAGATTCCCAGTAACACCATATTCATTCAATACCTTCCACAAAAGTGTCCTATTCTCTCGGTCACAAGCTTTCTGTAAATCTATGAAGGCAGTAAAAACTTTCTTCCCAACAGCCAGATACTTTAAAATCATCGTGCACCAAGACATAACCACTATTATCTATTTTGGCATCATGCATGCATGCATCCATAAATATATTAAACAGCCATGGTGACATTACACAACCTTGTCTAACTCCTGCACCAATAGAAAACCATTTTGATAAAACACCATTCACTCGTACACAAGCTCTACTACCAGCATACATGGCTTTTACACTATTAAGTAGATTCCCAGTAACACCATATTCATTCAATACCTTCCACAAAAGTGTCCTATTGACTCAGTCGTAAGCTTTTCTCTAAATCTATGAAGGCAGTAAAAACTGTCTTCCCAACAGCCAGATACTTTTCGATCATCGTGCGTAATGCAAAAATCTGGTTAGTGCAGCCTTCACCAGGTATAAAACCACCCTGAACATCCCACACTTTCAATGATGTAAGACCCCGTACTTTTTCAATAACAACCTTACCAAACACATTCCCTGGCACACTCAGTAGGCTAATACCACGATAGTTCTTGCATTCAGTCTGATCACCTTTTCCCTTATACAAGGGAACAATGATAGCATCCTTCTAATCCCAAGGGACCATTCCTACACAACCTTGTCTAACTCCTGCACCAATGGAAAACCATTTTGATAAAACACCATTCACTCGTACACAAGCTCTACTACCAGCATACATGGCTTTTACACTATTAAGTAGATTCCCAGTAACACCATATTTATTCAATACCTTCCACAAAAGTGTCCTATTGACTCGGTCATAAGCTTTCTGTAAATCTATGAAGGCAGTAAAAACTTTCTTCCCAACAGCCAGATACTTTAAAATCATCGTGCACCAAGACATAACCACTATTATCTATTTTGGCATCATGCATGCATGCATCCATAAATATATTAAACAGCCATGGTGACATTACACAACCTTGTCTAACTCCTGCACCAATAGAAAACCATTTTGATAAAACACCATTCACTCGTACACAAGCTCTACTACCAGCATACATGGCTTTTACACTATTAAGTAGATTCCCAGTAACACCATATTTATTCAATACCTTCCACAAAAGTGTCCTATTGACTCGGTCATAAGCTTTCTGTAAATCTATGAAGGCAGTAAAAACTTTCTTCCCAACAGCCAGATACTTTAAAATCATCGTGCACCAAGACATAACCACTATTATCTATTTTGGCATCATGCATGCATGCATCCATAAATATATTAAACAGCCATGGTGACATTACACAACCTTGTCTAACTCCTGCACCAATGGAAAACCATTTTGATAAAACACCATTCACTCATACACAAGCTCTACTACCAGCATACATGGCTTTTACACTATTAAGTAGATTCCCAGTAACACCATATTCATTCAATACCTTCCACAAAAGTGTCCTATTGACTCGGTCGTAAGCTTTCTCTAAATCTATGAAGGCAGTAACAACTACACATTCACACCAGAGTAATATGCCCACCCCTGGAATCCCAGTGTACCCGCCCAAGAAAGATGGGTCGTAGTGAGTCATGTGAGCGCAATTGGCAGAGGTAGCGATTTGACGGACTTTCAAAACGGAATGATCATCGGCTCCCGAACCAAGGCGTGGAAGCATCTCAGGAACAGCAGACTTCGTGGGCTATTAGTGAGGTGGTGTAGTAAGGACGCACTAATAGTGGACTGCTGGCACACCGAGTATCACTCAACATCATTACTGTGGTGCCCCTAAAGGCCATCGACCCCAGAGGAAAACGTCACGTCTGTAAACTGGTAAAGGGCAATTGATGTTAATATATATCAAATACGTGGAGATAATGTAAATGGACGATGTCATCGCTCTTTCCACGTTATTTTTAAACAACGCATAGCGACTGGAAAAATTGTATTCCGGCACCGCTGGGATCGAACCCCAGAACTCTCGATAACTAGTAGAGTGCGTTCGAATTTACGCTACGGTGCCAACAATTCTCAGCGCCATGCGTGGTTTTATCAGTCAGCATCTGACTACACGAATGCGTATTGATGGTCTCAGCAACTGAGATGTCGTCATCTGGTGGCATTTAACGCAACAGCTATTTAATTGTAGCTGATAAATTCAAAGGGCGATAGAAATGGTTAATATATATCAAATACGTGGAGATAATGTGAATGGACGATGTCATCGCTCTTTCCACGTTACCTTTTAAACAACGCGTGGCGACTGGAAAAATTGTATTCCGGCACCGCTGGGATCGAACCCCAGAACTCTCGATAACTAGTCGAGTGCGTTCGAATTTACGCTACGACGCCAACAATTCTCAGCGCCATGTGTGGTTTTATCAGTCAGCATCTGACTACACGAATGCGTATTGATGGTCTCAGCAACTGAGATGTCGTCATCTGGTGGCATTTAACGCAACAGCTATTTAATTGTAGCTGATAAATTCAAAGGGCGATAGAAATGGTTAATATATATCAAATACGTGGAGATAATGTAAATGGACGATGTCATCGCTCTTTCCACGTTACTTTTTAAACAACGCGTAGCGACTGGAAAAATTGTATTCCGGCACCACGGGGATCGAACCCCAGAACTCTCGATAACTAGTCGAGTGCGTTCGAATTTACGCTAAGACGCCAACAATTCTCAGCGCCATGCGTGGTTTATCAGTCGCCATCTGACTACACAAATACGTATTGATGGTCTCAGCAACTGAGATGTCGTCATCTGGCAGCATTTAACGCAACAGCTATTTAATTGTAGCTGATAAATTCAAAGAGGCGATACAAATGGTTAATATATATCAAATACGTGGAGATAATGTAAATGGACGATGTCACCGCTCTTTCCACGTTATTTTTTAAACAACGCGTAGCGACTGAAAAAAATTGTATTCCGGCACCGCTGGGATCGAACCCCAGAACTCTCGATAACTAGTCGAGTGAGTTCGAATTTACGCTACGGCGCCAACATTATAAGCTACAATTAAATAGCTGTTGCGTTAAATGCCACCAGATGACGCCATCTCAGTTGCTGAGACCATCAATACGTATTCGTGTAGTCAGATGGCGACTGATAAACCACGCATGGCGCTGAGAATTGTTGGCGCCGTAGCGTAATTCGAACTCACTCGACTAGTTATCGAGAGTTCTGGGGTTCGATCCCAGCGGTGCCGGAATACAATTTTTCAGTCGCTATGCGTTGTTTAAAAGGTAACGTGGAAAGAGCGATGACATCGTCCATTCACATTATCTCCACGTATTTGATATATATTAACCATTTCTATCGCCCTTTGAATTTATCAGCTACAATTAAATAGCTGTTGCGTTAAATGCCACCAGATGACACCATCTCAGTTGCTGAGACCATCAATACGTATTCGTGTAGTCAGATGGCGACTGATAAACCACGCATGGCGCTGAGAATTGTTGGCGCCGTAGCGTAAATTCGAACTCACTCGACTAGTTATCGAGAGTTCTGGGGTTCGATCCCAGCGGTGCGAATACAATTTTTCAGTCGCTATGCGTTGTTTAAAAGGTAACGTGGAAAGAGCGATGACATCGTCCATTCACATTATCTCCACGTATTTGATATATATTAACCATTTCTATCGCCCTTTGAATTTATCAGCTACAATTAAATAGCTGTTGCGTTAAATGCTGCCAGATGACGCCATCTCAGTTGCTGAGACCGTCAATATGTATTCGTGTAGTCAGATGCTGACTGATAAACCACGCGTGGCGCTGAGAATTGTTGGCGCCGTAAGCGTAAATTCGAACTCACTCGACTAGTTATCGAGAGTTCTGGGGTTCGATCCCAGCGGTGCCGGAATACAATTTTTTTCAGTCGCTATGCGTTGTTTAAAAAATAACGTGGAAAGAGCGATGAGATCGTCCATTTACATTATCTCCACGTATTTGATATATATTAACCATTTCTATCGCCCTTTGAATTTATCAGCTACAATTAAATAGCTGTTGCGTTAAATGCTGCCAGATGACGCCATCTCAGTTGCTGAGACCGTCAATACGTATTTGTGTAGTCAGATGCTGACTGATAAAACCACGCGTGGCGCTGAGAATTGTTGGCGCCGTAGCGTAAATTGGAACGCACTCGACTAGTTATCGAGAGTTCTGGGGTTCGATCCCAGCGGTGCCGGAATACAATTTTTCAGTCGCTATGCGTTGTTTAAAAATAACGTGGAAAGAGCGATGAGATCGTCCATTTACATTATCTCCACGTATTTGATATATATTAACCATTTCTATCGCCCTTTGAATTTATCAGCTACAATTAAATAGCTGTTGCGTTAAATGCTGCCAGATGACGCCATCTCAGTTGCTGAGACCGTCAATACGTATTTGTGTAGTCAGATGCTGACTGATAAACCACGCGTGGCGCTGAGAATTGTTGGCGCCGTAGCGTAAATTCGAACGCACTCGACTAGTTATCGAGAGTTCTGGGGTTCGATCCCAGCGGTGCCGGAATACAATTTTTCAGTCGCTATGCGTTGTTTAAAAAATAACGTGGAAAGAGCGATGAGATCGTCCATTTACATTATCTCCACGTATTTTATATATATTAACCATTTCTATCGCCCTTTGAATTTATCAGCTACAATTAAATAGCTGTTGCGTTAAATGCTGCCAGATGACGCCATCTCAGTTGCTGAGACCGTCAATACGTATTTGTGTAGTCAGATGCTGACTGATAAACCACGCGTGGCGCTGAGAATTGTTGGCGCCGTAGCGTAAATTCGAACGCACTCGACTAGTTATCGAGAGTTCTGGGGTTCAATCCCAGCGGTGCCGGAATACAATTTTTCAGTCGCTACGCGTTGTTTAAAAAATAACGTGGAAAGATCAATGACATCGTCCATTGGCAATTGATGTGCAACAGTGCAGCAATAGACCGCGCAAATGAATGCCGGGGCGCCGAGGTACGTGCCCCTGATAATAGCAGAGCGAACCCTGTTACGCGTGGGTGTCCAGAGTCGATGCTGTGGCAAAGCGCCCGTGTTAACCCAAGTCCATCGGCAACGACGCCTGCAGTTCACATGGGACTATCGTAATTGGACAGTAAAAAAGGTTGCCTTTTCTGACAAATCAAGGTTTCTACTCCACAAAGTGACAGGTGGTGGCAGATACAGCGTCAGACACATAACAATAAACACCCGGACACACTTGTCGGTCAAGTACAGGCCGGTGGTATCAGGGACCAGTGGTGCCACCGGATGCGTCCCTGAATGCCAACGGGTACCCGTCTATCCTTGCTGACCACATGCGTCCCTTCACGTTGGACGTTTACCCTGGTGGAGATGCTGTCAATTAACAGGACAATGTGCCTGCCACGTCACTTGGGGGGCGGGGGGCGGCGCCACTGGTTCCAGGAACACAACAGCGATGTCTCTGTTCTCTCTTTGCCGGCAAAAATGCCTGCCCTCAATCTCATAGAGCACTTATGGGACTACTTGGATCGACGTGTTCGGCGTGCAAACCCACAGCCACGTCATCTCCATGACCTCCGTGCTCTGCTGCAGTCTGAATGGGCACGTGTGCCTCGCGTGACCTTCCAGGGTCGCACTGCGTCCATGCCACGCCGTCTCGCCACTGTCATCCGGGACAAGGGTGGTTATTCCCATTATTAAGTAGGTGGGCACATTATTCTCATACGACTGTGTACAACTCAGAAGTTAAAGACATTATTATGCATTAATGTGAAATAACTAAATACTACAGTGTTATCTACATGTATTTGATATACACTGGCGGAAAGTCAAAAGAACACCAAGAAGGAGACGTCTGATACCAATGAAACTTGTACATAACGGAATACAGAGGATAACGTGATCAAAACATTATGGCAAAATACAGCTGTATTTGCTGGTAAACTGAAAAATAACATTTCCATGTAACATGGTTAGTACGAGGTTGAACCGCCATGAACTGCGTCACACTGTGCAATTCTGGCATGGAGTCTGTCGTACAGATGTTGGATGTAAGTTTGGGGTATTGAGTTCCAAGCATCCTCAACCTGGATGCGTAAATCGGGGATGGCCGTGGCTGGCTGTGGAGACCGGATAAGTCGTTGTCCCATAAAATCCCACACGTGCTCAATGGGGGACAAATCCGGTGGCCATGGAAGTTGTCTCACACCCTGAAGTGCATGTTGCGTTGCAGGTGCCGTGCATTGGCGTGCGTTATCTTGCTGGAAAACACCACGATGGACCGACCTTACAAATGGCACAACAACGGGCTGAATGATGTTGTTGATGTAGGAGGTGCTGTTTAACGTACCCGGTACAAACACAAGTTGCGTACGGGAGTGATAGCTGATCGCTCCCCACACCAGGAGACCAGGTGTAGGCCCTGTGTGTCGCTGGCGGATGCAAGAAGGTTGGAGACGCTCCCCTGTGTGTCTGCGAACACGCATACGGCCATCGGAGGCTCCCAAGCAGAATCTGCTTTCATCGCTGAACACGACAGATCGCCATTGCATTCTCCAGTGCAGACGTTGGCGACACCACTGCAGCCGTTCCTGACGGTGGGCTGGAGTAAGAGGTACACATGCCAGAGGCACACGTGCACGTAGTCCTGCATCCAGTAGATGGTTGCGGATTGTTTGCACAGTCACCTCAGGTGCAACGGCAGCTCGGATTTGCGTCGCAGTGGATGTTCTGCTTGACAACGCCGCTCTTTTTATGCGTCGATCAGTCCGCTCATCAGTCCGTCTGTGACTCCCGGTTCCACGTCTTCTTGTGTGGGAATGTTCCTCGGACCATCTAAGCCACCATCGTACCACCACCGTCCAATTCGCTCCGCAATACGACGAGTACGACCACCCAGCCTCGCTCAAAGTCCGATAACTGCTGAAATCGTACACGTCTTCCATGTCCAGGCATTACAGCTTCTTCAGGGTCTTCGCACGTGTCCGAACGCCGACGACTGATTTCATTCACTTCGCCGTACTCCTTAAATACCACTGACAATAATTTGCATATTATGCCGTGCTGTGGCGTAAGCGCTCGCCGGTTGGTCCCGAAATTAACATCACACCTACGTAAACTCGACCCCATTAACATATGTAAATTTCATGATCGTCCGCCAATTCCTTTCTGTTGTTCATTTTTCACTTTCCGCCAGTGTATTATGTAAGGTTCTGCTTTGAGAATTTGCTAGGCCATAAATTAAAATAATGCCAAATTAAAGTGGCAACATATTTGTCAGATTCCACTTAATTTCTGAAGATGTACTACTTTTTAAAAAATTCTACCAGAACAGACAGATTGTACAAATAAAAGTTGTAAAATACTCCTTATACTTATTTTCTAACATTTATTATTAACATGTTTCCTATGTGCTCCAATCTCCTGTAATATCTATCAAAAACACAGTGTAAAATTACAAAGGAAATGTTAGGTCCTTACCTACGAAACTGGAAAATAATTTGGAGAAAATGATTAATCTCCTACTATCTTAATGACATATTAATGTATGGGATAATTTTCAAACTTTCCAATGATCAGTTCAAAAGAAGTGAAGTGATATGTAAACATTTTTCGTTAAGCATGTTCCTCTTCCTATTAGATTTCCATAACAACACAATAAATTTGGAAACAAGCACATCACCATAAATTAACAAGTATAAATCATGCATAAGTTTTGTAAAACATGTTCAAATCAGAAAGCTTTCAACTGATAACTTTTTTCTTTTTCAAACTAAGAAATGATGGACAGTGGTATACAGTTGCCAGATCCCTAACACGGTATTTTATTATTTCTCTTTATAAATTGATTTCCATATTGATGGAATTCAAAATGGAGAATCAGAATTATAGTTTTGGGGGATAAGAAAAAATTTCCAAACCTTTCCGACAATGAAGGAAAAAAGATTGACACATGGGACAATTCATTTGGAGTTAGTTCCCAGAGGCTTGGCAGAAGTGGCCAGCGAAGAATCAGAATTTTCTTTATGAATGCCTTTTTGTGCTTTGTTAAATGGCTGGTGATGCAATAGTAAATAATTTGATTGTAACATGTTCCACCAGAAGTTATGGTCAGAATGAGGAAAACTGCAGGAAGATTAAAGAAGGCTATTTTATCTCTATCATGCAACATTAATTTGGTGATAGTAGGCTTGAAACAGATGGTTAAATGATATTCAATCATCCAATATTAATTTGACGATAGAATAATTAAAACTGATGGCTAAATGATATCGATCATCCAGTATTAATTTGATGATACCCTTTGTATGCATAATGTATTGTAACTTAATATTATTATGTAACAGCATGAATAAATAAATGGAATGAATTCCAATTAGTAGTTCTAATTCTGACTATTATATAGCTCTAATCATTCTACTATTCTCTTTTACGTGCGATATTTCAAAGTAACTTGTACAAAATTCTAGCGGATAATCCTTACCTTGGCATTCCTATCTAGCGATGAGAACATTTCACGCACGTGTTTTCCGGTCTTTGTTGATGTTATTGTCCTAAAGTCCGTTGTATGCGATGACTGGCTTTACTTCTCACACTTTTCGCTGGGTATACTCATTGGATCTTTCGAGTATAAAGAACGATAAAAATTGATGTGTTTGAATCCTAAGGCAAAAGATCCAATGAGTATACCCAGTGAAAAGTGTGAGAAGTAAAGCCAGTCGTCGCATACAACGGACTTTAGGACAATAACATCAACAAAGACCGGAAAACACGTGCGTGAAATGTTCCCATCGCTAAAAAGGAATGCCAAGGTAAGCATTGTCCGCTAGAATTTTGTACAAGTTACTTTAAATGGAATGATTAAAATTGATGGATAAGTGATACCCAATCATCTAATATTAATTTGATGATAGAATAATTAAAACTGATGAGTGATGGCTAAATGATATCCAATTGTCCAATAATAATTTGATGGCAGAATTATTAAAACTGATGGCTACATGATATCCAATCACCCAACATTAATTTGATGATAGAATTATTAAAACTGCTGGCTAAATCCAATCATCTATTATTAATTTGATGATATAATAATTAAAACTGACGAGTGATGGCTAAATGATATCCAATCGTCCAATATTAATTTGCTGGCAGAATTATTAAAACTGATGGCTACATGATATCCAATCACCCAACATTAATTTGATGATAGAATTATTAAAACTGCTGGCTAAATCCAATCATCTAATATAATTTTGATGATAGAAAGATTAAAGCTGATGGCTAAATGATATTTGATTATCCAATATTAATTTGATAATAGAATGATGAAAACTGATGGCTAAAATTATTCTGAATTTTAGTTTGCATTCTAAAAATAATGAGCTTTTGAAATAAAAAAAAATAGAGTATGTTGTGTAACAAACTAACAGGGAATAGTCCCTACTTAAGAAAAAGAAGAAAGAGGTACACATTCCCCCTGTTCTCATTACTATTGTACACCCATGGTTGTTTCACATCCACAAGAATGTTTTTGCAGTAAAAGTTAGAGTTTCACAGGTTTATCTTTCCCTTTTTCTCTTATTTTCTTTAATGATTAGGTGTCACAGCATTTTCTTCCCAAGAGATGCCAATTATTTTTGAACAGATATGCGTCATGTAATTATCTCCTATGAAATTTAACAACAAAACTATATTTTGCACTTTCCTCTGGATTTAATTACTTTCCACAACAGATTATCACAAAGTGAATGTTTTTTTTAACAACAAACAAAATTTTCATGAAAGAAATACGGGATTACGCCATATAATACAAATTTTGAAGATGACAATCCGATTTTTGACGTAAATGTGACAAGGATGGTAAGTCAGAAAATATCCGAAAACTTGAAAAAATATTTTTTCATCGTCCTGGAGCGGGACTTGAACCCGGGTCTCCCAGAAAACGCCCGGGTATGCTAACCACTACACCACCCAGAACGACCAAGTTTCGAGTCCCGCTCCAGGATGATGAAAATTTTCAAGTTTTCGGATGTTATCTGACTTACCATCCTTGTCACATTTACGCCAAAAATCGGATTGTCATCTTCAAAATTTGTATTATATGGCATAATCCCGTATTTCTTTCATGATTTATCTGCTTCTCCGGGCAAACACGGGATAAGATTCTTAACATCCAGATTCGCTAAACATGAATGCCGGTTGCTTCGACTAGCGAATCCTGTGATGGTTACATTCAAATTGATCGGAAACTTGAAACTTGGTCATTCTGGTTGGTGTAGTGGTTAGCATACCCTGGCGTTTTCTGGGAGACGCAGGTTCGAGTCCCGCTCCAGGACGATGAAAATTTTCAAGTTTTCGGATGTTATCTGACTTACCATCCTTGTCACATTTACGCCAAAAATCGGATTGTCATCTTCAAAATTCGTATTATATGGCGCAATCCCCTATTTCTTTCATGATTTATCTGCTTCTCCAGGCAAACACGGGATAAGATTCTTAACCTCCAGATTCGCCAAACATGAATGCCGGTTGCTTCGACTAGCGAATCCTGTGATGGTTAAATTCAAATTGATCGGAAACTTGAAACTTGGTCGTTCTGGGTGGTGTTGTGGTTAGCATACCCGGGCGTTTTTTGGGAGACGTGGGTTCGAGTCCCGCTCCAGGACGATGAAAATTTTCAAGTTTTCGGATATTATCTGACTTGCCACCCTTGTCACATTTACGCCAAAAATCGGATTGTCATCTTCAAAATTTGTAAACAAAATTTTACTTAGTGCTGTAACAACAAGTGTCTCACCTCCAGAGCACTTCTCCTCTTCTGTGTAAGGGTTCCTAGCCTGTCCCACTGATCACATATCCTTTGGCACCTTGCATTCACGGATGCTGCATCATGATAATCTAAAGCACTGAAATAAAACAACATAAATATTAGAAACAGCATTCCTTCAATACTTTCTTTTCATGCACACAATATCGTACACACACACATATCATCATTGTCAACCATTATCAATCCACTGCTGGACGAAGGTCTCCCCAAGTTTCTTCCACAGTGGTCTGTCTCATGCAAGTCTTCTCCATGTCACTCTTACATACTTTCGAATTTCGTCCACCCATCTCTCATGTGGTCTTATAAGTCCTTTCCTATCCCATGGAACCCAGTCTAAAATTTCGGTTGTCCATCGGTAGTCCGACCTTCTGGCAATATGTCCAGCCCATTGCCATTTCAGGGATTTTTACTCTGATCACGATGCCTTCTACTCTTGTCATTTTTCTGATCCAGGAGTTTCTCTTCTTATCTCTTCTGGTTACACCAAGCATGCACCTCTCCGTGCTTTTTTACACCAAAGAGCCAAAAAAATATGCACACTCGTCTGTCTCATGCAAGTCTTCTCCATGTCACTCTTACACATGCTTTCGAATTTTGTCCACCCATCTCTCATGTGGTCTTATAAGTATTTTCCTATTCCATGGAACACAGTCGAAAATTTTGGTTGTCCATCACTGGTTCGTCCTTCTGGCAATATGTCCAGCCCATTGCCATTTCAGGGATTTTTACTGTAATCACGACGCCTTCTACTCTTGTCATTTTTCTGATCCAGGGGTTTCTCTTCTTATCTCTCCTGGTTACACCAAGCATGCACCTCTCCGTGCTTTTTTACACCAAAGAGCCAAAAAAATATGCACACTCGTCTGTCTCATGCAAGTCTTCTCCATGTCACTCTTACACATGCTTTCGAATTTTGTCCACCCATCTCTCATGTGGTCTTATAAGTATTTTCCTATTCCATGGAACACAGTCTAAAATTTTGGTTGTCCATCAGTGGTTCGTCCTTCTGGCAATATGTCCAGCCCATTGCCATTTCAGGGATTTTTACTGTAATCACGACGCCTTCTACTCTTGTCATTTTTCTGATCCAGGGGTTTCTCTTCTTATCTCTCCTGGTTACACCAAGCATGCACCTCTCCATGCTTTTTTACACCAAAGAGCCAAAGAAATATGCATACTCGTCTGTCTCATGCAAGTCTTCTCCATGTCACTCTTACATGCTTTCGAATTTCGTCCACCCATCTCTCATGTGGTCTTATAAGTATTTTCCTATTCCATGGAACACAGTCTAAAATTTTGGTTGTCCATCAGTGGTTCGTCCTTCTGGCAATATGTCCAGCCCATTGCCATTTCAGGGATTTTTACTGTAATCACGACGCCTTCTACTCTTGTCATTTTTCTGATCCAGGGGTTTCTCTTCTTATCTCTCCTGGTTACACCAAGCATGCACCTCTCCATGCTTTTTTACACCAAAGAGCCAAAAAAATATGCACACTCGTCTGTCTCATGCAAGTCTTATCCATGTCACTCTCATTGCCATTTCAGAGATTTTACTCTGATCACGATGTCTTCTACTCTTGTCATTTTTCTGATCCAGGAGTTTCTCTTCTTATCTCTTCTGGTTACACCAAGCATGCACCTCTCCATGCTTTTTTACACCAAAGAGCCAAAAAATATGCACACTCGTCTGTCTCATGCAAGTCTTATCCATGTCACTCTTACACATGCTTTCGAATTTCATCCACCCATCTCTCATGTGGTCTTATAAGTCCTTTCCTATCCCATGGAACCCAGTCTAAAATTTCGGTTGTCCATCAGTGGTTCGTCCTTCTGGCAATATGTCCAGCCCATTGCCATTTCAGGGATTTTTACTGTAATCACGACACCTTCTACTCTTGTCATTTTTCTGATCCAGGGGTTTCTCTTCTTATCTCTCCTGGTTACACCAAGCATGCACCTCTCCATGCTTTTTTACACCAAAGAGCCAAAAAAATATGCACACTCGTATGTCTCATGCAAGTCTTCTCCATGTCACTCTTACATGCTTTCGAATTTTGTCCACCCATCTCTCATGTGGTCTTATAAGTATTTTCCTATTCCATGGAACACAGTCTAAAATTTTGGTTGTCCATCAGTGGTTCGTCCTTCTGGCAATATGTCCAGCCCATTGCCATTTCAGAGATTTTACTCTGATCACGATGTCTTCTACTCTTGTCATTTTTCTGATCCAGGAGCTTCTCTTCTTATCTCTCCTGGTTACACCAAGCATGCACCTCTCCATGCTTTTTTACACCAAAGAGCCAAAAAAATATGCACACTCGTCTGTCTCATGCAAGTCTTCTCCATGTCACTCTTACATGCTTTCGAATTTTGTCCACCCATCTCTCATGTGGTCTTATAAGTATTTTCCTATCCCATGGAACACAGTCTAAAATTTCGGTTGTCCATCGGTAGTCCGACCTTCTGGCAATATGTCCAGCCCATTGCCATTTCAGGGATTTTTACTCTGATCACGACGCCTTCTACTCTTGTCATTTTTCTGATCCAGGAGTTTCTCTTCTTATCTCTTCTGGTTACACCAAGCATGCACCTCTCCATGCTTTTTTACACCAAAGAGCCAAAAAAATATGCACACTCGTCTGTCTCATGCAAGTCTTCTCCATGTCACTCTTACATGCTTTCGAATTTTGTCCACCCATCTCTCATGTGGTCTTATAAGTATTTTCCTATTCCATGGAACACAGTCTAAAATTTTGGTTGTCCATCAGTGGTTCGTCCTTCTGGCAATATGTCCAGCCCATTGCCATTTCAGAGATTTTACTCTGATCACGATGTCTTCTACTCTTGTCATTTTTCTGATCCAGGAGTTTCTCTTCTTATCTCTTCTGGTTACACCAAGCATGCACCTCTCCATGCTTTTTTACACCAAAGAGCCAAAAAAATATGCACACTCGTCTGTCTCATGCAAGTCTTCTCCATGTCACTCTTACATGCTTTCGAATTTTGTCCACCCATCTCTCATGTGGTCTTATAAGTATTTTCCTATCCCATGGAACCCAGTCTAAAATTTCGGTTGTCCATCGGTAGTCCGACCTTCTGGCAATATGTCCAGCCCATTGCCATTTCAGAGATTTTACTCTGATCACGATGTCTTCTACTCTTGTCATTTTTCTGATCCAGGAGTTTCTCTTCTTATCTCTTCTGGTTACACCAAGCATGCACATCTCCATGCTTTTTTACACCAAAGAGCCAAAAAAATATGCACACTCGTCTGTCTCATGCAAGTCTTCTCCATGTCACTCTTACATGCTTTCGAATTTTGTCCACCCATCTCTCATGTGGTCTTATAAGTATTTTCCTATTCCATGGAACACAGTCTAAAATTTTGGTTGTCCATCAGTGGTTCGTCCTTCTGGCAATATGTCCAGCCCATTGCCATTTCAGAGATTTTACTCTGATCACGATGTCTTCTACTCTTGTCATTTTTCTGATCCAGGAGTTTCTCTTCTTATCTCTCCTGGTTACACCAAGCATGCACCTCTCCATGCTTTTTTACACCAAAGAGCCAAAAAAATATGCACACTCGTCTGTCTCATGCAAGTCTTATCCATGTCACTCTTACACATGCTTTCGAATTTCGTCCACCCATCTCTCATGTGGTCTTATAAGTCCTTTCCTATCCCATGGAACCCAGTCTAAAATTTCGGTTGTCCATCGGTAGTCCGACCTTCTGGCAATATGTCCAGCCCATTGCCATTTCAGGGATTTTTACTCTGATCACGACGCCTTCTACTCTTGTCATTTTTCTGATCCAGGAGTTTCTCTTCTTATCTCTCCTGGTTACACCAAGCATGCACCTCTCCATGCTTTTTTACACCAAAGAGCCAAAAAAATATGCACACTCGTCTGTCTCATGCAAGTCTTCTCCATGTCACTCTTACATGCTTTCGAATTTTGTCCACCCATCTCTCATGTGGTCTTATAAGTATTTTCCTATTCCATGGAACACAGTCTAAAATTTTGGTTGTCCATCAGTGGTTCGTCCTTCTGGCAATATGTCCAGCCCATTGCCATTTCAGAGATTTTACTCTGATCACGATGTCTTCTACTCTTGTCATTTTTCTGATCCAGGAGTTTCTCTTCTTATCTCTCTTGCTTACACCAAGCATGCATCTCTCCTTGCTTTTTTACACCAAAGAGCCAACAAAAATATGCACACTCGTCTGTCTCATGCAAGTCTTCTCCATGTCACTCTTACACATGCTTTCGAATTTTGTCCACCCATCTCTCATTTGGTCTTATAAATCTTTTCCTATCCCTTGGAATCCAATCTAAAATTTTGGCTGTCCATCGATGATCTGTCCTTCTGGCAATATGTCCAGCCCATTGCCATTTCAGGGATTTTTACTCTGATCACGATGCCTTCTACTCTTGTCATTTTTCTGATCCAGGAGTTTCTCTTCTTATCTCTTCTGGTTACACCAAGCATGCACCTCTCCATGCTTCTTTACACCAGAGCGAAAAAAATTATGACCACCTGATTAATATGATGTTCCTCCTCCACATGATGCCAAAACAGCTCTTACCTGGCGAGGCATGGACACTACGAGATTTCTGAAGGTGTCTTGTGGTATATGGTATCAACATGTTACCAGCAGGTCCTTTAACTTTTATAAATTATGTGGATGAGCCACTGCAGATTAGATATGCTGTTCCAACAAAAAACACACATGCCAGATAGGATTGATGCCTGGGGAATTTGGAGGCCAGGGAAGTTTTCGTGTTCCGCAAACCATTCTCAAGCAATTTACATTTAATTAGTTCTTCCAACACTCTTCAGTGTTGAACTTCATTATGTGGTTATAAGATTAATTGTATATATCTGTCAACTATACAGTAGTGATATTTTATACCGTTTCTCACATAAAGTGCTCGCAGAAAACATTCATTTTTGTCTGCCATTGAATTATCACAGTTGAATGCTACTGAATACAGGGTTCCCATTCAAAAGTAATAAAAAAATTTCCTGACTTTTCCAGGTTCTCCAGGTTGTTTTTAAACTTTTCCAGAGTGGAACGTTGCAAAGAATTGTTACATTTCATTCCATTCCATTCCATTCATTTTTCTCACCAAAGCATACACTTGTAAATTCTGTAAGTAATTTGTCCTTATAAAATTACCTGCTTTTCAATAATAACAACTAACTGTGCACATTATTTTCTGTATCAAAGTTCCGTGAACTTTTGTGAATACTACCCACACGGAATTTGTAAATACATTCCCATAGAAACAGGTCATATGTAAGAAAAAATCAGTCAGTTGAATAGTTTCAGTTTTTCTATAACACAATGCAGTTAAGCTTAATGATGGAATGGCTCTGTTCAAAGAAACATGTTTCAAGAGAACCAACAGACAAAGGACTTTGATCCATCATTTGGTTGGTTCTCTTGTGAAGTGTTTCTTCAAGCAGGAGCTATTGTGCCTAATTGTTCCATGTTATAACTGTGAATACTACCCACACGGAATTTGTAAATACATTCCCATAGAAACAGGTCATATGTAAGAAAATATCTGGCAGTTGAATAGTTTCAGTTTTTCTATAACACAATGCAGCTAAGCTTAATGATGGAATGGCTCTGTTCAAAGAAACATGTTTCAAGAAAACCAACAGACAAAGGACTTTGATCCATCATTTGGTTGGTTCTCTTGTGAAGTGTTCCTTCAAGCAGGAGCCACTGTGCCTAATTTTTCCATGTTATAACAACTGCCTGCAGAAATTGAACAAAATTTTAATAACTGGCAATTTTAAAAATTCAATTTTGCATCTTTTTTTAGAGAATAAAGGAAATACTTAATATAACTGAAAGTAAGATCTACCAAATTCTAGGCAGGCAGTAATTACAAGCAAAAGTTTAAAATCTTGAAAAAAATATCTTTTTTTTAGCAAAATAAAGTATCCATTGATGTTTACAAAAAAAAAGGGGGGGGTAATTTTCCCCAATTTTGTACAAAAAAGGGCAATTTCCCCTGAGTTTTCCCTGATTTTTGGAACCATTTTCAAATTCCCTGAGAATTCCAGGTTAAGTGGGAACCCTGGAATATTAAAAATTAAAGTAAAATACTATATAAATGAAAGCTGTTACTCACATTTTCATTTTCCTGGAACACTTTGGGACATTGCACATTTTACTTGTCCCAAGCATAAATTGCTTTGAAGTTTTCTGTTAGCATTTCTAGCAGTCACTTCGTGAAGATATTCCACTTGGTAAGTTGATAAAGGTGGGTAACTACTCTTCTTAATGAATCATTTGAAGTCTTCTGTTAGCATTTCTAGCAGTCACTTCGTGAAGATATCCCACTTGGTAAGTTGATAAAGGTGGATAACTACTTCTTCTTAATGAATCATTTGGATATTCTACTTGGTAAGTTGATAAAAGTGGGTAACTACTCTTCTTAATGAATCATTTGAAGTCTTCTGTTAGCATTTCTAGCAGTCACTTCATGAAGATATTCCACTTGGTAAGTTGATAAAGGTGGATAACTAGTCTTTTTAATGAATCATTTGAAGTCTTCTGTTAGCATTTCTAGCAGTCACTTCGTGAAGATATTCCACTTGGTAAGTTGATAAAGGTGGATAAATACTCTTCTTAATGAATCATTTGAAGTCTTCTGTTAGCATTTCTAACAGTCACTTCGTGAAGATATTCCACTTGGTAAGTTGATAAAGGTGGATAACTACTCTTTTTAATGAATCATTTGAAGTCTTCTGTTAGCATTTCTATCAGTCACTTCATGAAGATATTCCACTTGGTAAGTTGATAAAGGTGGATAACTACTCTTTTTAATGAATCATTTGAAGTCTTCTGTTAGCATTTCTAGCAGTCACTTCGTGAAGATAGTTCACTTGGTAAGTTGATAAAGGTAGGTAACTACTCTTCTTAATGAATCATTTGAAGCATTTCTTATTTGTTAGCATTTCTAGCAGTCACTTCGTGAAGATATTCCACTTGGTAAGTTGATAAAGGTGGGTAACTACTCTTCTTAATGAATCATTTGAAGTCTTCTGTTAGCATTTCTAGCAGTCACTTCGTGAAGATATTCCACTTGGTAAGTTGATAAAGGTGGATAACTACTCTTCTAAGAATCATTTGAAGTCTTCTGTTAGCATTTCTAGCAGTCACTTCATGAAGATATTCCACTTGGTAAGTTGATAAAGGTGGATAACTACTCTTTTTAATGAATCATTTGAAGTCTTCTGTTAGCATTTCTAGCAGTCACTTCGTGAAGATATTCCACTTGGTAAGTTGATAAAGGTAGGTAACTGCTCTTCTTAATGAATCATTTGAAGCATTTCTTATTTGTTAGCATTTCTAGCAGTCACTTCGTGAAGATATTCCACTTGGTAAGTTGATAAAGGTAGGTAACTACTCTTCTTAATGAATCATTTGAAGCATTTCTTATTTGTTAGCATTTCTAGCAGTCACTTCGTGAAGATATTCCACTTGGTAAGTTGATAAAGGCAGGTAACTACTCTTCTTAATGAATCATTTGAAGCATTTCTTATTTGTTAGCATTTCTAGCAGTCACTTCGTGAAGATATTCCACTTGTTAAGTTGATAAAGGTGGATAACTAGTCTTCTAAGAATCATTTGAAGTCTTCTGTTAGCATTTCTAGCAGTCACTTCATGAAGATATCCCACTTGGTAAGTTGATAAATGTGGGTAACTACTCTTCTTAATGAATCGTTTGAAGTCTTCTGTTAGCATTTCTAGCAGTCACTTCGTGAAGATATTCCACTTGGTAAGTTGATAAAGGTAGGTAACTACTCTTCTTAATGAATCATTTGAAGCATTTCTTATTTGTTAGCATTTCTAGCAGTCACTTCGTGAAGATATTCCACTTGGTAAGTTGATAAAGGCAGGTAACTACTCTTCTTAATGAATCATTTGAAGCATTTCTTATTTGTTAGCATTTCTAGCAGTCACTTCGTGAAGATATTCCACTTGTTAAGTTGATAAAGGTGGATAACTAGTCTTCTAAGAATCATTTGAAGTCTTCTGTTAGCATTTCTAGCAGTCACTTCATGAAGATATCCCACTTGGTAAGTTGATAAATGTGGGTAACTACTCTTCTTAATGAATCGTTTGAAGTCTTCTGTTAGCATTTCTAGCAGTGACTTCGTGAAGATATTCCACTTGGTAAGTTGATAAAGGTGGGCAACTACTCTTCCTAATGGATCATTTGAAGTTTTCTGTTAACATTTCTAGCAGTCACTTCGTGAAGATATTCCACTTGGTAAGTTGATAAAGGTGGATAACTACTCTTTTTAAAAGTGAATCATTTGAAGTTTTCTGTTAGCATTTCTAGCAGTCACTTCGTGAAGATATTCCACTTGGTAAGTAGATAAAGGTGGGTAACTACTCTTCTTAATGAATCATTTGAAGTCTTCTGTTAGCATTTCTAGTAGTCACATCGTGAAGATATTACACTTGGTAAGTTGATAAAGGTGGGTAACTACTGCCAAATAAAGGTAACTTGATCACCCTACTTATGTTAAATGAAAACTTTTATAAAAAGTTCGTCAGTTGGAAGCTTTCGACCTTATCTCAGATCTTCATCACGCCAATGGAGGACTGAGATTGTTGCCAGATTTTACATTTGAAATTTTCCTATTTTTGTTGCCAAAACTTAGAATTGATCTCCAGATCATCGGAATGTAGAGAGGAGATTCGGAATTGCAAGTCACTGAGTTGAAAATAATTTCTAGGCTTTCACGGTAACGGAGGGCAAAACGATTGTCAAAAGAAGCAATTCGTTTTGCTTCGTTCCAGTGGGGAACTGCAGATGTGTCTTCTATTGTCAAAATAGACAAGGCAGTATTGGGATTGGCTTTCGAAACATCTTTTCTATGTTCTAAAATTCTATGGTTAATGCTCCTGTATGTGCTTCCAATGTATAAGTTATCCCCAGTAGAAGAAGAGATAGGAATGCAGTAAACTCCTGGGAGGTTCAGGCTTTTGTCCCTATCCCTTTGTAGAAGTTTCAAGATGTTTGGGGTAGATTTAATGGCAAGATGGTAACCAAAACTTCTAAAAAGAATCTGTAACTTATAAGCATAGGAAGGATGGTAAGGAACAGAACCACAGAATTTCAGGTCTTCTTTCTTATGAGGAAGGAGGCATTCGATTTTCGAATGGTTTTCATATTTCTTTAAGAGGGAGTTGACTGTAACAGCAGGGAAACCATGGGAGAGGGTTATTGTAGAAATTTTGGAGAGTTCTTCTTGAAGAGAGAGTTGGTTGTTGCAAATGATATGAGCTCTGTGGATGTATGACTTTAATGCTGCAAGCTTGTAGAGATGCAGGGTGAAAGATTTGTAGGGAATGATGTTAGTGGCCGCAGAAGGTTTTCGATAGATGGAACGAGTAATGGAGAGATCAGCGTTTCTGCAGATAGATACATCCAGGAAATCAATTTTGTGGTTTACTTCCTTAGATATAGTGAGATTAATGGAAGGAAAATTTTCCGTAATGGAGTTGATCAGTGTCTGTAGTTCAGACTCGGAATGTGGCCAGCTAATGAAAATGTCGTCTACATATCTTAACCATAGGGAAGGTTGAAAAGGGTTGACAATCGTTTTACCCTCCACTACTGTGAAAGCCTGGAAATTATTTTCAACTCAATGACTTGTAATTCCGAATCTCCTCTCTACATTCCGATGATCTGGAGATCAATTCTAAGTTTTGGCAACAAAAATAGGAAAAATTCAAATGTAGAATCTGGCAACAATCTCAGTCCTCCATTGGCGCGATGAAGACCTAAGATAAGGTCGAAAGCTTCCAACTTAAGAACTTTTTGTAAAAGTTTTCATTTAACGTAACTAGCGTGATCAAGTTACCTTTATTTGTTAATATTGTTACGTGTTTTGCCCATCATCGTCATGGGTAACTACTCTTCTTAATGAATCATTTGAAGTCTTCTGTTAGCATTTCTAGCAGTCACTTCGTGAAGATATTCCACTTGGTAAGTTGATAAAGGTGGGTAACTACTCTTCTTAATGAATCGCGATTCTAATCAATAAAATAATTCAATATGAAATGAAATCAAAAATAATAAAACTGCAAACGGTCAAGCCTTCAAGTCGAAGAAAAATCGATCTGATAAAATATCCAGTCTTGACAACAGCCTAGACTTTGTTTCCCGCCACACTTGTATTCTCAAACTAGTTTCAACTATCATTCTGGTAGTTTTCAACAGTGGGTTAAACATGCATATTGTTCAGTGGCCAAGTATCTCACAATCTGCAACATGACCCAACAGTTCCACATGGGCAGAACCTTTTGCACATTCAAATCTTGGGTTTATTGTGCATTTTACATCATGTACATGTTAGTTCTTGATTGGACGCGTCCAGATTTGTTCCTGATTTTAAATTGTCCGGTTAAATTAACGTTTCCCTTTTAGCACCCTTTGCTGCTTCAGTTGTAGGGTGAGGAAGTGCCCTGTACGCTGGCGGTAAGCTCTCGCTCTTAGGTCACTCTGCAACATGCACGACATCGGCATTCATGAAATGTTCAGCTGACGAGCCGTTACCGATTGTTTTCTGACAGGATTTCATCAAATACGGGCTGCCACTGCTTTCACCAGGTGAGAAGTCCTCCAAGGTACGTGGCCGACCCTTTCTAGGGCGGTCAGCGAAGGTCCCGGTCTCAAGGAACCTTTTTATGGTCTGGTAGACAAAAGTTCGCCTGATTTTCAGCTTCTTCAACATGTTGAAAATCATGGAAGCTGATTTTCCAACTTTGTACAGCGCTGTTACAGCAACATGATTCTGATAATCGCCCCACTCCATGGCAAGTACTTCACGAAACACGTTATCTCCGCTGTGACTGAACACACAATGATTCATTCAATAGCTGCTTCATGCCGGAACTTCACGGAAAACGTTATCTCCTGTGTGACTGAACGCACAATGATTCAATAGCTGCTTCATGCCTGAACTTCACGGAACACGTTCTCTCCTCTGTGACTGAACGCACAAATGATTCAGTAGCTGCTTCATGCCTGAACTTCACAGAACACGTTATCTCCTCTGTGCGTGAACGCACAAATGATTCAATAGCTGCTTCATGCCTGAACTTCACGGAACACGTTATCTCCTCTGTGACTGAACGCACAAATGATTCAGTAGCTGCTTCATGCCTGAACTTCACGGAAAACGTTATCTCCTCTGTGACTGAACGCACAATGATTCAATAGCTGCTTCATGCCTGAACTTCACGGAACACGTTATCTCCTCTGTGCCTGAACGCACAAATGATTCAATAGCTGCTTCATGCCTGAACTTCACGGAACACGTTATCTCCTCTGTGCATGAACGCACAAATGATTCAATAGCTGCTTCATGTTTCCTGGCTGGTCGGTGACATTGCACACCGGTTGTGGACTATCTGTCCAACGCTAGTAACACTATTTATGCTACGACTGGGTAATGTATTCTCTCTGCCAAACATACATCTTAAATATTGGGTATATAAATAAGTTTTGAAGGATTTGAGGTGAACAAAACACGTTGTTGGAGAACAGAAACAATATTTTAATATTAATCGAAGTATTCTCCCTATGAAACTACAACTTTACCCCATCTTTCAGGCAGTGAACGTATGCCCCGAAAGAAGAATTCCGGTTCCTTGGAAGCGATCCAGTTGTCCAGCCAATTTTCGATGTCTTCATAAGAACTAAACTGTTCTCCAGAAAGTGCTGACTGCATCGACCGGAACAAATGGTAATCCGATGGCGCAATATCTGGCGAATATGGCGGGTGGGGTAGAACTTCCCAGTTGGATCCTTCTAAGTACTTTTTCACAGGTCGAGAAACGTGGTCTTGCGTTGTCATGCTGTAAGATGACTTTGTTGTGTCTATTCTCCCATTCCGGCCGTTTATGCGCGAGAGCTCGTTTTAAATGCATTAATTGGGTTTGATACCGATCACCAGTAATAGTTTCTGACGGTTTCAGCAGTTCATAGTGGATCACATCCTTCTGGTCCCACCAGATACACAGCATTACCTTTGAACCATGGATATTGCGTTTTGGCGTTGAAGGACCTGGTTCACCTGACTACACTCATGCTTTCTGCCATTTAGGGCTATTGTACCATATCCATTTCTCGTCGGCAGTAATAATACAATGCAAAAAACCTTTCTTTCTTGCCTTTGAAGCAGCAATTCGCAAATGGTTTTTCGACGTTCAAGGTCTCTTTCCCGCAAAGCATGTGGAACCCGATTCCCTTCTTTTTGCACCATTCCCATGGCAGCTAAACGTTGTGAAATGCATGATTGACTAACATTTAATGCTGCTGCTAGTTCTTTGGGTCTGGCATGGATCCTCGAAGAGTAAAGCTTCCAATTCGACATCAGCAATTTTTTGGGGTGGTCCAGAACGTTCTTTATCACTGACATCGAAATCGTTCTTTTTGAATCGTCTAAACCAATACTCACATGTTTTTATGGATGGGGAATGTTCACCATAGATTTCTGACATTAAGCGATAGCTGTCGGCAGCACTTTTCTTGATAATAAAGCAATGCACTAACACTTCCCGCAAATGCTGTTTCGTCGGGACAAAAGTTGCCATTTTCCATCGAGTAAAACAAATACGTCTTCGCACCTCAATCGAACTTCGTATACTGACTCTGACAGCTGGCGTCTCGTACTGCGATATTGCAGTGTTGCCACCTTAAAATACATGCGGGCAGTAATAAGTACGACACCGAACGAAAATCCCTCAAAACTTATTTATATACCCAATACATAAATTCATTCACCTCGTCTATCTTTGTACCACTTAGACAGATCTTTCTTTCAGTACTCAACAGTTCCTCACTCAAATCCATAACTTAAGTTTATTTATACTCACTTTGAATTTCATACAAACTTCATAACATCCGGGACAACATTCTTTGCAACTCAATTTTGCTCTCTGCCAACAGGACTGTATCTCTCTTTCATCAGCATGCAGCAACCAACACACACTGGTATTACCAAGAAATAAACAACCCAGAATCATCAAGGTCACACATAGTACTCCAATTATTGCCCTGAATATGTGAGATGACATCAAGTCACACACATTCCGATGTGAAAAAACATAGACAAAAATATAGGAGAACAAAACACGAAACAATCGCAGAAACATAATCTTGGTTTTACATACAATATATTAAAACGTGTGTACACATTATTACACTAAAAAGTACAGAATTCAAAAATTACTTAAGCTCTTGAGCAATAGCAGCAATTTGTTCTACACGGTCTTGATGAGCAGCTAAGTCACTTTCAAATGCTTCATGCTTCTTTTTCAAGGCCTAAAAGACAATTTTTAAGGAAGTGTTTTAAAACAATGCAGATTTTAACAGTCACATCATAAAATTCCATAAAGTAAAATTTCTATTGTATGCTTAATAGATTTTGAATACATTCTTTAAGCAATATGTTAACATGCATATCACTAAGCTATTCTCTGAGATTCAGAGGTTAGCTCCACAAAGAAATACAAATTACCAGATAATTTTTACTTACTGCTGCTGTATCAAACTTCTCCATTTACAGTGATCTTCACATACAGCTTGGGCTTCACTCACATCCATCACATGCCTTTTTTTTTTTTTCTTTCTCATGGAGACACTCCTGAATCTGATCCTCCCATGACTTCCTTGGCCTTCCTTCCTGTCACTTGGGCTAAAAACATTTTCTTAGTAAGCATCTCATCACTCATTCTTTCAACATGGCCAAACCACCGAAGCATATTGGTCTCCACCTTGCTAACAACATTTTGCTTTACATCACACAACTGCAACACATCTTCATTCCTCACACCATCATATCGTGTCTTGCCACAAACCCCACGTAAGTAACGCATTTCTCCAGCACACAAACGACTCCTATGTTTCTTCTGCAGTACCCAGGTTTCACTGCCATACATCAGAGTAGGAACAATTACTGTTTCATACACAGCCATGCGGGACTCTCTAGAGAACCCATCATTCCTGTGAAAACCTCCCAGAGCAGCTATGACTTTCAAAGAAGAATTCACTCGCCTACTGATTTCACCATCCAACTTGTTCTCTCTGTCAAACATGCTTCCTAAATACACAAACTCACTCACCTGGTCAATTCATCATCATCATCATCATTGTCAACCATTATCAATCCACTGCAGGACGAAGGTCTCCCCAAGTTTCCTCCACAACGGCCTGTCTTGTGCCAGTCTCCTCCATGTCACCCCTGCATACTTTCGAATTTCATCCACCCATCTCCCATGTGGTCTTCTTCTGGGTCTTTTCCTGTCCCTTGGAATCCAATCTAAAATTTCAGCTGTCCATCGATGGTCTATCCTTCTGGCAGTATGTCCAGCCCATTGCCATTTCAGGGATTTAACTCTGACCATGATGTATTCCACTCTTGTCATTTTCGGATCCACGAGTTCCTCTTCTTATCTCTCCTGGTTACACCAAGCATGCACCTCTCCATGCTGCTTTGAGTTGTCTGCAGCCTTTGTATGTCTCTTTTAGTTAAGGTCCACGTCTCTGCACCATACGTAAGCACTGGAAGGATGCATTGATCAAACACTTTTCTTTTAAGACATAATGGCATATTGCTCTCGAAAATTATGCTGTTTCTTCCAAAAGCTCTCCAGGCAAGTTTTGTACGCCGATTAATTTCTTCATCAATGTGACCCTCACTTGATATCTGCTGTCCAAGATAAACGTACGTGTCTGTTATCTCCAGCTTTTCTCCATCAATCGATAAATCTTCATTTCTTGTAAAAGCATTGAACATCACTTTTGTCTTCTGAAAGTTCATTTTTAATCCCACTTCTTTACTCTTGTCAGCAAGTTCCTGGATCATACTCTGCAGCTCTGATGGGGTAGTTGCAAAAATGACTACGTCATCAGCAAAACGAAGGTGGGTTAGATAATCTCCATTAATCTTTATCCCCTTGCTTTCCCAGCTCAGCGACTGAAAAACACCCTCCAATGTGGCATTAAAGAGCTTCGGAGATATGGTGTCACCTTGTCTCACTCCCTTTCCAATTTTTACGTGTGTTGTATTTTCAAACAGCCGAATCTTTGCACTTGCATTTTCATAGATGTTATTAATAATATTAATGTATGCATCTTCAATACCGCAGGTTTTCAGAGCCATTGTAACTGCTGATGGTTTCACAGAATCAAAGGCTTTTTCATAATCGATAAAAGCCATGCACAATGGAAGTTCATATTCCCTCGCTCTTTCAATTAGTTCTCTCAGCACGTGGATATGATCTATTGTGCTGTAGCCACTCCTGAATCCAGCTTGTTCTCTCGGTTGAGCCATGTCCAGTGTTACCTTCAAGCGGTGTGAAAGAACTTTAGTGAAGATTTTATAAACTACTGATAGGAGGCTGATAGGTCTGTAGTTTCCGAGATCTTCAATGTCACCTTTCTTATGTAGCAGGATCATTGTAGCGGTGTTCCAATCCTCAGGAATCTTTCCTTCATTAAGGCATCGAGTGAAAATTTGGGCGAGTACTGTTTCGATTTCTCCACTTGCTTCTTGTATGATGTCTACAGTAATTCCATCTTCTCCTGGAGCTTTTCCTCGCTTCATGTTCTTGATTGCATGTGCAACTTCTGCTGGAAGGACTGGAGGAACTCTGGTACTGGTATCTTTCGTGATGTCTGGAGTGCACATATCATCCCTTTCATATAATTTGGAGTAGAAATCTTTCACTCTTGTCAAAATTTCGCCTCTATTTCTTGTTACAGAACCATCTTCTTTTCTTAGTGCCATAATCTGTTTTCTTCCCTTACTGAGATGTCCCTTTGCCAATTTTAGGCTTTGGTTGTTTTCAATTGCTTTCCTCACTAGTTCACAGTTGAAAAATCCTTACGTCTTCAGTGATACTTTTTCTTACTGTCTTGCATAGCTCTATATATTCCACTTTGGAAGTCACATCTTCTTTAGTTGTCCTCATCTCTCTTCTTTTTTGCATCAACATTTTGGTTTTTCCTGATAATTTGTTCACATGCAACTTGTTCTTAGACCCAGCTAATTTTGTTTGCTGTTTCCATAAGAGCTTTGGTTACTTTTCTGTTAACTTCAGAGATGTCCACTTCTTCCGATGTTAGGCCTTCTAAAGCAGAGAACCTGTTCTTCAGTTCTAACTTGAAGGTATTATGGTGTTTTTTAAGGTTGGTTATGTCAATAGATTTTGTTTGTCTTATGAGCTTGCCATGTTCAAGTTTAGTATTGAGGTGCATCTTACATCTCACCAATCTATGGTCACTACCTGTGTTGAACTTGTTTAGCACACTGCAGTCTTCTATGACCAATTTTTTGTTACACATAATAAAATCAATTTCACTTGTCGTCCCATTTGGATGTCTCCATGTCAATTTCCTGTGTGGCTTTTTCTTGAAGAAGGAGTTCAAGATGAAAAACCCTTCTGCCTCTGCAAACTCAACGAGAGTATTTCCACGCTGGTTTCTGTTGCCATGACCGAATTTACCTACTGAAGTTTCATTCTGTTGCAGTTGCCCTATTTTTGCATTGAAATCTCCCATAATTATTTTCAAGTGCTGCTTACCTTTATTATTTAGACGACAAATTTCCTCATAAAATTCTTCAATTTCTTCTTCAGGATGACTTGTGGTGGGTGCATAAGTTTGAATAATCTGAGCCTGGTATCTTTTCGAGAGTTGGATAACAAGTCGTGCAGCTCTGTCAGAGGAATTTTCAACTTCTACAACTTTATCCTTCAGTTTCTTGTTTATTATAAATCCAACACCACTAGTTCTGCCAGTATCTGTCCCACGATAGTAGAAGAGATGTCCACTTTTCAGTTCGATGAGATCTTCTCCTTTTCTCCTTACCTCACTTAGCCCCACGATGTCCCACTTGATCCTTTGTAGTTCCTCTTCCAATTCAAGAAGCCTTGAATCAGAAGATAGGGAGCGTCCATTGTAAGTAGCCAAGGTCAGCATCAGATGGCAGCCTAGTCCGGTCCTCCGAGGATTCTTAGCACCCTCTGCCTTCATGTCGCACTGGCCGCTGCCTTGGCCAGGTACATTCCAGCTGCCGGAGACTGAGGGCCAAGATTTAAGTTGTGGAATCATTTTGGAGGGGTTTGGCCATAACTCACCAAGCTGGCCAAGCGGGTTGGTGAGTGTGGGATAGAATTTCCTCTAATCCCGATGGTATAGTTATACCGCTATGGGCGGTCGTCAGAGCCCCTTTAGTGGGAACAGGATGCACCACGAGAAGGCGGGGTTGACAGTTGTCAAGGAGAAGCTGTGGTGTTACGCATCACCTGACCTTACATCCCTGGTCAATTACAGTGCCATTTATACTTACATTACATTCAGTGCTACCAGTTCCTCTCTCAAACACCATGACTTTGGTTTTTCCTTTATTTATACTCAGTTTGAATTTCATGCAAACTTCGTGCATCCGAGTCAACATACTCTGCACACACTGCCAACAGGACAGTGTCATCAGCATACAGCAATTTTGTTGTTTTACCCATATCGAATTTTTGTCTTTTAACCTGACCATTCAAAGCTGTCCGAAATCACATTACATTTGTCATTAGGCTTATACGATAACAAAACCAAAACAGGACACCAAGTCAGATTCAAGAGCCCTGGGTAAGCCTAATTTTTTTTACACTTTATTTGAAGTTTTGACATCTCTAATATATAACTATGCACTAATAATTTATGCTCACTTTCCCCCCCCTAAAATCAAAAACCTGTTGAAGAAAAAAGGACAGTAACAAATTTATATTGCAAGCCTCAAACAATCTTCTTGTGTGTTCACAGAAAATTTCAAATTAGTAACAATTTTATTTTCCTCTACAGAGGACACTGAAGTGAGAATAGTCTAACACAGTGTTACATCTTGCCCTTTACATGTCATGGCCTAACACAGTGTTGAACATTGCCCTTTATGCACCATGGTCTAACAACAGTGTTGAATCTTGCCCTTTATATGTCACGGTCTAACAGAGCACTGAATCTTGCCCTTGGTCTAACACAGTGTTGAACATTGCCCTTCATGCACCATGGTCTAACAACAGTGTTGAATCTTGCCCTTTATATGTCACGGTCTAACAGAGCACTGAATCTTGCCCTTGGTCTACCAGAGTGCTGAATCATGCCCTTGGTCTAACAGAGTATTGAATCTTGCCCTTGGTCTAACAGAGTGCTGAATCTTGCAATTGGTCTAACAGAGTGTTGAATCTTGCAATTGGTCTAACAGAGTGTTGAATCTTGCAATTGGTCTAACAGAATGTTGAATATTGCATTTGGTTTAACAGAGTGTTGAATCTTGCCCTTGGTCTAACAGAGTGCTGAATCTTGCCCTTGGTCTAACAGAGTGCTGAATCTTGCCCTTGGTTTAACAGAGTTCTGAATCTTGCAATTGGTCTAACAGAGTGTTGAATCTTGCAATTGGTCTAACAGAGTGTTGAATCTTGCCCTTAGTCTAACAGAGTGCTGAATCTTGCCCTTTATACTCCATGGTCCAACACAGTGCTGAATCTTGCCCTTGGTCTAACAGAGTGTTGAATCTTGCACTTGGTCTAACAGAGTGTTGAATCTTGCCTTTGGTCTAACAGAATGTTGAATCTTGCCTTTGGTCTAACACAGTGTTGAATCTTGCCCTTTATACTCCATGGTCCAAAACAGTGCTGAATCTTGCCCTTGGTCTAACAGAGTGTTGAATCTTGCCTTTGGTCTAACAGAGTGTTGAATCTTGCCCTTGGTCTAACAGAGTGTTGAATCTTGCATTTGGTCTAACAGAGTGTTGAATCTTGCCTTTGGTCTAACAGAGTGTTGATTCTTGACTTTGGTCTAACACAGTGTTGAATCTTGCCCTTTATACTCCATGGTCCAACACAGTGCTGAATCTTGCCCTTGGTCTAACAGAGTGTTGAATCTTGCCTTTGGTCTAACAGAGTGTTGAATCTTGCCCTTGGTCTAACAGAATGTTGAATCTTGCCTTTGGTCTAACACAGTGTTGAATCTTGCCCTTTATACTCCATGGTCCAACACAGTGCTGAATCTTGCCCTTGGTCTAACAGAGTGTTGAATCTTGCCTTTGGTCTAACAGAGTGTTGAATCTTGCCCTTGGTCTAACAGAATGTTGAATCTTGCCTTTGGTCTAACACAGTGTTGAATCTTGCCCTTTATACTCCATGGTCCAACACAGTGCTAAATCTTGCTCTTGGTCTAACAGAGTGTTGAATCTTGCCTTTGGTCTAACAGAGTGTTGAATCTTGCCTTTGGTCTAACACAGTGTTGAATCTTGCCCTTTATACTCCATGGTCCAACACAGTGCTGAATCTTGCCCTTTATACATTGCGGTCAAACACTGTTGAATCTTGCCCTTTATATCTCGTGGTCTAACACAGTGTTGAACAGGAAGTTGAAGAACCATTTATGCCCTAGCTCTGCCCATCTGTCTTTCTGTCCACATGGGAGAACCTTCTGCCTTTCACACTGGTTTTCCATGAAGGTGACTTTTGGTATGTTGCAAATGCTTCATAATCTGTGCACTGTATGAAGCGCACTGATAGTGGACAATGCTTCATATCAGTGTCCTTACAACCAGAGGACCATCTTGAATACTATCACCATGTGCATACAAAATGTATTAATATTTGTGCCATTTCTGGATCAGTAAAAATGAGTGAACTACTGACTTTTGGTGTACAATGTTCCATTGTTCCTGCAAATCAGTGAAGTTTTTCTTTTTGCAGATTTCTACAACTGCATAGCATGTTTTGTGTTTTATTTTTTTAGTACTATTTGGATGAATAAAAGTGCACATTTTGTTCTAAATTTGTGATATACAGCTCCAGTGAAATGATAAGTTATTTTTGGTATACACAGTAATTTTTTTTTTTTTTTCATGGACCAGTGGGCATTTTGATGGACCAGTGATTTGGGAATTCAAGTGGTCCGCTGGGTCTGTAGGAGATTTATTTCTAATTCTAAAACTGCATTTCTATAACTCATATTTAATTAAAACATTTAGCTGCATTTACTGAGTACGAAAAAGTATCACTGAAGACGTAAGGAAATTCAACTGTGAACTAGTGAGAAAAGCAATTGAAAACAACCAAAGCCTAAAGATAGCAAAGGGACATCTCAGTAAAGGAAGAAAACAGATTATGGCACAGAGAAAAGAAGATGGTTCTGTAACAAGAAATAAAGGCGAAATTTTGACAAGAGTGAAAGATTTCTACTCCAAATTATATGAAAGGGATGATACATGCACTCCAGACATCATGAAAGATACCAGGTACCAGAGTTCTTCCAGTCCTCCCAGCAGAAGTTGCACATGCAATCAAGAACATGAAGCAGGGGAAAGCTCCAGGAGAAGATGGAATTACTGTAGACATCATACAAGAAGCAAGTGGAGAAATCGAAACAGTACTCGCCCAAATTTTCACTCGATGCCTTAATGAAGGGAAGATTCCTGAGGATTGGAACACCGCTACAATAATCCTGCTACATAAAAAAGGGGACATTGAGGATCTCAGGAACTACAGACCTATCAGCCTCCTCTCAGTGGTTTATAAAATCTTCACTAAAGTTCTTTCACACCGCTTGAAGGGAACACTGGACATGGCTCAACCGAGAGAACAAGCTGGATTCAGGAGTGGCTACAGCACAATAGATCATATCCACGTACTGAGAGAACTAATTGAAAGAGCGAGGGAATATGAACTTCCATTGTGCTTGGCTTTTATCAATTATGAAAAAGCCTTTCATTCGGTGAAACCATCAGCAGTTACAATGGGTCTGAAGTGCACAGTACTGAAGATGCGTACATTAATATTATTAATAACATCTATGAAAATGCAAGTGCAAAGATTCGGCTGTTTGAAAATACAACACACGTAAAAATTGGAAAGGGAGTGAGACAAGGTGACACCATATCTCCGAAGCTCTTTAATGCCACATTGGAAAATGTCTTTCAATCACTGAACTGGGAAAACAAAGGGATAAAAATTGATGGAGATTATCTAACCCACCTTCGTTTTGCTGATGACATAGTCATTTATGCAACTACCCCATCAGAGCTGCAGGGTATGATCCAGGAACTTGCTGACAAGAGTAAAGAAGTGGGATTAAAAATGAACTTTCAGAAGACAAAAGTGATGTTCAATGCTTTTACAAGAAATGAAGATTTATCGATTGATGGAGAAAACCTGGAGATAACAGACACGTACGTTTATCTTGGACAGCAGATATCAAGTGAGGGTCACATTGATGAAGAATTAATCGGCATACAAAACTTGCCTGGAGAGCTTTTGGAAGAAACAGCATAATTTTCGAGAGCAATATGCCATTATGTCTTAAAAGAAAAGTGTTTGATCAATGCATCCTTCCAGTGCTTACGTATGGTGCAGAGACGTGGACCTTAACTAAAAGAGACATACAAAGGCTGCAGACAACTCAAAGCAGCATGGAGAGGTGCATGCGTGGTGTAACCAGGAGAGATAAGAAGAGGAACTCATGGATCAGAAAAATGACAAGAGTGGAATACATCATGGTCAGAGTTAAATCCCTGAAATGGCAATGGGCTGGACATACTGCCAGAAGGACAGACCATCGATGGACAGCTGAAATTTTAGATTGGATTCCAAGGGACAGGAAAAGACCCAGAAGAAGACCACATGGAAGATGGGTGGATGAAATTCGAAAGTATGCAGGAGTGACATGATGGAGGAGACTGGCACAAGACAGACAGTCGTGGAGGAAACTTAGGGAGACCTTCGTCCAGCAGTGGATCGACAATGGTTGACAATGATGATGATGATGACTGAAAAAAATATGTTTCATGATTAATTTGCTAATAACACCAAGTGTTCATTTTAAGAAAGCACATACCTTCAATTCATTCAGCTTGCAATTTCTGAAGTCTTGACTCTGAAGCATTTCTTCCTTTCCTCGAGTCCATTCCTCGTGGATATCAGCCTTATGCTTGAATTTCTGAGCCAAATGGTCAAGACGCTCAAGTCTGAAAATATAAAATTTTAATGAAGTATGCTTCAGGTCCATATAATTAACAACACTGAAAACAAATGTATAAAAAAAAAAAAAATGAAAAGCTGACATATCACAAAAAGAAAAGAAAAGAAAAATATTTAAAAAGAATACCTGTAGAGAAGGGTGATGAACTTGAAGATGATATTTATTTAAACTATACATAATATCTAAGGTATTTTACCTGATATTGTCAAAGTATTGCTCACGTTGTTTGCTCTGTGAGGCTCGTACGTTACAGACTTTTGGTTAGTTATAAAAAATTTGCAGAAATAAAACAGTTAGGTTATATATTTTCAGTTCCACATTCATTCACTTGCACATTCAAACTTACTATTAATTAAAAGATTTTAGTAGAAAAGGGTTACACTCATCGGGTCAGGAGACATCTCACACGTAGTTCATTGGATCATTGTTGTGGCGAGCGCTTTCTGCGGTACATTTACCACCGTCTTCGGGCCGTTATTTCCACACGAGGGTTCTTTGCGTGTGTGGTTTTTTGGAGTTGCTTGTCGGGAATCGATGGGAAGGTTTGCTGCCTTGTACGTGTTAGGTGATTTGTTTCTAATGTGTCGCCACCTATTGGATGAGTTGGTAGGTATCAGTCGTAAGTATAATTTTTTTTTTTTTTTTTTTTTGGTGTAAATATTTTTGGGCTATTATTATTTGTTCATAAAAACGGGTGGTTTTTTTTTTTTTATTTTCTTCTTTATTGGTGTAATTTTTTTTTAATGTTCTTTTTTAATTGTTCCTACTCTGATGTATGGCAGTGAAACCTGGGTACTGCAGAAGAAGCATAAGAGTCATTTGTGTGCTGGAGAAATGCGTTACTTACGTGGGGTTTGTGGCAAGACACAATCTGATTGTGTGAGGAATGAAGATGTATTGCAGTTGTGTGATGTGAAGCAAAATGTTGTTAGCAAGGTGGAGACCAATATGCTTCGGTGGTTTGGCCATGTTGAAAGAATCAGTGATGAAACGCTTACTAAGAAAATATTTTCAACCCAAGTGGCAGGAAGGAAAGGCAGAGGAAGGCCAAGGAAGACATGGGTGGATCAGATTCAGGAGTGTCTGCATGAGAAAAAGATTATGAGTATGAAGTATAAAAGATCTTGTGTGCGGCGTGTAATGGATATCAGTGAAGCACGAGTTGTATGTCAAGATCGCTGTAAATGGCGAAGTTTGATACGACAACAATAAGTAAAAATATCTGGAAGTTTGTATTTCTTTTTCGAGCTAACCTCTGAATCTCAGAGAACAGCTTAGTGATATGTATGTATGTATGTAGGTAGGTATGTAGGTAGGTAAGTAGGAAGGAAGGAAGGAAGGAAGGAAGGAAGGAAGGAAGGAAGGAAGGAAGGAAGGAAAACCCAAAGTTATGGTTTTTGAAAGAGGAACTTGTAGTACTGAATGTAATGTAAGTATAAATGGCACTGTGATTGACCAGGTGAGTGAGTGTGTGTATTTAGGAAGCATGTTTGACAGAGAGAACAAGTTGGATGGTGAAATCAGTAGGCGAGTGAATTCTTCTTTGAAAGTAATAGCTGCTCTGGGAGGTTTTCACAGGAATGATGGGTTCTCTAGAGAGTCCCGCATGGCTGTGTATGAAAGTGTAATTGTTCCTACTCTGATGTATGGCAGTGAAACCTGGGTACTGCAGAAGAAACATAGGAGTTGTTTGTGTGCTGGAGAAATGCGTTACTTACGTGGGGTTTGTGGCAAGACACAATCTGATTGTGTGAGGAATGAAGATGTATTGCAGTTGTGTGATGTGAAGCAAAATGTTGTTAGCAAGGTGGAGACCAATATGCTTCGGTGGTTTGGCCATGTTGAAAGAATGAGTGATGAAATGCTTACTAAGAAAATCTTTTCAACCCAAGTGGCAGGAAGGAAAGGCAGAGGAAGGCCAAGGAAGACATGGGTGGATCAGAATCAGGAGTGTCTGCATGAGAAAAAGATTATGAGTATGAAGTATAAAAGATCTTGTGTAAGGCGTGTAATGGATGTCAGTGAAGCACGAGTTGTATGTCAAGATCGCTGTAAATGGCGAAGTTTGATACGACAACAATAAGCAAATATATCTGGAAGTTTGTATTTCTTTTTGGAGCTAACCTCTGAATCTCAGAGAACAGCTTAGTGATATGTATGTATGTATGTTCTTTTTTTTGTTTTTTTTTAAATGGATTTTTTCTTTTATTATAAGTGATTTCCAGGCTGTGTCTAGTGTGGTGGGGTCTTGTAAGTTGCATATTTTATCTTTTTTGTTCAATTATAACGCTTTTGGAAATTCTTAATTCTTTTTCGTTTGTGTGGGTGGTTAGTAATTTAATATTTTCAAAAGCAGGGTATTGTTTATGTTTAACACAGTGTTGGATAAGTGCTGTTTTTTCTTCTTTTTTGTTCCAGTTTTTTATGTGTTGATGTAATCTTTTTATTAATCTATTTTTTGTGCTGCCAATGTATGATATGAGGTCTTCAGAACTCTGTGAAACAATAGGAATTTCATTTACACCTGCTGATTGCAGTATATTATTGTTACTCTTTTTCCTTATAATTAAGTCACCAATATTCTGAACTGAATGTCCAAAAATAGTGTTGTGTTTCTTCATTAATCTTAAAAATTTTCCACTTAGTCCTCTAATAAAAGGGAAAGAACCTGAAAATTTGTATTTCTTTTTTGGGATGTTTTGTCTAGACCCTTTTAATTTCATCTTGTATTCAAAAATCAGCTTTTTGACAGTTTTTGTGTCATATCCAAATTGTTTGGTCGTATTAATAATCCACTGGATTTCTTCTTCTCTGTATTTTCTATTTAAAGAATGTGTGAAAGCTCTTTTTACCCAATTCCTAATACCATTTATTTTATGAGTTTTTGGGTGTTCAGATTGACATGGAATCATTATAGGTACATAGGTTGGTTTTCTGAAAGCTCTGTATTCAAAATTTAAGTCTTTTTTTATTATTTCTATATCTAAGAAGGAAATTTTTCATTTTGTTCAAATTCTAAAGTTAATTCTATTTCTGGGTAACAAGTGGTAAATTTATTCTTCAATATTTCAAGTTCATCTTGTTTTAATTTAGATAAAAAAAAATGTCGTCGGCATATCTATAATAAATGATAGGTGGGTTTGGTAGTTTTTTAATAATTTTGTTTTCTATATCCCCCATGATTATTTCTGAAAATTAAGAAGATAATGGGGATCCCATTGGGGCTCCTACCTCTTGCCTGTAGGAAAAAAAAAAAAAAAATAAAGCATACACCCGTTTCTATGAACAAATAATAATAGCCCAAATATATTTACACCAAAAAAAAATTATACTTACGACTGATACCTACCAACTCATCCAATAGGTGGCGACACATTAGAAACAAATCACCTAACACACAGAGACACACACTATACTTACGACTCATCCAGTAGATGGCGACACATTAGAAACAAATCACCTAACACGTACAAGGCAGCAAACCTTCCCATCGATTCCCGACAAGCAACTCCAAAAAACCACACACGCAAAGAACCCTCGTGTGGAAATAACGGCCCGAAGACGGCAGTAAACGTACCGCAGAAAGCGCTCGCCACAACAATGATCCAATGAACTACGTGTGAGACGTCTCCTGACCCGATGAGTATAACCCTTTTCTACTAAAATCTTTTAATTAATAGTAAGTTTGAATGTGCAAGTGAATGAATGTGGAACTGAAAATATGAAAACCTAAATGTTTTATTTCTGAAAATTTTTTATAACTAACCAAAAGTCCCTAACGTACGAGACCTCTCGGGGCCGGGAGCACGTGCCTCACAGAGCAAACAACGTGAGAAATACTTTGACAATATCAGGTAAAATACCTTAGATATTATGTATCATCATCATCATCATTGTCAACCATTATCAATCCACTGCTGGACGAAGGTCTCCCCAAGTTTCCTCCACAACGGTCTGTCTTGTGCCAGTCTCCTCCATGCCACCCCCGCATACTTTCGAATTTCATCCACCCATCTCCCATGTGGTCTTCTTCTGGGTCTTTTCCTGTCCCTTGGAATCCAATCTAAACTTTCGGCTGTCCATCGATGATCTGTCCTTCTGGCAGTATGTCCAACCCATTGCCATTTCAGGGATTTAACTCTGATCATGATGTCTTCCACTCTTGTCATTTTTCGGATCCACGAGTTCCTCTTCTTATCTCTCCTGGTTACACCAAGCATGCACCTCTCCATGCTGCTTTGAGTTGTCTGCAGCCTTTGTATGTCTCTTTTAGTTAAGGTCCACGTCTCTGCACCATACGTAAGCACTGGAAGGATGCATTGATCAAACACTTTTCTTTTAAGACATAATGGCATATTGCTCTGGAAAATTATGCTGTTTCTTCCAAAAGCTCTCCAGGCAAGTTTTGTACGCCGATTAATTTCTTCATCAATGTGACCCTCACTTGATATCTGCTGTCCAAGATAAACGTACGTATCTGTTATCTCCAGCTTTTCTCCATCAATCGATAAATCTTCATTTCTTGTAAAAGCATTGAACATCACATATTGTGTATAGTTTAACTAAAATCACGTTTATAACATAAGACAACCTATAAGGTAGTCTCATTAATTGCATTTTTCTCTTTTGGTGTGGGATATGTTTGTTGCACACTGTTGTGCAAAGTGAAAAAAAACTGCAGAAAATTCAAAAACAACTCTTGCTGTCATCCCAGGTGGGTTGACATCGGTTGTTCAACCACTAGATGTCTGCCTTAATAAGCCCTTCAAGGACAATGTGCGGAGGTATTGGGCAGATTGGATGAGTTCCGATTTGCCGACTGAAACCAAGGGCGGAAATCTAAAGAAGCCGGATATCGTTTTGATTGCGCGATGGGTCAAGGATGCTCGGGATGCGATACCTGCGGAAATGGTCGTGAAATCATTCAAGAAATGTTGCATTAGTAACAAACTTGATGGCACAGAGGATGATGAGATTTTTATGAGTGATGATGACAGTGATTCTGATGACACAGGCATAGATGGGAATACTGATGTTTATGATGACGCGCCGATGACGGAGAAAGACTTTTTTGAACTGTTTGGCGAGTCTGACTCGGAATCGGATTTTGAAGGGTTCCGATGAAGTTTTTGGGTATGCAAATTAAATTTAATATTATATATATAATTTTTTTTGTTTTCAAATGTTTTTGAATAAATTCATTGAAATTTTGTTTTTTTCTCATTTTGGGATCGACTTATACGTGAGTTTCTGATTTCTTACGATTTTTTCATCTGAAAGTGGGGGTCGACTTATATGCGAGTATATACGGTAGTTGTTTTTATATTAAATATTATTTAGCTAAAAATTTAAGGCGATAATTGTTCGTTCTCTAAACCTACTCCTTTGGAAAGAAAATACTTCTTCAAAAAATGTGAAGGAGTATTTTTACTCTTTTGAAAATATCCTAACACGATCTCTGATCGTGACGCTTCAGTGGCTTCACTTTGATTGCATGACGTGAATGGCTGGCCCTTACTTCATCTATTCTAATCTCCTTGGGTCACTTGGTGACTGGCCCATCAGGCAAGGCTCGTATCTGCCAAGCATGGCTTCTGGGATTGAATTTAGGCAGTAATTTGATAAACAAACATTCTTGAATTATTTGTTTCAATGTCATGCCGTTATCACCACTTGTAACAGGTACAGTGAATATTGCGATTTTCTCTGCATCTACAGCACTGTATTTCTGATTGTTCATGTCTTGTAATGTAAGTAATCTGCCATATAGATTCTACTTCCTCATCTTGTGTCAATCTTGGTGTTGGAATTTCAATAAAAGGAGGATGATATGAAATTGTCATCCACAGTATGTTGTTTCAGAAATTCATAGTTACAGATGAAATTAAAATGTTCACAACAAAGCCAGTGGTGCTTAAACAGAATAAATACACTGGCGCAAAGTGAAAAAAGAACACCAAGAAGGAATTGGCGGACGATCATGAAATTTACATATGCTAATGGGGTCGAGTTTACGTAGGGGTGACGCTAATTTCGGGACCAACCAGTGAGCGCTTACGCCACAGCACGGCATAATATGCAAATTATCGTCGGTGGTGTTTAAGGAGTACGGCGAAGTGAATGTATTCAGGCGTCGGCGTACGGACACAAGACCCTGAAGAAGCTGCAATGCCTGGACATGGAAGACGTGTACGATTTCAGCAGTTATCGGACTTTGAGCGAGGTCGTCTAGTCGGACTCCGTGAGGCCGGGTGGTTGTATCATCGTATTGCGGAGCGAATTGGACGGGAAGTATCGGTGGTGGTACGATGGTGGCGTAGATGGTCCGACGAACATTTCCACACGAGAAGACGTGGAACCGGGAGTCACAGACGGACTGATGAGCGGACCGATCGACGCATAAGAAGAGTGGCGTTGTTAAGCAGAACATCCACTGCGACGCAAATCCGAGCTGCCGTTGCACCTGAGGTGACTGTGCAAACAAACCGCAACCGTCTACTGCATGCAGGACTACGTGCACGTGTGCCTCTGGCATGTGTACCTCTGACTCCAGCCCACCGTCAGGAACGGCTGCAGTGGTGTCGCCAACGTCTGCACTGGAGAACACAATGACGATCTGTCGTGTTCAACGATGAAAGCAGATTCTGCTTCGGAGCCTCTGATGGTCGTATGCGTGTTCACAGATGCACAGGGAAGCGTCTCCACCCTTCTTGCATCCACCAACGACACACAGGGCCTACACCTGGTCTCCTGGTGTGGGGAGCGATCAGCTATCACTCCCGTACACAACTAGTGTTTGTACCGGTTACGTTAAACAGCACCTCCTTCATCAACAACATCTTTCAGCCCGTTGTTGTGCCATTTGTAAGGTCGGTCCATCGTGGTGTTTTCCAGCAAGATAACGCACGCCCACACACGGCTCGTGCAACGCAACATGCACTTCAGGGTGTGAGACAACTTCCATGGCTTGCACGTTCACCGGATTGAGCACGTGTGGGATTTTATGGGACAACGACTTATCCGGTCTCCACGGCCAGCCACGACCATCCCCGATTTACGCGTCCAGGTTGAGGATGCTTGGAACTCAATACCCCAAACTTACATCCAACATCTGTACATCAGACTCCATGCCAGAATTGCACAGTGTGACGCAGTTCATGGCGGTTCAACCTCGTACTAACCATGTAACATGGAAATGTTATTTTTCAGTTTACCAGCAAATACAGCTGTATTTTGCCATAATGTTTTGATCATGTTATCCTCTGTATTCCGTTATTATGCTGTATAAATTTCGTTGGTATCAGATGTCTCCTTCTTGGTGTTCTTTTTTCACTTTCCGCCAGTTGTATATCACTTAAAGTCACCTCAGAGATACATTTAAGTGTATATACCATAAATAAAGATATGACAAAATATCTTCATACCTCATCATTTCAGAAAGCAGCCACTCTTCAAATCCCTTTTCTGCCATTTCGAGACCCTTCCATGCATTGGCAATATCCTTAGAGAAAAACAATTTTTAAATTTTGATGTATACATATTTACATACATGTTTATTTCATGTTATTGTGTTCACACTATCAGAAATATGAAAATAAGAAATAAATACTTCACTTATGTTTAAATTAACTACATAACAGAAAAAATGATATAATGGAATAAAATGGAAATAGTAATGATGTGGTTATCTTCCTATGAAATAACAGCTAAGTTAAAACAAATAGTACCATAATTTCTGTCCTGTAATCTGTGGATTATTTGTTAAATTGTTAAATTTATGATAAATTTAGGCTCTGCAGAAAATATGCCGCTTTAACAAGAAAAAAAAACAAAAAAAAACGTTTTTGTGGCACTTTGGTTTTTAAAAAATCTGCATTTGGTTGAATGTTAAAGGTGGTATACATTTGAAAAATCATCAAAAATACATTACCAACAAAGAAATGCTATGCAATATATAATGATAGAGGTCAGCAAACAATTGGTAAGTTTTTTTGTTTGTTTTTTAAACTTAGGAGCATTTTGACAGAAAGTACAATGCAATGAAGGGGATATTACTTGCTTTCATGGATGTTCACATGTGGTGGGAAACTCAGCAACAATGTTTGTTTGTGCCACAGGTCTAACTATGGATCTGCACACTATGGAATCCAACTGTGGAACTGTCAGGTCTAAATTAGGAACTGCGTACTAGGAAATCTAACTACAGAATTGCATAGTACGGAATCTAACTGTGAAACTGCCAGGTGTAACAATAAAACTGCATTCTACATAATCTAACTATGGAATTGTCAGGTCTAACTATGGAACTGCATACTACAGAATCTAACTACAGAACTGTCAGGTCTAACTATGGAACTGCATACTACAGAATCTAACTATGAAACTGTCAGGTCTAACAACAAAACTGCATACTAGAAAATCTAACTATGGAACTGTAAGGTCTATGGAACTGCATACTATAGAACTGTCAGCTGTTTAACTATGAAACTTCATACTACAGAAGTGCATAATATGGGACTGTCAGGTCTAACTATGGAACTGCATACTACAGAATCTAACTATGGAACTGCATACTACAGAATCTAACTATGGAACTGCATACTACAGAACTGTCAGGTGTCTAACTATGAAACTACATACTACAGAAGTGCATAATATGGAATATAACTATGGAACTGTCAGGTCTAACTATGAAACTGCATACTATAGAATCTAGCTATAGAACTGCATACTACAGAATCTAACTATGGAACTGCATACTAGGAAATCTAACTACAAAACTGTCAGGTCTAACCTATGGAACTGCATATTACAGAATCTAACTATGGAACTGTCAGGTCTAACAACGAAACTGCATACTACAGAATCTACCTATGGAACTGCTAGGTTAAACAATGAAACTGCATACTAGAAAATCTAACTACGGAACAACTGTAAGGTCTATGGAACTGCATACTACAGAACTGTCAGGTGCCTAACTATGAAACTACATACTACAGAAGTGCATAATATGGAATATAACAATAGAACTGCAAGGTCTAACTATGGAACTGCATATTACATAATCTAACTATGGAACTGTCAGGTCTAACAACAAAACTACATACTACAGAATCTAACTATGGAACTGTCAGGTCTAACAACGAAACTGCATACTACAGAATCTAACTGTGGAACTGTCAGGTCTAACAACAGTGTTGAATGTAACGATGTAACACTGTGTTAGACCACGTTACTAGACAGGTATCTCTAATTCAATTGCTCTTCAGTGTAAGTCAGTACAGTATTTGAAAAATGGGTAGTATTAAATAGAAGAATTTTGTGTCCAAATAAAATGTGACAGAGAAAAAGCTCAGCATATGTATAACACACGGTGAAAATTAATTTTCAAATTTAGAAACCCTCCCCGAAAATTCTTACTGGCTACACCCCACCCGTACCCCCAGTATGGTGTTACCTTCAGATGCTTGGTTTGTGTCTACAAGCCATACAGAGTCCAACACTTCATGAGGTATACTATTAAAAATCACCAATCATTTACCCTAAAGATCATGGTAATTTCCATCCACAAACACTTCAAGCACGTCAATTATCGTAATGTTGTTGGCCTTCAAAGGTTTACAGACACCTTGCTTACGATTCCTTCTTCCGGGGATGAAACATCGTATTTTTTTTATTTTTTTTTTTTTTAATTTATTTGCTAGACAAACAACGCTGGGTTTTTTTTTTTTTTTAGCCATATGAGATGAAACCATAGCTCGTCAATTCCATAAATCCACACAAGCATACTACTCATTCATACATTCAATTAAAATCTATGTACATATTTACACTACATTACATTCCCAGGTGATTAAACCTTTGTCAACTGTGAGTAACAAAATGCTCCATCTGTTTCAAAACCCACCACAGCTCAAGTGAGCTCACTTGAGCTGTGGTGGGTGGGTGAGACACACCTGCCTCCTGATTGCGACAGTAGTCTGTTGAAAGCGCTAGAGGATTGTGTGTGAGGGGCTGAATGAGTGTGACACTTGCATTGGGAGTGGCAGGGGTTTTGAAACAGAAGGAGCAGTTTGTTACTCACAGTTGACAAAGGTTTAACCACCTAGGAATGCAAGGTTGTGTAAATATGTACATAGTTTTTTAATTTAATTGTATGAATGAGTAGTATGCTTGTGTGGTATTTATGGAATTGACGAGCTATGGTTTCATCTCATATGGCTAATAAAAAAAAACCAGCGTTGTTTGTCTAGCAAATAAAAAACAATAAATTAAAATAAATACGATGTTTCATCCCCGGAAGAAGGAATCGTAAGCAAGGAGTCTGTAAACCTTTGAAGGCCAACAACATTACGATAGTTGACGCGCTTGAAGTGTTTGTGGGTGGAAATTACCATGATCTTTAAGGTATGTGATTGGTGATTTTTAATAGTATATCATTTATGAATTGCACGTAAACTATGCGCACTTTGCTGGGGTTTAATACCTTAGAAGTGCAAATATAATAACTTCATGAGGTTTTTGCCAAAGTCTGCCAACCATCACTGCAAAACAATGTACAGTATAGTGTGATTCATGTGACCACATTTTCTTCTTCCATTGCTCAACTGTCACTTTGCAACATTCTTGCCACCACCATGAGCAGATTTTCCTGTCTTTTGCACAGGCAATTGCTTTCTGGATGGGCAGGTGACTTCTGGGACTCAACTGCTTTAACTTCCTAAGCATGATACAGATTAAAATAGGCTTCTTCTGCTCTTGGTTGCATTCAGCAATTCAGCAGTGAATTGCCGCACGCTGGAAGACCTGTTCCTATGAACAATCCTCCTTAATGGTCATGCTTTTTAAGTCTAGTTCACGTGCGTGGTTTGGGTTGAAGTGTTCTCCTGGCCTTGACCGAATTCACAAGTGAGTTGCTACCCACTGGAAGACCTATAGTGAGTTGCTACCCACTGGAAGACCTATAATAGTGCGTTGCACAAATATAGAGACAGAACAAATTCTCGAATACAAAAGAAACAACAACGGGCTGAAATGCACACCTCATATTTATAAGCAAAAATAGCATAGGACACGCAGCTGCACAATAGTTTCACGGAAACACAACAATTCCAACGCCAAGTACAAGAAAAAAAAACAGAAATACGGTGTCTCAAAAATATAAAGACTTACTAGTTATGAACACCTCCGGTACGAATAGTGGAGCCATTGTTCCGAAAAACACTGAAAACCCGATTGGGCATGCTGTCCACCAAGTGAGGTAAGTGTGACGGACGGATGTGCGTACCAGCTTCGTTCAATCTGCTCTTTCAGTGCCACCACACTTGAGAACTGCTGTCCATTCGCATACACATCAGGAGCTAGGATACCCCAGAGGTTCTCGATAGGGTTCAGATCTGGACTGAGTGCTGGCCAATCCTTTACGGTCACATGATAATTTTTTTTTTTTTTTTGATTGGAGGTTAAACGACCACCGTGAGCAACTCAATGGGCTATAAGCAGTCGCCCGTCCCTAATTTAGGGTCGCTGGTTCCAGGGAAGGGAGAGAGCCAGTGCCGTAAGACAAACACAACATCCATGCCTCACCGGGATTCGAACCCGGACCCCAGACGGACGAATGATCAGAGGCCAGCGCCTTAGACCACTGCGCCACCGGGGCGGCGTTAGCTTTTTGGCTTATCTTTTTTTGGATTGGATTGGAGGTTTAACGACCACCGTGAGCAACTCAATGGGCTATAAGCAGTCGCCCGTTCCTAATTTAGGGTCACTGGTTCCAGGGAAGGGAGAGAGCCAGTGCCGTAAGACAAACACAACACCCATGCCTCACCGGGATTCAAACCCGGACCCCAGACGGACGAATGATCAGAGGCCATCGATTAGACCACTGCGTCACCGGGGCGGCGTTAGCTTTTGGCTTATCTTTTTTTGGATTGGATTGGATTGGAGGTTTAACGACCACCGTGAGCAACTCAATGGGCTATAAGCAGTCGCCCGTTCCTAATTTAGGGTCACTGGTTCCAGGGAAGGGAGAGAGCCAGTGCCGTAAGACAAACACAACACCCATGCCTCACCGGGATTCAAACCCGGACCCCAGACGGACGAATGATCAGAGGCCAGCGCCTTAGACCACTGCGCCACCGGGGCGGCGTTAGCTTTTTGGCTTATCTTTTTTTGGATTGGATTGGATTGGAGGTTTAACGACCACCGTGAGCAACTCAATGGGCTATAAGCAGTCGCCTGTTCCTAATTTAGGGTCACTGGTTCTTTTTTTTTTTTTTTTTTTGATTGGAGGTTTAACGACCACCGTGAGCAACTCAATGGGCTATAAGCAGTCGCCCGTCCCTAATTTAGGGTCACTGGTTCCAGGGAAGGGAGAGAGCCAGTGCCCTAAGACAAACACAACATCCATGCCTCACCGGGATTCGAACCCGGACCCCTTATGGACGAATGATCAGAGGCCATCGCTTAGACCACTGCGCCACCGGGGCGGCACACATGATAATTATTAAACCAGCTTTTCGTTGATGCAGACCGTTGGATAGAGGCATTGTCTTGCTGGAACAGATAATCAACACCCGCTAGAGTTTCGGCAAACGGTAGAAGGTGGCTGCTGAGTATGTCCTGATACGTTTCCGAGTTTTCCCTGCCTTGCAGGAAAGCGATATCCGCTGTCCCATTGAACGCAAAAGCTCCCCAGACCATCACAGATCCCCCTCCTTTCTGTCTGCTGAAGAAGGTGCGTGACTCGCGTCGTAAATCATGCCAATAGCAGTTCCAACAGTCAGGACAGTCCAGGTTAAACTTTTTCTCATCGGAGAAAATAGTTGTGATCCACTCGTCCATCCGGTGCATGTGGCTGCTTGCCCATAACAATCTAGCTTCCTTGTGGCGCCGCCTGAGTTCTGGCAGACGGCGCATTTTACGGAGCACAATGTTGCAACTTTCCTTGATTCGTCGATGAACTGCGTCCTTTGAGTCCGAGACTCTTGACGAAGTGATAACCTTTGGGATGAAACTTAACGCATGACTGCCTGATCGTCTCGTTTGGTTGTTATTCGAGGCCTTCCAAGCCGTTTTCTGGCAGTTAACGCACCGCGCTTCGATAAAGTCTTATAAATGAACGCCCTACTCCTCCCCATGGCTTTACAAATTTACTTTATGGGCAGTCCATTTGCTCTCAGTCTCCAAATCCTCTGCACCTCCTCACCAGAAAGTTGACTGTTGCGTGGCATTTCGGCAAATGAATGTCTGCCTGATCGTCTCGTTTGGTTGTTATTCGAGGCCTTCCAAGCCGTTTTCTGGCAGTTAACGCACCGCGCTTCGATAAAGTCTTATAAATGAACGCCCTACTCCTCCCCATGGCTTTACAAATTTACTTTATGGGCAGTCCATTTGCTCTCAGTCTCCAAATCCTCTGCACCTCCTCACCAGAAAGTTGACTGTTGCGTGGCATTTCGGCAAATGAATGTCCGACGGCAAGTCCGCTGTCTTTCGTAGGCTGGACCGAATTATGGCCCATGCGCGTGTGTACAACATGCTAATTTGTACATCTCATTTGCATGTGGCTACTTTACATAGTTGTCTTTATATTTATGAGACACCTAAAATTACACTATTTGACTTTGTGGTGTTCTTTTCACACAATCTGGTCATCTTGACAGATTGAAATGTTTGTTGTAGGGTTATGTCTAATTAGGTACCACTTCAGCTTCCTACCTATATTCGTATTGCGTTCAGGACGCAATGTAGACGGTCTCTGTATTTATGCGACGCACCTTATTCTTCCATACAATCCTCCTCACAGCATGACAGTCATGCTCTTAAACCATTTAAGTGGCTGACATACCTGAACCAAATGGTGACCAAACTTTTCTGTGCTCCCCAAATAGAAAAGGTCACATAGCAGCCGGATTTTATGAAAGCTACGGCAAAACAATTCCTTTCTCCTTCTCATCTGAGTAGTACTGATTATAAACCTGTCACTAGTAAAAAGCGATCCCTTATGGTCTATTCTCTGCTCTATGATCCAAGGCATGCTGGGGAAGGAATAATCCTACTGACACGGACATCATGCCACTGGGTGGAAAGAAGTGACTCAAGTATCTTCTCTCTCCTTTCTAAGGTCCGTCGCCATTGTTGTGACCTTTTAGTAGGTAAGTCCATCAGGAAGGATCAGTGCCAATCATCTCCATAAATGACTAATTTGCAAAAGGGAAAACAGTGCTTTGTGGTGCGCATGTTTACTCGTTCCAGTCATGTTTGGTCCACTTCTCAGACAGCGAATGTATTCGTTCAAGCTGATTTCAGCTCATTTTGCTAGCCCTGAGCTCAGCAGTAAAATTTCAGCTCACTTTGCTAGCTCTGAGTTCAGCAGTAAAATTTCAGCTCATTTTGCTAGCTCTGAGTTCAGCAGTAAAATTTTAGCTCATTTTGCTAGCCCTGAGTTCAGCAGTAAAATTTCAGCTCATTTTGCTAGCCCTGAGTTCAGCAGTAACATTTCAGTTTCTTTTGCTAGCCCTGAGTTCAGCAGTAACATTTCAGTTTCTTTTGCTAGCCCTGAGTTTAGCAGTAAAATTTCAGCTCATTTTGCTAGCCCTGAGTTCAGCAGTAAAATTTCAGCTCATTTTGCTAGCCCTGAGTTCAGCAGTAAAATTTCAGCTCATTTTGCTAGCCCTGAGTTCAGCAGTAACATTTCAGTTTCTTTTGCTAGCCCTGAGTTCAGCAGTAAAATTTCAGCTCATTTTGCTAGCCCTGAGTTCAGCAGTAAAATTTCAGCTCACTTTGCTAGCCCTGAGTTCAGCAGTAACATTTCAGCTCATTTTGCTAGCTCTGAGTTCAGCAGTAAAATTTCAGCTCATTTTGCTAGCTCTGAGTTCAGCAGTAAAATTTCAGCTCATTTTGCTAGCCTGAGTTCAGCAGTAAAATTTCAGCTCATTTTGCTAGCCCTGAGTTCAGCAGTAACATTTCAGTTTCTTTTGCTAGCCCTGAGTTCAGCAGTAACATTTCAGTTTCTTTTGCTAGCCCTGAGTTCAGCAGTAAAATTTCAGTTTCTTTTGCTAGCCCTGAGTTTAGCAGTAAAATTTCAGCTCATTTTGCTAGCCCTGAGTTCAGCAGTAACAAGTTCCTTTTGCTAGCCCTGAGTTCAGCAGTAACATTTCAGTTTCTTTTGCTAGCCCTGAGTTCAGCAGTAAAATTTCAGCTCATTTTGCTAGCCCTGAGTTCAGCAGTAAAATTTCAGCTCATTTTGCTAGCCCTGAATTCAGCAGTAAAATTTCAGCTCATTTTGCTAGCTCTGAGTTCAGCAGTAAAATTTCAGCTCACTTTGCTAGCCCTGAGTTCAGCAGTAAAATTTCAGCTCATTTTGCTAGCCCTGAATTCAGCAGTAAAATTTCAGCTCATTTTGCTAGCCCTGAGTTCAGCAGTAGTGTTTCGTTCTAGCCAGTTAAAGGGTTCATTTCTTACACATGGTTTGGGTTGAAGTGTTCTCCCAGCCTTGGTTGGATTCAGCAGTCAGTTGCTGCACACTGAAAAGACCTGTTCTTCCGTACAGTCCTCCTCACAGCACGACGGTCACACCCTTTAAATATAGTTTTCTGGGCACATTTATGTCTTTTGGGTATGGAAGACTGGCTTGTCTTCAAGTTGCTGCACACCTTTGAAATGACCATTTAGGAAAAGTTAGTAATTTCTTTTGTTTTGTAAGTCTCTGCTCCTGCTAAATGAGCATCTACAAGTATACCTTTTCTGAACTCCAACATATCCTGAGTCCCCCCCCCCCATTTTACATGAGTTGCTACCAACAAATTATCTGTAGGTTCTTTATAAAAGACAAGGCATGATGTCATCAGATGAATGTTACATTTGCATATACACTATATTGACAGTCACCAAACAACCCTTCAAAAGCAAATGAACGGATCCTCTGCATTGTTAAGATGTGCAGTACAGCTGCAAACTGAATAAAAACAAGCCAGCAACTGGCCGCGATTATATCGCACTGTGAGGCTGTGTGAAAATGTCGTGGCGGGACAGAACTGACTTTGAGAAAGGAAAGATTGTTGAATGTTATAGTAGTAGGTTGTCCATAAGAGAAACTGAGAAGCATTTAAACGTACCCAAGTCAACCGTTTTGGATGTACTGAATAAGTGGAAGACACGTGAAGCAGCAAAATGTACCGGCAGACCAAAGAAAATCAGTGATAGAGGACGTCGAAGTCTCAGGAGAGTCGTTACAGCTAATCGACGAAGTACTGCACAAGGCTGCAGTGTACAGGTGAGTAAAAATGACTGGAACCTCGGTATGCACACATACCATTCGCAGAGAACTTCATTCCATAGGTTACCGTGATCATGCTGTGCTGAAAAGCCTTTCATCTCCACTCGGAATGCTGCTCGTCATTTAGCATGGTGAAAAGAACATTTATCGTGGACCGTAGATCAATGGAAATGGGTCCTATGGACGGATGAATATAGATACATGATTCATCAGTCTAATGGCCGTGTGTGTGTATGGCGACAGCCGAGGGAATGCTATTTACAACAGTGTACAGCCCCAAACTTGATAGAATTAGTGAAACATAGATGGCACCAGCTAGGTTTGATCAAGAAAAGTATCTAATACAATTCCAATTAGTAGTTCTAATTCTGACTATTATATAGCTCTAATCATTCTACTATTCTCTTTTACGTGCGATATTTCAAAGTAACTTGTACAAAATTCTAGCGGATAATGCTTACCTTGGCATTCCTTTCTAGCGATGGGAACATTTCACGCACGTGTTTTCCAGTCTTTGTTGATGTTATTGTACTAAAGTCCGTTGTATGCGATGACTGGCTTTACTTCTCACACTTTTCGCTGGGTATACTCATTGGATCTTTGCCTTAGGATTCCAAACACATCAATTTTTACCGTTCTTTATACTTGAAATTTTCGCCCATCCTCTGGGCATCCTCAGGAGCGTGGCGACTTTACCACTGATGTTCGTGGTTAACTTCGCGCTAATGGAGTCCGATACTCCTTGTTGCCATTCGTCGGATATACTTTCCTAGATATATTTCGTTATCAAGCCCGGCTGGTGCCATCTATGTTTCATTAAAACAACTTTTTTTTTTTTAATTAATTTCTTCTCCTATCCTGGTTTTCTTGTCTTTTTTGCAGGTTTTTCTTTTGTTGTTGTTTTTCTTGTTTTATTAGTTCTTTCCACAGGCCCGATAATGTGCTAGGGTCGTTCTGGTTACATACCCTTGCTTTATTTTTATAGATTAATATTGCTTCTTCCCTCCTCATTTGCCTTTCCGATTTTTTATTCTTTTTTAGCATTTTAATTTCATTGAATTTCAGGAATGTCCGGTTTTCCATGCAGAATTGCACTAAAGGAAGATGAGAAAGAAAAAATTGAAATACATTGGAGCTTTCTCATGCTTGGAAGGAGTGAGTAAAGAAATCAATAGGCACTGTGCTAAATGTGACTTACAACTGGGAAGCTCAGTGCACACTGTGAAAAGTATGACTGTCAACAAAAAAACAGAGGAAAAAAATGCTAGAAGAATCAGGAACCTACGAAATTCCAATTGCACACATACCCCCAATATCGTACATTGGAAGTACGAAAAACAGATTAAAAAAAAACTTAAACAACATATATCTAACTGGCGAAAAAAAGAAGCCAAAACTGCTTTAGTGCAATTCTGCATGGAAAACCGGACATTCCCAAAGTTTGATGAAATTAAAATCCTAAAAAAGAATAAAAATTCGGAAAGGCAAATGAGGAGGGAAGAAGCAATATTTATCTATAAAAATAAAGCAAGGGTATGTAACCAGAACGACCCTAGCACATTATCGGGCCTGTGGAAAGAACTAATAAGACAAGAAAAACAACAACAAAAGAAAAACCGGCAAAAAAGACAAGAAAACCAGGATAGAAGAAAAAAAAAAAAGTTGTTTTAATGAAACATAGATGGCGCCGGCCGGGCTTGATAACGAAATATATCCAGGAAAGTATATCCGACGAATGGCAACAAGGAGTATCGGACTCCATTAGCGCGAAGTTAACCACGAACATCGGTGGTAAAGTCGCGACAGCTCCTGAGGATGCCCAGAGGATGGGCGAAAATTTCGAGTATAAAGAACGGTAAAAATTGATGTGTTTGGAATCCTAAGGCGAAGATCCAATGAGTATACCCAGCGAAAAGTGTGAGAAGTAAAGCCAGTCATCGCATACAACGGACTTTAGGACAATAACATCAACAAAGACCGGAAAACACGTGCGTGAAATGTTCCCATCGGTAAAGGAATGCCAAGGTAAGCATTATCCGCTAGAATTTTGTACTAGTATCTAATACAGCGTATCCGACGAATGGCAATGTGGGGTATCAGACTCCTTTGGCGAGAAGTAAACCACAAACATTGGTGGAAAAGTCGCCACGCTCCTGAGGATGCCCAAAGACTGGGCGAAAAATTTAGAGCAATAACAACGGTAAAGAATTGATTGTTTTGAATCCTAGAGTGAAGATCTACTGACTTTACCCAAAGTAAGCAGTGTGTTTGATGTGAAAGATTGCTTCACATTAACGGACAATAACTTCAACGAAGACCCCAAAACTTGCGAGAAAAGTGAATCATCGCTAGAAACTGAATGCCTAGGTAAGCATTATCCAACTAGAATATTTCCAAGTTTTTTAAATAATGCACGTAAAAATGAATAGTAGCCTTTTCCGATCTATTTCTAAGTCGGAATATGAACTGCTAATAGGAATTGATTCGTGTCTGGGTGTTTATTGTGGTATGGTCCTGGCCCATTGGTTATTGTGGAAAAACCTGTGAATCAGTATATCTACCTCAATATTCTGGACAATTATGCCCTACCAACTCTGTGGCAATACTACGGAACCAGCATGATAATGCACCGAGCCATAGAGCAAGAACTGCTACGGCATGGTTTTACGATAATTCCATATCATGTGTGGACTGGCCAGCACAGAGCCCTGATCTTAATCCCATAGAGCACATATGGATGAATTAGAGCACAGCATAAGAAGTTTGGAAGCAAGGCCTACTACTAAGCAACTGTTAGCGAGAGCATTATGTACTGGATGGAAGCGCATACCTATCGCTGTGTTCCAAAACCTTGTCGAAAGCATGTCTCGAAGGGTCAGTGAATGCATTAAGGCCAAAGGTGGACAGACACCGTACTAATGTATGTCAATAAATGCTATGTTGTGTTTGTCTTCTAGGTGTCCGGTGACTTTTGTCAATGTAGTGTATTCAAGTTTATTTACTGTAACTGACATCACAAAGGGATGTAATTTTTTGTGCAGTGTATGTTGCTTAATCAAGCACCGCTTCCAATAAGAATTTTTACATTTGCAATAAAACTCTAAAAATGCAGAGATGATAATTGATTGCTAAGTGTTATCAAAATAATTATTCCAGTCTGATAATCAGAGTTTGTGGTGTTGCAGCAGAGCTCGTAAATGCAACACCCAAGATAAATTTATGAGGAAAGCACTCTCCCGCATGTTGAATTAATTGGAAAAGCACTTTATTGTATGTTGAATTGATCAACAGAGCAAAATTACTGCTCTGAGAGGAATTTTATTCAAAAGTAAAATTCTTGGGCACCATAATCTCAAGATTTATCACCAATGGATTTTTTTCCCATGTGGGTGTGATGTACACTTCATTCCTAACCTTCCGGTTTTATTGCCTTTTCATTTTTTGGTTGCTTCTCATTATCTTTTCCATACTTAACTTCTTTGTACTGTAACCCAGAAATCATGCACAACTCTCTTTTAAAGACATCTCTCTCGTACAGATAAAACTGTTGTGAGAGTGTTCCTAAATGAGAAGAAAAACACACACGGCAACTTACCGATAAAAAACACACAGCAATCAGAAGTAGGGCACTACAAATGGAAAAATCTTCAATTTATGTGCCATTTCTGGATTTCCTGAAACATTATTGGCTGCAACAGGGGGTTAAGTACGTACCCTGCCTACAGTCCCATACTTGACTTACATTGTGAAATTTAAGCAAATTGTTAACCATAAAGTATTATCTCCCTTAGTTTATGCTATTTGTGCTTCTCAGTCACCCTGAGAATATGGCACGTACCAGATAGACGGTCAAGTTAGTGATTTGATGATGGCATTTGATAGCAAGACTTGATTTTCCTAGTAAAGAAAGTGAATTCGTAGATACTTAATGACAGCGTTTTATTTGAATTCCATGAACATACTAGCTAGCTTTGAACATATGCCACTGAATGCAAAGGTACACTGAAGAGCAATTGAATTAGAGATACCTGTCTAGTAACATGTAGCACCACCTTTCGCCCTGATGACGGCGGCGATTCGTCTCAGCATGGACTCGACAAGACACCGGAAGCTTTGGGAAGCCATACGGATCCACGACCCCAGAACAAGCTCCCACAGTTCACGAAGATATGATGGAGGGGGGTCTTCTCTCTCGATGGCATCCCAGATGTGCTCGATGAGATTGAGGTCAGGTGACCTAGCTGGCCAAGGAAGGGAGGTCACGTCGGTGGAGTGTTCATCCAACCATTCGGATACAATTCGGGAGCTGCATTGTCTTGTTGCAGGATGAGGTCCCAAGTGGGATGTTAAAGACGCACAAACGGGAACAAATGGTCGTCCAGGATATCCCGGTAACGTTGACCTGTGAGGTACGATGTCACACGTACCAGGGGTCCCATTTCAGTCCACGTAAACAGTCCCCAGACGAGAATGCCACCCCCACCAGCTTGAACAGTACCCTGCTGGCAAGAAAGATCCATCGCTTCATGTGGTTTGCGCCGTACTCGTATCCTGCCATCCGCTTGTCCCAACGTGAATCTCGACTCATCAGTCCAGGAAACATTTTTCCACATGTCTAGGGTCCACTGGCGATGTTCACGCACCCATGCTAATCTTTGCATCCTGTGATGTGCGGTCAGCAGCGGTACCCTCGTGGGACGATGGCTTCTGTGCTCCATAGCGAGGAGATGGTTCTGGATGGTGTGGCTGCTTACACGATTTTGTGCACCAGCGTTAAATTGCCGAGAGATTTCTTGCACTGTGGCCCGTCTATCCGCTGTTACAATGCGAGCTAGCCGACGATGAACCCGCTGATCCACACGCTGTTGTCCATGGCAGTTAGCCCTTGCAGGGATGGTTTTACCGGATTCGATGTACTCACGGTGCACCCATGACGCAGTGGCTCGTGAAAATCCCAGTTCCTGCACGACTTCCGAGATGGAGTGACCCATTCGTCAGGCCCCAACAATTTACCCACGATCAAATGCGCTTAGATCTTTCGTCTTACCCATACTGTGTCCGAATCTTACTGATTCCCGTCGCATCGCTCCTTATGTTGTCGGATCTCTGCATACGTCATGTCGTTTCCGTTTACAGGGCCGCCCACAGCGCCACATTTGCATAACTCCAGCTGCCTCTAATTTAATTGCTCTTCAGTGTATATTACTTGTGTAATTTGCAATGGTATTTAGCTCTGAATATCATATGTAAGAATGCACATATAAAGATTATCTTCATAATTTGCATTTTTAACTTAATACTAAAAAAGAACAAGTGCATAAAAAGTACCAAAAGTAGGTACCATAATTTACGTCGTATAATCCATGGATTATCTGCTAAAAAAAATGTAAAATATAGGTTCAGCGGATTATACGCCAATGAGGATAATACAACGTTTAAAAAAAAAAAAAGTTTTCATGGCCCTTCGATTTAAAAAAAAATCTGCAGCGTAATTGTGCAGGGGAGGGAATATAATTGGAAAAGGAACTCCCTTGGAAAAATTTTCCTCAATCCAGGAGTTTGTACGGAGTGGGGACGAGGGGAGAGGAATGTCATAATGAAAGACCAGGCAAGTTGTAAGGAGAAATGGTGGGGGTCAATTTGAATCGTTGAGAAGGACAACTCTGACTGTTGTGCCATCTCTGTTTTTGTAAACTAGCCAATGAATGTACGCACTGCGCTTGCTGGACGAACCTAAGTGTTCCTCCTTTTGGATTTCGTGTGCGCAGCCTTGTGTTTAGTTTGCCTTTCGCCGTTTTGACCAATGTCATTGCTGCTATTTTCCATCATTGCTATCAGGATGTCTTTGAAAAGGAAACATTTCAGTTACACTGCCGAATTTAAACTTAAAGTGGTGGACATAATTGAGGATATGATCGTGTCCCTGCGCGTAGTTTTGAGAAGGTCAGAAAACAATCGGAATCACAATTGAGGATTAGATCATGTCCCTGCGCGTAGCTTTGAGAAGGTCAGAAAACGATCGGGGTCACAATTGAGGATATGATCGTGTCCCTGCGCCTGGTTTTGAGAAGGTCAGAAAACAATCGGGGTCATAATTGAGGATATGATCGTGTCCCTGCGCTTATTTTTGAGAAGGTCAGAAACCAATCGGGGTCACAATTGAGGATATGATCGTGTCCCTGCATGTAGTTTTGAGTAGGTCAAAAAACAATCGGAGTCACAATTGAGGATATGATCGTGTCCCTGTGCGTAGTTTTGAGAAGGTCAGAAAACGATCGGTGTCACGATTGAGGATATGATCGTGTCCCTGCGCAAAGTTTTGAGAACGTCAGAAAACAATCGGGGTCACAATTGAGGATATGATCCTGTCCCTGCGTGTAGTTTTGAGAAGGTCAGAAAACGATCGGGGTCACAATTGAGGATATGATCTGCCCCTGCGCGTAGTTTTGAGAAGGTCAGAAAACGATCGGGGTCACAATTGAGGATATGATCGTGTCCCTGCGCGTAGTTTTGAGGTCAGAAAACAATCGGGGTCACAATTGAGGATATGATCGTGTCCCTGCGCGTAGTTTTGAGAAGGTCAGAAAACAATCGGAATCACAATTGAGGATTAGATCATGTCCCTGCGCGCGTAGCTTTGAGAAGGTCAGAAAACGATCGGGGTCACAATTGAGGATATGATCGTGTCCCTGCGCGTAGTTTTGAAAAGGTCAGAAAACAATCGGGGTCACAATTGAGGATATGATCGTGTCCCTGCGCGTAGTTTTGAGAAGGTCAGAAAACAATCGGGGTCACAATTGAGGATATGATCGTGTCCCTGCGCGTAGTTTTGAGAAGGTCAGAAACCAATCGGGGTCACAATTGAGGATATGATAGTGTCCCTGCGCGTAGTTTTGAGAAGGTCAGAAACCAATCGGGGTCACAATTGAGGATATGATCGTGTCCCTGCGTGTAGTTTTGAGAAGGTCAGAAAATAATCGGGGTCACAATTGAGGATATGATCGTGTAACTGCGTGTAGTTTTGAGAATTAAGAAGGTTAGAAAACAATCGCGCAGTGACATGCGGAAAGCCGCTGTGCCACCGTCTAAAATGTAAGCAAATCAGTCAGTAAATTCAGCGGGATAATTCACGGAAGTTTTTTATTGGCCCACTTAAAAGCCGATCCCCCAATTCTGAAAGCAGGATTCCCCCAAAAAACTTTCGACTTATACATGAGTACATACAGTATTTCTATGACTTGATCTGTATCAGTCTTTCATCATTGGGAAGGTGCAATGCAATACTCTAGAGCTGCATCGGCATGATCTATGGATGCCATGCCCTTTATCTGTCTGGAGATAAAAAATATGAAAAAGTAACCTTTAAAAACTAATTTCTTCATTTAATGAAATTGTTTTTTCTTTCTCTTACTTCTTTGGACTCCTGGGACATTACGTGACCGATTTTTCTATCGGAAATTCCCTTCCGGTTCAACATCTATGATGAGCGGATTATGCAGCGATTTTTTCCCCCTGAATGTCACAGTCTGCGGATTATACGCTGTTGTGGATCACAGGAAAGGAAAAAGAAAATTTATGTGAATTCCGCAGTCAGCGAATTATACGCCAACACGGATAATATCACGAAAATTACAGTACTTTTGGGAAAAGTAGGGTAAGTAGCTACATTATGGAAAAAGCTGTTTTTTCAAGAATGTAACTATAGCAGCATCTAGCTACTTTTAAGAAGTAGCTTTTCAATCACTGAACATACACAACAGATACAGAACAAAACAAATAACTTTTCAACTTACCGAAACCATTTTACCCTCTGATGGTAGGTATGCTGGTCTGTTGCTAAGGCGTAGCTTGGTTTGTAATGTGTTGAAGTTGGTCTCTAGTTTTGCCTTTTGCTCAACTCGGGGAGGCTTGTGAACACGGCGGTAATTTCTAAATTCATCTAATTTTTTATGTACACCAACCAACGTATTGTCAGTTGTCCTATTTTCTAACCAAGGAGTTGTTCGCCTAATCCATTCTAAGAGCTAAAAGAAATACAATAGCAGTTAAGACAGCAAAGCAATAGGGTACACACTTTCATTTCATTCCAGAGACAATGAAGAATATTATACACAGTGTGGCAAAGAATTTTTAAGACTGGGTCTGTAAAATGAAATAGAAACAAGAAATTATAATTTGTTTTGGTTTGTTATTCAAAATAAGTCCCTCCGGCTTCAATACACTTGTTACAGCGATTTAATAATGATTCGAATGCCTGTTCCAGTTCACTTTGCAGAATTGCCTTCAAAGCACGCGTCGAAGCTGTTTGTATGGTCAAAATATCATCAAAATAACACCCTTTTAACGTCATTTTAAGTTTTGGGAACAAAGAAAAGTCGCAGGGTGCTAAATCAGGCGAATACGGTGGATGATTCAACACACAGCCGTTATTTTTCGCCAAAAATCTACGAACAAGAAGTGAGGTGTGACTGGGTGCATTATCGTGCACCAAACACCAACTGTTGTCATCCCAATATTCTGAACTAATGCGACGAATTCTGCCCATCAAACGCCTCAAAACATTTCAATAAAACTTACCAGTAATTGTTTGTCTACTTTGAACAAATTCTTTCTCGATAATACCCTTACTATCGAAGAATGTAATGAGCATTGTTTTGATTTTCGATGGAACTTTTCTGGTTTTTTTTGGCTTGTGGAGAGTTTTTTTACATCCATTCTGCACTTTGTCGCTTTGTTTTAGGATCATATTGAAAACGCCATGTTTAATTAGCTGTAACAATTGATTTTAATAAGTTTGGATCATTTTCAGCGGCTGAAATGATGTCTCTGCAATGTGCACTTCTGCTTGATTTTTGTTCATTGGTTAACGTGTGTGGAACAAATTTAGCACAGACTTTTGTTTTGCCCAAATCTTCATGCAGGATGGTTCGAATCATTTCTTTGTTGATGTTTAAAGACTCTTCCTTCCATCATTCTTAGTGACGCACATCGATTGTTTGCCACGAAATCACACACTTTTTCAATAATCTCAGGTGTCCTAGATGAACTTGGTCTTCAGGTATGCTTATCATCTTCTAGCGTCTCTCTTCCATCCAAAAAACGTTTGTGCTACAGGAAAACATTTGATCTACTTAAACAAACCTCACTGTAAACTTGTTTCATCGTTTGGTACGTTTCCGAGGTACTTTTACCAAGTTTTGCGTTAAATTTAATATGAAAAAATTTTTACTTCTCTAATGAACGACCGTTTTGTTTGAGTTACTTTAACAACTGCGCAGTACTTTTGGCAGAAAGCAAGCAGATGGTCACGGTTTATAACGCATTTGGGATTACACTGGTGGCGCCACCGTAGGCTGAAATCTAGCGCCAGTCTTAAAAATTCTTTGACGCACTGTGTATTATATTTTATTAGAATAAGCAAAAAATTTTAAAAGAGAAAATGCTAATACAAAAAACAACAACTTTGAAACTGCAAATTACAGTAAAGAAACGTAGGAGAAGTGCAAAAATTCTTGCACTTTGCATGCACGAACAAAAGTTGTTTTTCACTTGCACAACGTTTAATTTCAATCTCTTGCATCATCTTAATTATTAGTGATGACCTGTTTGCATCTTTCAGTTAGTTGTTTAATTCCTCTGTCAAGGAAAGTAGCATCCCTGGATTCAAAAAGGATTTAAATCCCCCTTTATGATCTTTCCATGGTTCTATCAGCCATATGATTGTGTTGTGACCTGATATTATGCGAAAACAGATATTATGAACAAATGGGGTGTGTATAACATTCCACTGCTGGACCCCTCAACAGGAGAACATGTTAACAACTATGTGGGCTCGACAAGAAGAAGTTCTGGTATCCGTGGAAAGGAACACGAATACGACATCCGGACCAACAGCAATAACACAGCTTTATCAAGGAATGTGGTAAACGGCATTCTACAACCAGACTGGGAAAACATCAGACTACTGGACACTACAGCATGTATACATTCGCTGCATTTTGTTGAAAGTGTGTACATCGAAGCTTTAGGGGATAAATGCTGCAATGACTACTTGACTATCCCTTTAGTGTCTTTAATACATCACCCAATTACATATGAACTCTAAGCAGCGAATGCTTTTTATTGCATTGAAGTCAATATGGTTTTCCTTGAAATCCCTTTAGTGTCTTCAATACATCACCCAATTACATATGAACTCTAAGCAGCAAATGCTTTTTATTGCATTGAAGTCAATATGGTTTTCCTTGAAATCCCTTTAGTGTCTTCAATACATCACCCAATTACATATGAACTCTAAGCAGCAAATGCTTTTTATTGCACTGAAGTCTATATGGTTTTCCTTGAAATCCCTTTAGTGTCTTCAATACATCACCCAATTACATATGAACTCTAAGCAGCAAATGCTTTTTATTGCACTGAAGTCAATATGGTTTTCCTTGAAATCCCTTTAGTGTCTTTAATACATCACCCAATTACATATGAACTCTAAGCAGCAAATGCTTTTTATTGCATTGAAGTCAATATGGTTTTCCTTGAAATCCCTTTAGTGTCTTTAATACATCACCCAATTACATATGAACTCTAAGCAGCAAATGCTTTTTATTGCACTGAAGTCAATATGGTTTTCCTTGAAATCCCTTTAGTGTCTTCAATACATCACCCAATTACATATGAACTCTAAGCAGCAAATGCTTTTTATTGCACTGAAGTCAATATGGTTTTCCTTGAAATCCCTTTAGTATCTTCAATACATCACCCAATTACATATGAACTCTAAGCAGCAAATGCTTTTTATTGCACTGAAGTCAATATGGTTTTCCTTGAAATCCCTTTAGTATCTTCAATACATCACCCAATTACATATGAACTCTAAGCAGCAAATGCTTTTTATTGCACTGAAGTCAATATGGTTTTCCTTGAAATCCCTTTAGTGTCTTTAATACATCACCCAATTACATATGAACTCTAAGCAGCAAATGCTTTTTATTGCATTGAAGTCAATATGGTTTTCCTTGAAATCCCTTTAGTGTCTTCAATACATCACCCAATTACATATGAACTCTAAGCAGCAAATGCTTTTTATTGCACTGAAGTCAATATGGTTTTCCTTGAAATCCCTTTAGTATCTTCAATACATCACCCAATTACATATGAACTCTAAGCAGCAAATGCATTTTATTGCATTGAAGTCAATATGGTTTTCCTTGAAATCCCTTTAGCGTCTTCAATACATCACCCAATTACATATGAACTCTAAGCAGCAAATGCGTTTTATTGCATTGAAGTCAATATGGTTTTCCTTGAAATCCCTTTAGTGTCTTCAATACATCACCCAATTACATATGAACTCTAAGCAGCAAATGCTTTTTATTGCACTGAAGTCAATATGGTTTTCCTTGAAATCCCTTTAGTGTCTTCAATACATCACCCAATTACATATGAACTCTAAGCAGCAAATGCATTTTATTGCATTGAAGTCAATATGGTTTTCCTTGAAATCCCTTTAAAAGCGTCTTCAATACATCGCCCAATCACATATGAACTCTACGCAGCAAATGTTTTTTATTGCTGCTCAAGCATTTATTTATTGGTAGTTCCTTTCACTGCAATACCAGTGATGTTCAGAGGAAAATAAACACTGCAGTGAAAAGCGAACGCTGTAAGTCTATGAGGAGTCAACTTTCCTTTCCTTAACCCACGTGGAAAAAAAATCTGCTACCTCAAAACCACAGTCATTTTTAGACAGTTAAATACTCATTTTCAGTGCCAGCAAAACAGAAAACTAGTGCCAAAGGTTTAGGAAGGGAAATATTATGCCACAATCATGGCAGCATTCAATGTCATTGGCACCTGGGCTAAGTATTGTATGACACCATTCAGGATCACGTGACAGTGAAAGTGTTTTGTAGGAGTCCAAAACCTATTTTACGGGACTTGACAAGGATATCAGTACTTTTTTTTTTTTTTTAAGTTTGATTTCTCTGAAAATGCATGGTTTCCAATTTCTCAGGCACTTCGTTCTATAACAGCAAACAAAATGAGCTAGAATTTTTTTATTTCCTAAAAAAAAAAAAATTAAAGTTCAAAAATTCAACTCTCCCATTTTAAACAAAAGGAAAGAAAACAATGAATAAAATGCGTGCTCAACTGACTGGTTTTGAAGTAGATAATGATAGAAACAGGAAAATATGCATTTCATAAGAAAAACTTTAAAGATAGGAAAGTCACATTTTTTCACTATCAAAAATATTGAAAACTAGAACATGATAAAAAAAAATGTAAAATATATTAATATGATCAAGAGAAACGGGGGGATGCAGCTTGGTTAAAGAAATTGGGGGCCAAGTTTGTCCAATCACACTTGTGGCTGACCTCAACAGGAAAGGACCAACTGCATGTGAGCTAGCAAGGATGAACTCAAAACAGCTTCTGGTAGACAAAGGAAAATTCTGAATTAAAAAACGACGGAGGTGTGTGTGTGTGTGGGGGGGGGAATTCACCTTCTGCCCACAAAATGAGACATGGAAGAAAGAAGTCTGAAATACACTAATTTCTAGGAGTCAAAATTAAATTTAAGGACTTTACCAAAGACCCATTTAAGGAGGAGTCCTCTTTAAGTTCTAGGCTGCATATGAACCCAGCAGTTGCCTGCAAACTGCAGTTATTAGCAAAAGAAAGTTTAAAAAATCTTGTCATTCCCAATCATTGCAGCAGTGAAAACTGTGATAGTTTTGAATTGAAACCACTAATAATAACAAGTGAATGAGTGTATGAGGTTTGAAAATACACTGCTGGACAATTGCTAAGGACGGATCATAAACGGCTATATAGCGCATAAAAAAGTAAGTGTGGCTGGATGCCAAGTGAAATAAAATAATGTCAGAATGCCAGGACATTACAAGAAAGACAATTTATTGTGCTCTGAAATCCAGAAGGCTTTGGAACGTGTTCAAGGGACAAACAGGCCATTTTGTGCAGAATACGGAAACGTGAAAAAAATGCAATTACCGTCCGCAGGCGTAAGATGTCAATACGGGATATGGCCACCATGGAGGGCGATGCAAGATTCCACACGTCGTGTCATGCTTTGCACAACATTATCAAGCAGCTGTTGGGGTAATTTATCCCATTATTCTGTCAGTGCACTGATGAGAGTGTCCTTGTTTATTGGAGAGCATTGGCGACCAGCAAGACTCCTCCCCAAAGCATCCCACACATTTTCAATGGGATTCAGATCTGGAGAACGTGCTGGCCATAGGAGGCGTTAAATATCTTCGCTCTCAAGACACTCCTGGACAGCGACTGTTCGATGACATGTTGCGTTGTCGTCCATGAAAATGAATCTATCACCGACAGCCCCACGGAACATGCGAACATGAGGTAGCAGAACATCATTAATGTATCGTTGGCCAGTCATAGTCCCAGTTGGAAGCACATAGAGGGACGTACGGCCATTGATCATGATGCCAGCCCATACCATGACACTACATGTCGGATATCGGTCCCTTTCCAGTATGTTTGCTGGACAATATGCAGTACCACTATCACGCCAGATCAGTTGTCGTCGACAATCAGATGATAGACTGAATCTACTCTCATCTGAGAAGAGGACAGCAGACCAGTCGTTATCAGTCCAATTGCGATGTTGATGGCACCATTGCAAACGGGCGGTACGGTGACGTCTGGACAATGGGATGCACACAACAGGACGGCGGGTGTATAGTCCTCGTTCATGCAAACGTCTGGCGACAGTTTTTGGGAGATCCGCTTGCCAGTAGCAGCCATAAACTGATTTGCTACCTCACTAGCTGTGCAGCGCCGGTGTTTTTTAGTTGATAGCACTGCGTACCGATCTTCTGCAGGTGTCGTACTGCGAACAAGACCTTCCCCGTGACATTTGCTACACTCTCCATTTGTTTGAAATGATTTCCAAAGCCTTGAAACAACACTGTGGCTGACGTCGAACTCCCTGGCAACATCTGTTATTTTTCGCCCTTCTTCAATCTTGCCAATAATACGGCCACGCGTAAAATCATCTAGGTGATGTCGGGAAGACATACTGTAAATTGCAAGTTCGTCAATTGATTCTTTCCCTTTCAACTTTGAGTTTGAACAACAACGGTCAATACGCGTCAAATCCTTTATATCTCTTATCAGTGCTATGACGTCACGAACAAGTTTGGCAATCCAAAATTTGCGTACGCACAACACGTCTTACTGTATCCCGTACTTATGCTAATTTCCACATTTTCCTGCCTTCCACTTTATGGTTGCTATCGTTGCTATTGTCATCCTACCTTAGCAATTGTCCGGCAGTGTATTATTTGGTAAATCCTTATTCCTTCTGATTTCTGTTAACGCTTATTGGATATAGAAATTAAAATAAATTAGAAATTGTGTAGAAATCAAATCATTTGTAAGGTATAAAATTTGTTAACAAAAAGTTATGAGGATAAATACTTACATCACTAGCTAATCTCTCATATTCTTCCATAAGTCTTTCATTTTCTTGGTTGACTTTGAGCACTTTGCAGATACGATTTGCAGCTGTTTCAGCCTGTAATTAATATAATGGAATGCTTATGTTTTGGTATATTACACAATGAATAAGTGAAATGCAACATTCAGATTTCATCAAAAGTAGTGACTATTTTTTATCACATGCATTTCAAATAGAGACAGGATTTAAGGAGAAAAACTAAAATTACAAATTTGTTAATGAAAAAACAACAACATATATACTAGGGATGTTGGGTTTGATCGATTAATCGATTAATTTTTTTAGTCGCCGATTATTTTCTTCTTCCGATTAATCGGTCACTTAAAAAATTAGTACAAAAATAAAATTCTTTTAGAACTTCCAAAAAACTGCATATAGTTTTGAATTTGTTGATTACAACATTTGTGCTTGTGTCTTCACTTCTTGGAAAATAGCCTTTTCATGGCGATGGGAGATTAAATCTAGCAGTCACCACTATCAGCAGGGATTCCATCGTTCATTGTGTGTCAGTATGCTAGTCTTCAAAGTCCAACGTCAATTCCGAACTTCCGCCTTTAACACTGTACTTTGTCCTACCAGCATTTTGTTAAGAGCTTCTCGACCTCGCGGTCCCCCGTTCTTTTATTGTTGTGCGCTATGCTCGCTTCTCATATGGTGGTCTGTCCGTGCTTCTCCTCCCTGCTGTCCACTTGTTGACTGTAGCAGTGTAGCTATTCAGAGAAAATGCAGCCCCGTCAGCCATTACGTGGTGCCACACCTCTTCTACTCCTGTCTCAGCTGAATCGTCTGGGAAAAGTCAGTTGTTTCAATACATATGGTCGATGTAACAGACGGCCGGCATCTTCCGAGCTTGAATAGCGGTCCCCGAGGTTTTATTACATCGATGCAGATAAAAATACGCCTCTGGTCCTCACAATGAGATTCAGCTTTCAATAGGAAAGATGGGGGATTAATACACGTGTTTCTTGGAATCAATGGGGGTATGCAATTAGTCTTAATTACCCAGGGACCAAGCTGCGTACTGTTGCCGAATTATTGTATCTGTCAACAGGGAGAATTTCCAGTGCAAGAGCAAAAGTCTGGGGCAAATTTTTACCCCCTCTCTCCTCATTGAAAAAGCAAATAGTGTTCCTTTATTGGTAGCGGGGCCAACTGGGATGAGCATGGGAGTGTCTGTCAGTGAAAAAAACGCTGATTCATCTCTTGCTGTCACGTTTATTTGAGCTCCAAAAATGAAGTTTCAGGGATTAAAAGGGAAATTATCCTCTTGTTTTTGATATAAATTAGAAGACAGTGGGGAAGTTATTGATCGCGGACATGTTTATTGTTTAAAATGTGAGAAAAAGTTTAACTACAGTGGAAGTGTGACTAGCTTACGTTATCATTTACAATCGCAACATCCATTCATGGAAATTGTATCAAACACGCCACGGGATCAGCCTAGTTCAAATGCCACCGCTATGAAGCAAATGGGTATAAATTCCTTCCTCGAAAAGCCTGTTTCTGCATTAAAAGAACAGGAATTAACAAATAAATTAGCGTTGTGGATTGCATCTAGTTCGAGGCCTGTCAGTATTGTTGAAGATCCTGGCCTGAAAGTGCTGTTGCAAAGAGCTCTGAATTCTAAGTGTTACAATTTACCTGCCAGAAGTACCATTATGAACAAAATTGTCCCAAATGTACGACATTCAGAAGTCAAGAGTGTTTAATGAATTAAAGAGAGCTTCCTATGTGAGTTTAACTGGAGATTTTTGGACCTCACTCGCCAACGACAGCTACTTAGCAATAAGAGTACACTGGATTGACAATGAGTGGTATTATTGTGATGCAACTCTTCAAGTGAAACAGGTGATTGAGAAGCATACTGCAAATCAGCGTACAATTGAATTTGAGGAACCCGTTGAAAAATGGGGACTAACGGACAAGCTTGTTGCCATCTGCACTGATAATGCCAGAAATATTGTTCATGGCGTTAGCAGATCAATGTTTGACAGTGTAAGATTTTCAGCACATACTTTACAATTAAGTATAAATAAAGCTCTTAAAGTCGCATCGATAGAAAAGGTTCTAGCTAAATGCCGAAAAATTGTAGGACATTTTAAGCACAGCTCGTATTTAGAGGCTACTTCAAGTTTATCAGAGCTTGCCTGAACTCGACGACGATTTCACCGATCCTCTTCAGTGGTCGAAAACTCGTTCGTTGCCGTTGCTCGCTTACTTTAGCGAAACGGTTGCTGTACATTCGAGCAACGTCTGTGCCAAGTGAAAGAGTGTTTAGTGCCACTGGTATTGTTGTCAACAAACTTCGTACTTCGCTTAAACCATCCAATGTTAAGCTCTTGTGCCTAAAATCTTGGCTAAAGCAATGATTGCAAACCAAATTCAAGGTAATTTTTATTAATTTGTATTTCTGATTTTTTTATAAAGTAAAGCAATGAATACTACTAGATTAACAGGCTATAATGCATTCAACACTCTAACATTTCAGACAACGTATTTAGTATCCATATAATAATAGAATAATGTAATTTACAGTCGTATATTTTTTGTGACAGTATTTTTTTCACTGGATCAAATTACCGATTAATCGCTCAATGGTGAAATATTAACCGATTAAAAATATTGATCGGTCGACAGCCCTAATATATACTAGTTAGACATTCAAAATACAATTTGCTATACACAACCACCTCGTAACATATGGCCCCACTTTGGAGAAATGCACTAGTGAGTTTCAGATTCACAAATATGTTGCTCCCACACAAATGCTGAAGTGGTTTCACATTCAGCATACATGGGACTGACAAAAAGTTAAGAAAAATAAAGCTGAAAAAATCAAACATGCGGCAAAAATGTGGACTACTTGGAGTCTGTCTTTTGCTGTCTCTGCACCTGCACAGCATCCTCTGCTTAATATTTATTTCTGCTGATACCTTTCTCTCCCTATTTCTTCATTGTCGCTTTCCTTTCACGTTCTCTGGTGACAATAATTTCATCCGTCCGTCATGATGAAAGAACTTTCCGCCTGAGGCCGATGACTGCACGATTTTTTTAAATTTTTTTTTATTGGAGGTTTAACGACCACCGTGAGCAACTCAATGGGCTATAAGCAGTCGCCCGTCCCTAATTTAGGGTCACTGGTTCCAGGGAAGGGAGAGAGCCAGTGCCGTAAGACAAACACAACATCCATTGATTGATTGGAGGTTTAACGACCACCGTGAGTAACTCAATGGGCTATAAGCAGTCGCCCGTCCCTAATTTAGGGTCACTGGTTCCAGGGAAGGGAGAGAGCCAGTGCCGTAAGACAAACACAACATCTATTGATTGATTGGAGGTTTAACGACCACCGTGAGCAACTCAATGGGCTATAAGCAGTCGCCCGTCCCTAATTTAGGGTCACTGGTTCCAGGGAAGGGAGAGAGCCAGTGCCGTAAGACAAACACAACATCCATTGATTGATTGGAGGTTTAACGACCACCGTGAGCAACTCAATGGGCTATAAGCAGTCGCCCGTCCCTAATTTAGGGTCACTGGTTCCAGGGAAGGGAGAGAGCCAGTGCCGTAAGACAAACACAACATCCATTGATTGATTGGAGGTTTAACGACCACCGTGAGTAACTCAATGGGCTATAAGCAGTCGCCCGTCCCTAATTTAGGGTCACTGGTTCCAGGGAAGGGAGAGAGCCAGTGCCGTAAGACAAACACAACATCTATTGATTGATTGGAGGTTTAACGACCACCGTGAGCAACTCAATGGGCTATAAGCAGTCGCCCGTCCCTAATTTAGGGTCACTGGTTCCAGGGAAGGGAGAGAGCCAGTGCCGTAAGACAAACACAACATCCATTGATTGATTGGAGGTTTAACGACCACCGTGAGCAACTCAATGGGCTATAAGCAGTCGCCCGTCCCTAATTTAGGGTCACTGGTTCCAGGGAAGGGAGAGAGCCAGTGCCGTAAGACAAACACAACATCCATTCATTGATTGGAGGTTTAACGACCACCGTGAGTAACTCAATGGGCTATAAGCAGTCGCCCGTCCCTAATTTAGGGTCACTGGTTCCAGGGAAGGGAGAGAGCCAGTGCCGTAAGACAAACACAACATCCATTGATTGATTGGAGGTTTAACGACCACCGTGAGCAACTCAATGGGCTATAAGCAGTCGCCCGTCCCTAATTTAGGGTCACTGGTTCCAGGGAAGGGAGAGAGCCAGTGCCGTAAGACAAACACAACATCTATTGATTGATTGGAGGTTTAACGACCACCGTGAGCAACTCAATGGGCTATAAGCAGTCGCCCGTCCCTAATTTAGGGTCACTGGTTCCAGGGAAGGGAGAGAGCCAGTGCCGTAAGACAAACACAACATCCATTGATTGATTGGAGGTTCAACGACCACCGTGAGCAACTCAATGGGCTATAAGCAGTCGCCCGTCCCTAATTTAGGGTCACTGGTTCCAGGGAAGGGAGAGAGCCAGTGCCGTAAGACAAACACAACATCTATTGATTGATTGGAGGTTTAACGACCACCGTGAGCAACTCAATGGGCTATAAGCAGTCGCCCGTCCCTAATTTAGGGTCACTGGTTCCAGGGAAGGGAGAGAGCCAGTGCCGTAAGACAAACACAACATCCATTGATTGATTGGAGGTTTAACGACCACCGTGAGCAACTCAATGGGCTATAAGCAGTCGCCCGTCCCTAATTTAGGGTCACTGGTTCCAGGGAAGGGAGAGAGCCAGTGCCGTAAGACAAACACAACATCCATTGATTGATTGGAGGTTTAACGACCACCGTGAGTAACTCAATGGGCTATAAGCAGTCGCCCGTCCCTAATTTAGGGTCACTGGTTCCAGGGAAGGGAGAGAGCCAGTGCCGTAAGACAAACACAACATCTATTGATTGATTGGAGGTTTAACGACCACCGTGAGCAACTCAATGGGCTATAAGCAGTCGCCCGTCCCTAATTTAGGGTCACTGGTTCCAGGGAAGGGAGAGAGCCAGTGCCGTAAGACAAACACAACATCCATTGATTGATTGGAGGTTTAACGACCACCGTGAGCAACTCAATGGGCTATAAGCAGTCGCCCGTCCCTAATTTAGGGTCACTGGTTCCAGGGAAGGGAGAGAGCCAGTGCCGTAAGACAAACACAACATCCATTCATTGATTGGAGGTTTAACGACCACCGTGAGTAACTCAATGGGCTATAAGCAGTCGCCCGTCCCTAATTTAGGGTCACTGGTTCCAGGGAAGGGAGAGAGCCAGTGCCGTAAGACAAACACAACATCCATTGATTGATTGGAGGTTTAACGACCACCGTGAGCAACTCAATGGGCTATAAGCAGTCGCCCGTCCCTAATTTAGGGTCACTGGTTCCAGGGAAGGGAGAGAGCCAGTGCCGTAAGACAAACACAACATCCATTGATTGATTGGAGGTTTAACGACCACCGTGAGCAACTCAATGGGCTATAAGCAGTCGCCCGTCCCTAATTTAGGGTCACTGGTTCCAGGGAAGGGAGAGAGCCAGTGCCGTAAGACAAACACAACATCCATTGATTGATTGGAGGTTTAACGACCACCGTGAGTAACTCAATGGGCTATAAGCAGTCGCCCGTCCCTAATTTAGGGTCACTGGTTCCAGGGAAGGGAGAGAGCCAGTGCCGTAAGACAAACACAACATCTATTGATTGATTGGAGGTTTAACGACCACCGTGAGCAACTCAATGGGCTATAAGCAGTCGCCCGTCCCTAATTTAGGGTCACTGGTTCCAGGAAAGGGAGAGAACCAGTGCCGTAAGACAAACACAACATCCATGCCTCACCAGGATTCGAACCCGGACCCCTTACGGACGAATGATCAAAGGCCCTGCGCCACCGGGGCGGCGACTGCACGATATCAAAGCTTTAACTACACTGGTGTGCAAAAATTAAGGACGAAAAGGAGAAATTAGCATAACAGCAGAACGAGCAGGTAGAACGGACCGAAAGGGTAGGGCATGCGCATATATGCAGCATGACGGGGGGGGGGAGTCGGAAGGGTATAAAGCACACGGGCGGTGTACGCTCAGCAATTCGGTGAAAGCTATTGCACGGTGTACATCGGTTTGAACGACGTCGAGTTGCTGCCACCGTGTGATATGGCCAACAGGCAATCCAGTAGACGACATCTGGATGACTTTACCCGAGGTCGCGTCATTGGGAAGTTGGAAGAAGGTCGAAGTGTGACTAGTGTGGCCGAAAGAGTTCGGGATCGCTCACAGCATCGTTTCCCGAGCTTGGTGAGCCTTTCAAATGACAGGAACAGCTGTCCAAGAGTTTAGCAGTGGTCGTCCACGAGCAACCACGGCGGCGGACGACCTGTATATTGTCCTACAGGCGAGAAGAGGCAGACGGCAGACAGCGGGAGAAATCGCAAGGCATGTGCAACAGACAACTGGACGTCCGTTATTGCGTTTTACCGTGGCCAGGAGACTGCAGAAAGACCAGTACGGTATGTGCCATTAAAGCCTGCTCATCGGAGACGGCGGTTTCTGTGGTGCCAGGAACACAAGAACTGGACACATCAGCAATGAGGTCGAGTTCTGTATACGGACGAGAGCCGATTTAGTCTGACGAGCGATTCTGGATGTATACACATCTGGAGAGAGCAGGGAACACGCAATCACATCTCCAACATCATCGAAAGGGACCGGTTTGGAGGTGGCGGAGTTCTCGTTTGGGGCGGTATCATGCTTGGTAGCTGTACTGACCTCATCATCTTCTAAGGAGGTTCACTCACTGGTGTCCGCTATTGTACTGAGGTTCTCCCGCCTCACGTGCGTCTGTTTAGAGGTGCTGTGGGTCCTGAGTTCCTCTTCATGGACAACAATGCTACACCTCATCATACAGTGGCTGTCACAGAGCTGTTGGAGAGTGAAGATATTCAATGCATGGATTGGCCCGCAAGGTCCCCGGACCTAAATACAATCGAACACTGTGGGACCTTCTCGGGAGACGCATGGCAGCATGTCACCAGCCGCCAGCAACGATTCCGCAGCTGCGATTGGCGCTACAAGAGGAATGGGCCGCGATGCCTCAACAGCTCCTTGACAGTCTCGTCCTCAGCATGGACAGACGTTGTAAATCCTGCAACGCAGTCAGGGGTGATCATATCCCCTAATAAAGACTGCATTTTTCTTGGCAGCCGCCTGTCACATGGACGTTTCTGTCTTCTGTCCAGTTGCGCTCGAAGCTACCTTTTCAATAAAGTGCCTTTGTATCCTTTGGATTCCTTGTTTGGACGGTTTTGCTCACTTGTCCCATATTCTCACATCTTGGGGATCTTATGGTATGATTTGAGTTGATGTGGAGCACTTCTGCACGACGTTACATTCGAAAAACCGTCTCATCCTTAATTTTTGCACACTAGTGTTTTTAGATAAATGGTGTAACTTTGGGAATATGAATGCTTTTGAACACCATGCATCAATTCTTACAAATTTTCCAACTTCTTTACTTCCGTTTTTGGAAGTTTCTCCCTTTCTTATTAAATGTTTAAATGCAAACAATGCAGGACAGTGGGAAAATCACAGGGGAAATAAACTGCAATAAGGGGAGAAATCTTGGGTCCATCTAACTTCCGTTTTTGGAAATCCCCCTCCCCATCCCATTTTCAAGCCGAAATACAAATTTTTATGGAATATAATGATATTTAACAACAATGCTGAGCATAAGGAATGTCGCGAGAAAAAAAAAAAAAAAAAATTAGGATCACAGAAACAATGTTTACCACCAACCTTCCATTTTCAAAAGTTTCGTAAAGTTGGAATGTAATCAATGGAAAATATGCGAGTTTCAAATATTTAGCGAATTAAAAATCGACCCTCTGGTTAAAATCGAAGAAATCAAAAATATTCTCAGGGTGAAATCACTTTGTCTGAATTTAACCCGGTTGAGAAATGAAGCTAACGAATTTCACTCAAAACCATTTTTCGTCGCGAACAAACCCACCCTTTTCAGACATGTAATATTCTCATTTTGATGAAAGATACGCAAGAGAAAAAAACCCCAACTTTCTCACCCAAATGTTTGTTCATTTGAGCATTGATCTCCTTAATGACCAAAATGATAACATAAAAGATGGAATTCCTCAAATTCGCGGAAGAATCTCACGTGCCAAAAAATTAAAGGGAGATTTTTGCACTGTCTATCGTCTCTGCAAATTGTTGCCTATAGTTTCAAGTTGAAATACAAACATTTATGCAATAAAATGAACTTTCAGAAGACAAAAGTGATGTTCAATGCTTTTACAAGAAATGAAGATTTATCGATTGATGGAGAAAAGCTGGAGATAACAGACACGTACGTTTATCTTGGACAGCAGATATTAAGTAAGGGTCACATTGATGAACAAATTAATCGGCGTATAAAACTTGCCTGGAGAGCTTTTGGAAGAAACAGCATAATTTTCAAGAGCAATATGTCATTGTGTCTTAAAAGAAAAGTGTTTGATCAATGCATCCTTCCAGTGCTTACGTATGGTGCAGAGACGTGGACCTTAACTAAAAGAGACATACAAAGGCTGCAGACAACTCAAAGCAGCATGCAGAGGTGCATGCTTGGTGTAACCAGCAGAGATAAGAAGAGGAACTCGTGGATCCGAAAAATGACAAGAGTGGAAGACATCATGATCAGAGTTAAATCCCTGAAATGGCAATAGGCTGGACATACTGCCAGAAGGACAGATCATCGATGGACAGCCGAAATTTTAGATTGGATTCCAAGGGACAGGAAAAGACCCAGAAGAAGACCACATGGGAGATGGGTGGATGAAATTCGAAAGTATGCAGGGGTGACATGGAGGAGACTGGCACAAGACAGACCGTTGTGGAGGAAACTTGGGGAGACCTTCGCCCAGCAGTGGAGTGATAATGGTTGACAATGATGATGATGATGATGCAATAAAATTATTAGAAAAACTCTCGAAGTACACATATCAAGCATAAGTTACGTAAAAATTACAAGTGGTAGGAGGTTTCGGTAGTGACTTCTACCTTCATCAGCCATGGAATGAAACACATGGTATAAGCATCAGTCGTTGCCAGAATTCAAAATAGCTTCCGTTCAGCAATCGGAAAGAACCCAGTTACCGCGAAAGCATTGCAATCTTCCTTATTCCTAAAACCTGCAATACAGATGCACCTTTTAACATACCTTTCATTGGAAAAGCTATTTTGAAATCTGGCAAATACTGATGCTTATACCACATGTTTCATTCTATGGCTGATCAAAGTAGAAGTCATTACCGAAACGTCCCACCACTTGTAATTTTTACGTAACTTAAGCGTGATATGTCAACATCAAGAATTTTTCTAATGTGTTGTGTGTGTTATGTGTTTCACTGCCAAATATTCTCACTACAATAAAATGATATTTAATGACAATACTGGATAGAGGCAACGTCGCAAGATGATTACGTATGATTATGGGAAATTTTTTCGAAAGTTTTGAAACACGAAATACCATCCCCAGATGGAAAACAGATCAGATCAGATCATATGTAGAGGATTTTAGGAACGGAGTGTCTGACCCCAGGTGTTAAACAACCCTTAGAAATAGGAAGCTAGGAGATTTGGGCTAGAGTGCCCGATAGGAAAGTGACACGGAAGCGAGGTAGAAGACGCCCTTATTTACTACCGGGGGTCAGAAGGCTTAACGTGCCCATTCAATGCTCTAGTAGATCAGATCTGATCATATGTAGAGGATTTTAGGAAGGAGTGTCTCACCCCAGGTCTTAAACAACCCTTAGAAATAGGAAGCTAGGAGATTTGGGATAGAGCGCCCCATAGGAAAGTGACACGGAAGCGAGGTAGAAGACGCCCTTATTTACTACCGGGGGTCAGAAGGCTTAACGTGCCCATTCAATGCTCTAGTAGATCAGATCAGATCATATGTAGAGGATTTTAGGAAGGGAAAGTCTGACCCCAGGTCTTAAACAACCCTTAGAAATAGGAAGCCAGGAGATTTGGGCTAGAGTGCCCGATAGGAAAGTGACACGGAAGCGAGGTAGAAGACGCCCTTATTTACTACCGGGGTCAGAAGGCTTAATGTGCCCATTCAATGCTCTAGTAGATCAGATCAGATCATATGTAGAGGATTTTAGGAAGGGAGTGTCTGACCCCAGGTCTTAAACAACCCTTAGAAATAGGAAGCTAGGAGATTTGGGCTAGAGTGCCCGATAGGAAAGTGACACGGAAGCGAGGTAGAAGACGCCCTTATTTACTACCGGGGGTCAGAAGGCTTAAAGTGCCCATTCAATGCTCTAGTAGATCAGATCAGATCATATGTAGAGGATGTTAGGAAGGGAGTGTCTCACCCCAGGTCTTAAACAACCCTTAGAAATAGGAAGCTAGGAGATTTGATCTAGAGTGCCCGATAGGAAAGTCACACGGAAGCGAGGTAGAAGACGCCCTTATTTACTACCGGGGGTCAGAAGGCTTAACGTGCCCATTCAATGCTCTAGTAGATCAGATCAGATCATATGTAGAGGATTTTAGGAAGGGAAAGTCTGACCCCAGGTCTTAAACAACCCTTAGAAATAGGAAGCCAGGAGATTTGGGCTAGAGTGCCCGATAGGAAAGTGACACGGAAGCGAGGTAGAAGACGCCCTTATTTACTACCGGGGTCAGAAGGCTTAATGTGCCCATTCAATGCTCTAGTAGATCAGATCAGATCATATGTAGAGGATTTTAGGAAGGGAGTGTCTGACCCCAGGTCTTAAACAACCCTTAGAAATAGGAAGCTAGGAGATTTGGGCTAGAGTGCCCGATAGGAAAGTGACACGGAAGCGAGGTAGAAGACGCCCTTATTTACTACCGGGGGTCAGAAGGCTTAAAGTGCCCATTCAATGCTCTAGTAGATCAGATCAGATCATATGTAGAGGATTTTAGGAAGGGAGTGTCTGACCCCAGGTCTTAAACAACCCTTAGAAATAGGAAGCTAGGAGATTTGGGCTAGAGTGCCCGATAGGAAAGTGACACGGAAGCGAGGTAGAAGACGCCCTTATTTACTACCGGTGGTCAGAAGGCTTAACGTGCCCACTCAATGCTCTAGTAGATCAGATCTGATCATATGTAGAGGATTTTAGGAAGGGAGTGTCTGACCCCAGGTCTTAAACAACCCTTAGAAATAGGAAGCTAGGAGATTTGGGCTACAGTGCCCGATAGGAAAGTGACACGGAAGCGAGGTAGAAGACGCCCTTATTTACTACCGGGGGTCAGAAGGCTTAACGTGCCCATTCAATGCTCTAGTAGATCAGATCTGATCATATGTAGAGGATTTTAGGAAGGGAGTGTCTGACCCCAGGTCTTAAACAACCCTTAGAAATAGGAAGCTATAGGAGATTTGGGCTAGAGTGCCCGATAGGAAAGTGACACGGAAGCGAGGTAGAAGACGCCCTTATTTACTACCGGGGGTCAGAAGGCTTAACGTGCCCATTCAATGCTCTAGTAGATCAGATCTGATCATATGTAGAGGATTTTAGGAAGGGAGTGTCTGACCCCAGGTCTTAAACAACCCTTAGAAATAGTAAGCTATAGGAGATTTGGGCTAGAGTGCCCGATAGGAATGTGACACGGAAGCGAGGTAGAAGACGCCCTTATTTACTACCGGGGGTCAGAAGGCTTAACGTGCCCATTCAATGCTCTAGTAGATCAGATCTGATCATATGTAGAGGATTTTAGGAAGGAGTGTCTGACCCCAGGTCTTAAACAACCCTTAGAAATAGGAAGCTAGGAGATTTGGGCTAGAGTGCCCGATAGGAAAGTGACACAGAAGCGAGGTAGAAGACGCCCTTATTTACTACCGGGGTCAGAAGGCTTAACGTGCCCATTCAATGCTCTAGTAGATCAGATCTGATCATATGTAGAGGATTTTAGGAAGGGAGTGTCTGACCCCAGGTCTTAAACAACCCTTAGAAATAGGAAGCTATAGGAGATTTGGGCTAGAGTGCCCGATAGGAAAGTGACACGGAAGCGAGGTAGAAGATGCCCTTATTTACTACCGGGGGTCAGAAGGCTTAACGTGCCCATTCAATGCTCTAGTAGATCAGATCTGATCATATGTAGAGGATTTTAGGAAGGGAGTGTCTGACCCCAGGTCTTAACAACCCTTAGAAATAGGAAGCTAGGAGATTTGGGCTACAGTGCCCGATAGGAAAGTGACACGGAAGCGAGGTAGAAGACGCCCTTATTTACTACCGGGGGTCAGAAGGCTTAACGTGCCCATTCAATGCTCTAGTAGATCAGATCTGATCATATGTAGAGGATTTTAGGAAGGGAGTGTCTGACCCCAGGTCTTAAACAACCCTTAGAAATAGGAAGCTAGGAGATTTGGGCTAGAGTGCCCGATAGGAAAGTGACACGGAAGCGAGGTAGAAGACGCCCTTATTTACTACCGGGGTCAGAAGGCTTAACGTGCCCATTCAATGCTCTAGTAGATCAGATCAGATCATATGTAGAGGATTTTAGGAAGGAGTGTCTGACCCCAGGTCTTAAACAACCCTTAGAAATAGGAAGCTAGGAGATTTGGGCTACAGTGCCCGATAGGAAAGTGACACGGAAGCGAGGTAGAAGACGCCCTTATTTACTACCGGGGGTCAGAAGGCTTAACGTGCCCATTCAATGCTCTAGTAGATCAGATCAGATCATATGTAGAGGGTTTTAGGAAGGGAGTGTCTGACCCCAGGTCTTAAACAACCCTTAGAAATAGGAAGCTAGGAGATTTGGGCTAGAGTGCCCGATAGGAAAGTGACACGGAAGCGAGGTAGAAGACGCCCTTATTTACTACCGGGGGTCAGAAGGCTTAACGTGCCCATTCAATGCTCTAGTAGATCAGATCTGATCATATGTAGAGGATTTTAGGAAGGGAGTGTCTGACCCCAGGTCTTAAACAACCCTTAGAAATAGGAAGCTAGGAGATTTGGGCTACAGTGCCTGATAGGAAAGTGACACGGAAGCGAGGTAGAAGACGCCCTTATTTACTACCGGGGGTCAGAAGGCTTAACGTGCCCATTCAATGCTCTAGTAGATCAGATCTGATCATATGTAGAGGATTTTAGGAAGGGAGTGTCTGACCCCAGGTCTTAAACAACCCTTAGAAATAGGAAGCTAGGAGATTTGGGCTAGAGTGCCCGATAGGAAAGTGACACGGAAGCGAGGTAGAAGACGCCCTTATTTACTACCGGGGGTCAGAAGGCTTAACGTGCCCATTCAATGCTCTAGTAGATCAGATCTGATCATATGTAGAGGATTTTAGGAATGGAGTGTCTGACCCCAGGTCTTAAACAACCCTTAGAAATAGGAAGCTAGGAGATTTGGGCTAGAGTGCCCGATAGGAAAGTGACACGGAAGCGAGGTAGAAGACGCCCTTATTTACTACCGGGGGTCAGAAGGCTTAACGTGCCCATTCAATACTCTAGTAGATCAGATCTGATCATATGTAGAGGATTTTAGGAAGGGAGTGTCTGACCCCAGGTCTTAAACAACCCTTAGAAATAGGAAGCTAGGAGATTTGGGCTAGAGTGCCCGATAGGAAAGTGACACGGAAGCGAGGTAGAAGACGCCCTTATTTACTACCGGGGGTCAGAAGGCTTAACGTGCCCATTCAATGCTCTAGTAGATCAGATCTGATCATATGTAGAGGATTTTAGGAATGGAGTGTCTGACCCCAGGTCTTAAACAACCCTTAGAAATAGGAAGCTAGGAGATTTGGGCTAGAGTGCCCGATAGGAAAGTGACACGGAAGCGAGGTAGAAGACGCCCTTATTTACTACCGGGGGTCAGAAGGCTTAACGTGCCCATTCAATACTCTAGTAGATCAGATCTGATCATATGTAGAGGATTTTAGGAAGGGAGTGTCTGACCCCAGGTCTTAAACAACCCTTAGAAATAGGAAGCTAGGAGATTTGGGCTAGAGTGCCCGATAGGAAAGTGACACGGAAGCGAGGTAGAAGACGCCCTTATTTACTACCGGGGGTCAGAAGGCTTAACGTGCCCATTCAATGCTCTAGTAGATCAGATCTGATCATATGTAGAGGATTTTAGGAATGGAGTGTCTGACCCCAGGTCTTAAACAACCCTTAGAAATAGGAAGCTAGGAGATTTGGGCTAGAGTGCCCGATAGGAAAGTGACACGGAAGCGAGGTAGAAGACGCCCTTATTTACTACCGGGGGTCAGAAGGCTTAACGTGCCCATTCAATACTCTAGTAGATCAGATCTGATCATATGTAGAGGATTTTAGGAAGGGAGTGTCTGACCCCAGGTCTTAAACAACCCTTAGAAATAGGAAGCTAGGAGATTTGGGCTAGAGTGCCCGATAGGAAAGTGACACGGAAGCGAGGTAGAAGACGCCCTTATTTACTACCGGGGGTCAGAAGGCTTAACGTGCCCATTCAATACTCTAGTAGATCAGATCTGATCATATGTAGAGGATTTTAGGAAGGGAGTGTCTGACCCCAGGTCTTAAACAACCCTTAGAAATAGGAAGCTAGGAGATTTGGGCTAGAGTGCCCGATAGGAAAGTGACACGGAAGCGAGGTAGAAGACGCCCTTATTTACTACCGGGGTCAGAAGGCTTAACGTGCCCATTCAATGCTCTAGTAGATCAGATCTGATCATATGTAGAGGATTTTAGGAAGGGAGTGTCTGACCCCAGGTCTTAAACAACCCTTAGAAATAGGAAGCTAGGAGATTTGGGCTAGAGTGCCCGATAGGAAAGTGACACGGAAGCGAGGTAGAAGACGCCCTTATTTACTACCGGGGGTCAGAAGGCTTAACGTGCCCATTCAATGCTCTAGTAGATCAGATCTGATCATATGTAGAGGATTTTAGGAATGGAGTGTCTGACCCCAGGTCTTAAACAACCCTTAGAAATAGGAAGCTAGGAGATTTGGGCTAGAGTGCCCGATAGGAAAGTGACACGGAAGCGAGGTAGAAGACGCCCTTATTTACTACCGGGGGTCAGAAGGCTTAACGTGCCCATTCAATACTCTAGTAGATCAGATCTGATCATATGTAGAGGATTTTAGGAAGGGAGTGTCTGACCCCAGGTCTTAAACAACCCTTAGAAATAGGAAGCTAGGAGATTTGGGCTAGAGTGCCCGATAGGAAAGTGACACGGAAGCGAGGTAGAAGACGCCCTTATTTACTACCGGGGGTCAGAAGGCTTAACGTGCCCATTCAATACTCTAGTAGATCAGATCTGATCATATGTAGAGGATTTTAGGAAGGGAGTGTCTGACCCCAGGTCTTAAACAACCCTTAGAAATAGGAAGCTAGGAGATTTGGGCTAGAGTGCCCGATAGGAAAGTGACACGGAAGCGAGGTAGAAGACGCCCTTATTTACTACCGGGGGTCAGAAGGCTTAACGTGCCCATTCAATGCTCTAGTAGATCAGATCTGATCACATGTAGAGGATTTTAGGAAGGGAGTGTCTGACCCCAGGTCTTAAACAACCCTTAGAAATAGGAAGCTAGGAGATTTGGGCTAGAGTGCCCGATAGGAAAGTGACACGGAAGCGAGGTAGAAGACGCCCTTATTTACTACCGGGGGTCAGAAGGCTTAACGTGCCCATTCAATGCTCTAGTAGATCAGATCTGATCATATGTAGAGGATTTTAGGAAGGGAGTGTCTGACCCCAGGTCTTAAACAACCCTTAGAAATAGGAAGCTAGGAGATTTGGGCTAGAGTGCCCGATAGGAAAGTGACACGGAAGCGAGGTAGAAGACGCCCTTATTTACTACCGGGGGTCAGAAAGCTTAACGTGCCCATTCAATGCTCTAGTAGATTAGATCTGATCATATGTAGAGGATTTTAGGAAGGGAGTGTCTGACCCCAGGTCATAAACAACCCTTAGAAATAGGAAGCTAGGAGATTTGGGCTAGAGTGCCCGATAGGAAAGTGACACGGAAGCGAGGTAGAAGACTCCCTTATTTACTACCGGGGGTCAGAAGGCTTAACGTGCCCATTCAATGCTCTAGTAGATCAGATCTGATCATATGTAGAGGATTTTAGGAAGGGAGTGTCTGACCCCAGGTCTTAAACAACCCTTAGAAATAGGAAGCTAGGAGATTTGGGCTACAGTGCCCGATAGGAAAGTGACACGGAAGCGAGGTAGAAGACGCCCTTATTTACTACCGGGGGTCAGAAGGCTTAACGTGCCCATTCAATGCTCTAGTAGATCAGATCTGATCATATGTAGAGGATTTTAGGAAGGGAGTGTCTGACCCCAGGTCTTAAACAACCCTTAGAAATAGGAAGCTAGGAGATTTGGGCTACAGTGCCCGATAGGAAAGTGACACGGAAGCGAGGTAGAAGACGCCCTTATTTACTACCGGGGGTCAGAAGGCTTAACGTGCCCATTCAATGCTCTAGTAGATCAGATCTGATCATATGTAGAGGATTTTAGGAAGGGAGTGTCTGACCCCAGGTCTTAAACAACCCTTAGAAATAGGAAGCTAGGAGATTTGGGCTAGAGTGCCCGATAGGAAAGTGACACGGAAGCGAGGTAGAAGACGCCCTTATTTACTACCGGGGGTCAGAAGGCTTAACGTGCCCATTCAATGCTCTAGTAGATCAGATCTGATCATATGTAGAGGATTTTAGGAAGGGAGTGTCTGACCCCAGGTCTTAAACAACCCTTAGAAATAGGAAGCTAGGAGATTTGGGCTACAGTGCCCGATAGGAAAGTGACACGGAAGCGAGGTAGAAGACGCCCTTATTTACTACCGGGGGTCAGAAGGCTTAACGTGCCCATTCAATGCTCTAGTAGATCAGATCAGATCATATGTAGAGGATTTTAGGAAGGGAGTGTCTGACCCCAGGTCTTAAACAACCCTTAGAAATAGGAAGCTAGGAGATTTGGGCTACAGTGCCCGATAGGAAAGTGACACGGAAGCGAGGTAGAAGACGCCCTTATTTACTACCGGGGGTCAGAAGGCTTAACGTGCCCATTCAATGCTCTAGTAGATCAGATCAGATCATATGTAGAGGATTTTAGGAAGGGAGTGTCTGACCCCAGGTCTTAAACAACCCTTAGAAATAGGAAGCTAGGAGATTTGGGCTACAGTGCCCGATAGGAAAGTGACACGGAAGCGAGGTAGAAGACGCCCTTATTTACTACCGGGGGTCAGAAGGCTTAACGTGCCCATTCAATGCTCTAGTAGATCAGATCAGATCATATGTAGAGGATTTTAGGAAGGGAGTGTCTGACCCCAGGTCTTAAACAACCCTTAGAAATAGGAAGCTAGGAGATTTGGGCTACAGTGCCCGATAGGAAAGTGACACGGAAGCGAGGTAGAAGACGCCCTTATTTACTACCGGGGGTCAGAAGGCTTAACGTGCCCATTCAATGCTCTAGTAGATCAGATCTGATCATATGTAGAGGATTTTAGGAAGGAGTGTCTGACCCCAGGTCTTAAACAACCCTTAGAAATAGGAAGCTAGGAGATTTGGGCTACAGTGCCCGATAGGAAAGTGACACGGAAGCGAGGTAGAAGACGCCCTTATTTACTACCGGGGGTCAGAAGGCTTAACGTGCCCATTCAATGCTCTAGTAGATCAGATCAGATCAGATGTAGAGGATTTTAGGAAGGGAGTGTCTGACCCCAGGTCTTAAACAACCCTTAGAAATAGGAAGCTAGGAGATTTGGGCTACAGTGCCCGATAGGAAAGTGACACGGAAGCGAGGTAAAAGACGCCCTTATTTACTACCGGGGGTCAGAAGGCTTAACGTGCCCATTCAATGCTCTAGTAGATCAGATCAGATCAGATGTAGAGGATTTTAGGAAGGGAGTGTCTGACCCCAGGTCTTAAACAACCCTTAGAAATAGGAAGCTAGGAGATTTGGGCTACAGTGCCCGATAGGAAAGTGACACGGAAGCGAGGTAGAAGACGCCCTTAGTTACTACCGGGGTCAGAAGGCTTAACCTTCCCATTCAATGCTCTAGTAGATCAGATCAGATCATATGTAGAGGATTTTAGGAAGGGAGTGTCTGACCCCAGGTCTTAAACAACCCTTAGAAATAGGAAGCTAGGAGATTTGGGCTACAGTGCCCGATAGGAAAGTGACACGGAAGCGAGGTAGAAGACGCCCTTATTTACTACCGGGGGTCAGAAGGCTTAACGTGCCCATTCAATGCTCTAGTAGATCAGATCAGATCAGATGTAGAGGATTTTAGGAAGGGAGTGTCTGACCCCAGGTCTTAAACAACCCTTAGAAATAGGAAGCTAGGAGATTTGGGCTAGAGTGCCCGATAGGAAAGTGACACGGAAGCGAGGTAGAAGACGCCCTTATTTACTACCGGGGGTCAGAAGGCTTAACGTGCCCATTCAATGCTCTAGTAGATCAGATCTGATCATATGTAGAGGATTTTAGGAAGGGAGTGTCTGACCCCAGGTCTTAAACAACCCTTAGAAATAGGAAGCTAGGAGATTTGGGCTACAGTGCCCGATAGGAAAGTGACACGGAAGCGAGGTAGAAGACGCCCTTATTTACTACCGGGGTCAGAAGGCTTAACGTGCCCATTCAATGCTCTAGTAGATCAGATCTGATCATATGTAGAGGATTTTAGGAAGGGAGTGTCTGACCCCAGGTCTTAAACAACCCTTAGAAATAGGAAGCTAGGAGATTTGGGCTAGAGTGCCCGATAGGAAAGTGACACGGAAGCGAGGTAGAAGACGCCCTTATTTACTACCGGGGTCAGAAGGCTTAACGTGCCCATTCAATGCTCTAGTAGATCAGATCTGATCATATGTAGAGGATTTTAGGAAGGGAGTGTCTGACCCCAGGTCTTAAACAACCCTTAGAAATAGGAAGCTAGGAGATTTGGGCTACAGTGCCCGATAGGAAAGTGACACGGAAGCGAGGTAGAAGACGCCCTTATTTACTACCGGGGGTCAGAAGGCTTAACGTGCCCATTCAATGCTCTAGTAGATCAGATCAGATCATATGTAGAGGATTTTAGGAAGGGAGTGTCTGACCCCAGGTCTTAAACAACCCTTAGAAATAGGAAGCTAGGAGATTTGGGCTACAGTGCCCGATAGGAAAGTGACACGGAAGCGAGGTAGAAGACGCCCTTATTTACTACCGGGGGTCAGAAGGCTTAACGTGCCCATTCAATGCTCTAGTAGATCAGATTAGATCATATGTAGAGGATTTTAGGAAGGGAGTGTCTGACCCCAGGTCTTAAACAACCCTTAGAAATAGGAAGCTAGGAGATTTGGGCTACAGTGCCCGATAGGAAAGTGACACGGAAGCGAGGTAGAAGACGCCCTTATTTACTACCGGGGGTCAGAAGGCTTAACGTGCCCATTCAATGCTCTAGTAGATCAGATCAGATCATATGTAGAGGATTTTAGGAAGGGAGTGTCTGACCCCAGGTCTTAAACAACCCTTAGAAATAGGAAGCTAGGAGATTTGGGCTACAGTGCCCGATAGGAAAGTGACACGGAAGCGAGGTAGAAGACGCCCTTATTTACTACCGGGGGTCAGAAGGCTTAACGTGCCCATTCAATGCTCTAGTAGATCAGATCAGATCATATGTAGAGGATTTTAGGAAGGGAGTGTCTGACCCCAGGTCTTAAACAACCCTTAGAAATAGGAAGCTAGGAGATTTGGGCTAGAGTGCCCGATAGGAAAGTGACACGGAAGCGAGGTAGAAGACGCCCTTATTTACTACCGGGGGTCAGAAGGCTTAACGTGCCCATTCAATGCTCTAGTAGATCAGATCAGATCATATGTAGAGGATTTTAGGAAGGGAGTGTCTGACCCCAGGTCTTAAACAACCCTTAGAAATAGGAAGCTAGGAGATTTGGGCTACAGTGCCCGATAGGAAAGTGACACGGAAGCGAGGTAGAAGACGCCCTTATTTACTACCGGGGGTCAGAAGGCTTAACGTGCCCATTCAATGCTCTAGTAGATCAGATCAGATCATATGTAGAGGATTTTAGGAAGGGAGTGTCTGACCCCAGGTCTTAAACAACCCTTAGAAATAGGAAGCTAGGAGATTTGGGCTACAGTGCCCGATAGGAAAGTGACACGGAAGCGAGGTAGAAGACGCCCTTATTTACTACCGGGGTCAGAAGGCTTAACGTGCCCATTCAATGCTCTAGTAGATCAGATCAGATCATATGTAGAGGATTTTAGGAAGGGAGTGTCTGACCCCAGGTCTTAAACAACCCTTAGAAATAGGAAGCTAGGAGATTTGGGCTAGAGTGCCCGATAGGAAAGTGACACGGAAGCGAGGTAGAAGACGCCCTTATTTACTACCGGGGGTCAGAAGGCTTAACGTGCCCATTCAATGCTCTAGTAGATCAGATCAGATCATATGTAGAGGATTTTAGGAAGGGAGTGTCTGACCCCAGGTCTTAAACAACCCTTAGAAATAGGAAGCTAGGAGATTTGGGCTACAGTGCCCGATAGGAAAGTGACACGGAAGCGAGGTAGAAGACGCCCTTATTTACTACCGGGGGTCAGAAGGCTTAACGTGCCCATTCAATGCTCTAGTAGATCAGATCTGATCATATGTAGAGGATTTTAGGAAGGGAGTGTCTGACCCCAGGTCTTAAACAACCCTTAGAAATAGGAAGCTAGGAGATTTGGGCTACAGTGCCCGATAGGAAAGTGACACGGAAGCGAGGTAGAAGACGCCCTTATTTACTACCGGGGGTCAGAAGGCTTAACGTGCCCATTCAATGCTCTAGTAGATCAGATCAGATCATATGTAGAGGATTTTAGGAAGGGAGTGTCTGACCCCAGGTCTTAAACAACCCTTAGAAATAGGAAGCTAGGAGAATTGGGCTAGAGTGCCCGATAGGAAAGTGACACGGAAGCGAGGTAGAAGACGCCCTTATTTACTACCGGGGGTCAGAAGGCTTAACGTGCCCATTCAATGCTCTAGTAGATCAGATCAGATCATATGTAGAGGGTTTTAGGAAGGGAGTGTCTGACCCCAGGTCTTAAACAACCCTTAGAAATAGGAAGCTAGGAGATTTGGGCTAGAGTGCCCGATAGGAAAGTGACACGGAAGCGAGGTAGAAGACGCCCTTATTTACTACCGGGGTCAGAAGGCTTAACGTGCCCATTCAATGCTCTAGTAGATCAGATCAGATCATATGTAGAGGGTTTTAGGAAAGGAGTGTCTGACCCCAGGTCTTAAACAACCCTTAGAAATAGGAAGCTAGGAGATTTGGGCTAGAGTGCCCGATAGGAAAGTGACACGGAAGCGAGGTAGAAGACGCCCTTATTTACTACCGGGGGTCAGAAGGCTTAACGTGCCCATTCAATGCTCTAGTAGATCAGATCAGATCATATGTAGAGGATTTTAGGAAGGGAGTGTCTGACCCCAGGTCTTAAACAACCCTTAGAAATAGGAAGCTAGGAGAATTGGGCTAGAGTGCCCGATAGGAAAGTGACACGGAAGCGAGGTAGAAGACGCCCTTATTTACTACCGGGGTTCAGAAGGCTTAACGTGCCCATTCAATGCTCTAGTAGATCAGATCAGATCATATGTAGAGGGTTTTAGGAAGGGAGTGTCTGACCCCAGGTCTTAAACAACCCTTAGAAATAGGAAGCTAGGAGATTTGGGCTAGAGTGCCCGATAGGAAAGTGACACGGAAGCGAGGTAGAAGACGCCCTTATTTACTACCGGGGTCAGAAGGCTTAACGTGCCCATTCAATGCTCTAGTAGATCAGATCAGATCATATGTAGAGGATTTTAGGAAGGGAGTGTCTGACCCCAGGTCTTAAACAACCCTTAGAAATAGGAAGCTAGGAGAATTGGGCTAGAGTGCCCGATAGGAAAGTGACACGGAAGCGAGGTAGAAGACGCCCTTATTTACTACCGGGGGTCAGAAGGCTTAACGTGCCCATTCAATGCTCTAGTAGATCAGATCAGATCATATGTAGAGGGTTTTAGGAAGGGAGTGTCTGACCCCAGGTCTTAAACAACCCTTAGAAATAGGAAGCTAGGAGATTTGGGCTAGAGTGCCCGATAGGAAAGTGACACGGAAGCGAGGTAGAAGACGCCCTTATTTACTACCGGGGGTCAGAAGGCTTAACGTGCCCATTCAATGCTCTAGTAGATCAGATCAGATCATATGTTGAGGATTTTAGGAAGGGAGTGTCTGACCCCAGGTCTTAAACAACCCTTAGAAATAGGAAGCTAGGAGATTTGGGCTAGAGTGCCCGATAGGAAAGTGACACGGAAGCGAGGTATAAGACGCCCTTATTTACTACCGGGGGTCAGAAGGCTTAACGTGCCCATTCAATGCTCTAGTAGATCAGATCTGATCATGTGTAGAGGATTTTAGGAATGGAGTGTCTGACCCCAGGTCTTAAACAACCCTTAGAAATAGGAAGCTAGGAGATTTGGGCTAGAGTGCCCGATAGGAAAGTGACACGGAAGCGAGGTAGAAGACGCCCTTATTTACTACCGGGGTCAGAAGGCTTAACGTGCCCATTCAATGCTCTAGTAGATCAGATCAGATCATATGTAGAGGATTTTAGGAAGGGAGTGTCTGACTCCAGGTCTTAAACAACCCTTAGAAATAGGAAGCTAGGAGATTTGGGCTAGAGTGCCCGATAGGAAAGTGACACGGAAGCGAGGTAGAAGACGCCCTTATTTACTACCTGGGTCAGAAGGCTTAACGTGCCCATTCAATGCTCTAGTAGATCAGATCAGATCAGATCATATGTAGAGGGTTTTAGGAAGGGAGTGTCTGACCCCAGGTCTTAAACAACCCTTAGAAATAGGAAGCTAGGAGATTTGGGCTAGAGTGCCCGATAGGAAAGTGACACGGAAGCGAGGTATAAGACGCCCTTATTTACTACCGGGGTCAGAAGGCTTAACGTGCCCATTCAATGCTCTAGTAGATCAGATCTGATCATGTGTAGAGGATTTTAGGAATGGAGTGTCTGACCCCAGGTCTTAAACAACCCTTAGAAATAGGAAGCTAGGAGATTTGGGCTAGAGTGCCCGATAGGAAAGTGACACGGAAGCGAGGTAGAAGACGCCCTTATTTACTACCGGGGGTCAGAAGGCTTAACGTGCCCATTCAATGCTCTAGTAGATCAGATCAGATCATATGTAGAGGATTTTAGGAAGGGAGTGTCTGACTCCAGGTCTTAAACAACCCTTAGAAATAGGAAGCTAGGAGATTTGGGCTAGAGTGCCCGATAGGAAAGTGACACGGAAGCGAGGTAGAAGACGCCCTTATTTACTACCGGGGTCAGAAGGCTTAACGTGCCCATTCAATGCTCTAGTAGATCAGATCAGATCAGATCATATGTAGAGGATTTTAGGAAGGGAGTGTCTGACCCCAGGTCTTAAACAACCCTTAGAAATAGGAAGCTAGGAGATTTGGGCTAGAGTGCCCGATAGGAAAGTGACACGGAAGCGAGGTAGAAAGGAGGAAGACGTCCTTATTTATTACCGGGGGCCAGTACCTGGAGTCCGACAGCTTAATGTGCCCATCCGACGCACGGCAGATATTTAGTGGTTCGAGCATTCGTACATGCCTAGCATCCAATCTGAGGTTTACTCCATGGCAGTCATGAACGTTGACCACTAGGCCATCCGTGGCTATCATGATGGAAAACAACCACTTCTCCCTCCAGAAAAAAAAATAGCTTCAGTTTTGCATCGTTTTTGAGAATAATCCAAATAATGACAGAAAAAGCAGAACTCTGCAAATCCGTGGAAGCCTAAAACTGCTGAACAAAGAAAAATGATGCTTCCAAGAAACAAATTCTGTTGTATTTTGCTCTACACACCAGGGACAACTTCTTGTAGTGAACGTGGCTGTTCTGTACCTTCTACAATAGTAAACTCTTAAGCTGACTTGGAGTATAGGTAGGTTGTCTCCATCTTCACTTTCTATACAACTTGAAAAAAAATTGATGCATGGCAAAACAAAACAAATCCTGCCACTTTTACTGTGTGACAAACATTTACGAAATTTCTTCCTTCTTTTGTTTTAAGTCTGGCATTTTATCTTTTAAGTAGCAGAGGTTTTTCCTGTTTCAGGGTTTATCAACCACCATGAGCAAATTTTAGGGCTATAGGAGGTCATCTGTTCCTAATTTAGGGTAACTGGTTCCAGGGAAGGGAGAGAGCCTGTGCCACCGCACAAGCACAACAGCTATGACTCATCTAGGACTTGAACCCAGGCTCATCTTCGATAACTGATCTGAAGGCCACACTTCAAACCACTTGGTTAGTGGGGCACCATAACAGATTCCTTAAAAGCTGAGTTGCACAAGCTCATAACGAGGAACAGTACACCAATTAAGTAGTAAATAGTAACACTGTACTAGTGATCCGATTTATTGGCATAGGAAATAGACACATAAGCGTTTCCAAGCTTTCGCACATCAATCAGATGGCCTTTTCAAGGAAGTTAGACAGAATCTTCAGATTCTGTCTATAACTGAACACCCCTGCAAGCGATATCGTCGCTTGCAGGGGTGTTCAATTACTTGTTGGTAGATAGTGTATTTGATTGGAAAATGATTTACCCTATAGAAAGGCAGACAGATGCTCGAAGTGACAGTCTGTAGGAGACAGATCAGGTAAATAAGGTGGCAAGGTAAGGTTTTGTACCTCAACAGGTGCATTTTGGATCATCTGGTGTGCAAAATCGGCGTCTCATGTTATCATGGAGAAGTATAGGCCCACGATGTGTGACTGATGCTGGTGGTTTGAAGGACAGTTTTCAATGTACAGGGTGATTCATAAAGAAGTATACAGTTTCCAGATACTGTAAAACAGTAACAGTTGAAGACATGGACCACAACTGTGAATCGTTACGTAGATGTACTCATAAAGTTTGTGTCCCGCTACTGAGCGAGGTGACGTAGGCGATAGCGTGCATGTCGCGTGACTAGTCAGTCAAAATGGCATTGCCTGCAGTGGAGAAGGCATTCTGTGTTCTTGAATTGAGCAAAACGCAATCTGTAACTGTTGTGCAACGGCATTTTCGATCACGATTCGGAAGAGAACCTCCAACCAGAAAATCTATCTAAGATTGGCATAAAAAAAATTTTGAAACTACGGGCTGTTTGTGCAAACTTAAAAGTCCTGGACGACCGTGTGTATCGGAAGAAGTCGTGGATAGTGTTTGCACCGCCATTGAACGAAGCCCAGGAAAGCCAACGCGGAGGGGCGAGTCGTGAAGTGCAGATTTCACATCCCACCGTCTGGAGAATTTTGAGAAAGAAGCTGAAAATGATTCCATACAAAGTGCAGATGTTACAAAATCTCAGTGACCCTGACAAGACAAAGCGCTTTGGATTTTGTGCCAAAACGCAACACCGTTTCATGAAGATTTTGCCGATCACTTAGTTTTCACTACATTTCACGTGAGTGGTCAGGTAAACAAGCAATGTTTGCTTTTGGGGAACGGAGAATCCCAGATTTACAGTGCGACACGTGCGAGATTCCCTTAAGATAAACGTGTTCTGTGCTGTGTCCAAAAAGAAAGTGTACGGCTCCTCCTTTTCTCACGAGAAAACTGTCGCGGGAGCCTCTTTCCTGGATATGTTAAGTCTTTGGTTGATGCCACAGTTGCAGGACGACGGTGACAACTTTATTCTCCAATTGGATGCTGCGCCACCGCACTGGTTAGGCGACGTGCGAGATTATCAGGATGAACGTCTTCCTCAGCGATGGACTGGACGAGCCGCTGACCCAATGGCCACCCAGAAGTCCTGACTTAACACCTTGTGACTTTTTCCTGTGGGGGTACGTAAAGGACGAGGTATTCGCCCCCACCCTTCCTGTTTATCTAGCGCAGCTGAAACAGCGTATCACACCCACTATCACTGCACTTGATTCAGATATCTTACCTTGCGTTTGGGCGGAAATTGATTACCGGCTTGATGTGTGTCGTGTGACTAAGGGTGCACACATAAAACATCTGTGACTGTCCCTAAAAAAAAAACTTGAAACATTCCCCTACAATTCTGTTACAGGTAACATAAAATATCTTGCATTGTTCTTGTTTTATAATGCGTTGAAACTGTACAAAAAACTAGCGGATAATGCTTACCTTGGCATTCCTTTCTAGCGACGGGAACATTTCACGCACGTGTTTTCCGGTCCTTTGTTGATGTTATTGTCCTAAAGTCCGTTGTATGCGATGACTCGCTTTACTTCTCACACTTTTCGCTGGGTATACTCATTGGATTTTTGCCTTAGGATTCCAAACACATCAATTTTTACCGTTCTTTATACTCGAAATTTTCGCCCATACTCTGGGCATCTTCAGGAGCGTGGCGACTTTACCACCGATGTTCGTGGTTAACTTCGCGCTAATGGAGTCCGATACTCCTTGTTGCCATTCGTCGGAAAAACTTTCCTGGATATATTTCGTTATCAAGCCCGGCTGGCGCCATCTATGTTTCGTTAAGAACACTTGATGTTTCGTTAAGAACACATCAAGCCATCTATGTTTCGTTAAGAAACATAGATGGCGCCAGCCGGGCTTGATAACGAAATATATCCAGCAAAGTTTTTCCGACGAATGGCAACAAGGAGTATCGGACTCCATTATGACGAATGGCAACAAGGAGTATCGGACTCCATTATGACGAATGGCAACAAGGAGTATCGGACACTTGATGTTTCGTTAAGAACACATCAAGCCATCTATGTTTCGTTAAGAACACATCAAGCCATCTATGTTTCTTAACGAAACATAGATGGCGCCAGCCGGGCTTGATAACGAAATATATCCAGGAAAGTTTTTCCGACGAATGGCAACAAAGAGTATCGGACTCCATTATGACGAATGTCAACAAGGAGTATCGGACTCCATTATGACGAATGGCAACAAGGAGTATCGGACACTTGATGTTTCGTTAAGAACACATCAAGCCCTGCTGGCGCCATCTATGTTTCGTCAAGAAACATAGATGGCGCCAGCCGGGCTTGATAACGAAATATATCCAGGAAAGTTTTTCCGACGAATGGCAACAAGGAGTATCGGACTCCATTAGCGCGAAGTTAACCTCGAACATTGGTGGTAAAAACGCCACGCTCCTGAAGAAGCCCAGAGTATGGGCGAAAATTTCGAGTGTAAAGAACGGTAAAAATTGATGTGTTTGGAATCCTAAGGCAAAGATCCAAAGAGTATACCCAGCGAAAAGTGTGAGAAGTAAAGCGAGTCATCGCATACAACGGACTTTAGGACAATAACATCAACAAAGGACCGGAAAACACGTGCGTGAAATGTTCCCGTCGCTAGAAAGGAATGCCAAGGTAAGCATTATCCGCTAGTTTTTTTGTAGAAGTTACTTTGAAATATCGCACGTAAAAGAGAATAGTACAATAATTAGAGCTATATAATAGTCAGAATTAGAACTACTAAGTGGAATTGATGCGTTGAAACTGTATACTTCTTTATGAATCACCCTGTATAATGTCAAGTTGTTGACAGCACCTGTCTGCCATCCTAGGCTGTAAGGAGGAGGAAAGGATCACACCAATTCCAGATCAGCAGCTGATATGATCCACTCCTCCTCTATCACCGCAGTTCAGCCACTGAGCCAAACATCGTCAAATGCCGTAAAGCATCCATTTCTCATCCCATGTGGGCAGGCACCTCAAAACACCATTTCCTCTTTTGTTGCTCACATGAGACATATTTATCTTCTTCACATTTTCTGTGTCTGTTAAATGTTAGGAAAAAGTTTCATAGCGTACTCTGAATTTCTCTGCAAGTTCTTGTATTGTTTAAAGTGGATCGGATGTTAGTAATAAACGCCACCAACTACGCATGGTCGACGGCTCTTTCTCATCTATCGTGTGGCTCGTTTTCGAGGATCATATCAGCTGACTGGGATTTAGCACAAACTGTTATGTCTTGTCTTCAGTAGTGGTGCCTTCCCCAAAAGCTGTATTGATGTTGTGAGCCGCCTCTCATGCACAGGGTTCAAAGTTTAAACACACCAAGTGATCACTGGATTACGACCACCACTATCAGATGTGGATGCGGCACTTTGACCACGTAATTTCTGAGAGGGCACAACTAGTCGACTGATGTCAGGTGTGGATCTAGAAGTTTACCCAAGATCACTGGATTGCAACCACCACTATCAGATGTGGATGCGGCACTTTGACCACGTAATTTCTGAGAGGGCACAACTAGTCGACTGATGTCAGGTGTGGATCTAGAAGTTTACCCAAGATCACTGGATTGCAACCACCACTATCAGATGTGGATGCGGCACTTTGACCACGTAATTTCTGAGAGGGCACAACTAGTCGACTGATGTCAGGTGTGGATCTAGAAGTTTACCCAAGATCACTGGATTACAACCACCACTATCAGATGTGGATGCGGCACTTTGACCACGTAATTTCTGAGAGGGCACAACTAGTCGACTGATGTCAGGTGTGGATCTAGAAGTTTACCCAAGATCACTGGATTACAACCACCACTATCAGATGTGGCTGCGGCACTTTGACCACGTAATTTCTGAGAGGGCACAACTAGTCGACTGATGTCAGGTGTGGATCTAGAAGTTTACCCAAGATCACTGGATTACAACCACCACTATCAGATGTGGATGCGGCACTTTGACCACGTAATTTCTGAGAGGGCACAACTAGTCGACTGATGTCAGGTGTGGATCTAGAAGTTTACCCAAGATCACTGGATTACAACCACCACTATCAGATGTGGATGCGGCACTTTGACCACGTAATTTCTGAGAGGGCACAACTAGTCGACTGATGTCAGGTGTGGATCTAGAAGTTTACCCAAGATCACTGGATTACAACCACCACTATCAGATGTGGCTGCGGCACTTTGACCACGTAATTTCTGAGAGGGCACAACTAGTCGACTGATGTCAGGTGTGGATCTAGAAGTTTACCCAAGATCAATGGATTACAACCACCACTATCAGATGTGGATGCGGCACTTTGACCACGTAATTTCTGAGAGGGCACAACTAGTCGACTGATGTCAGGTGTGGATCTAGAAGTTTACCCAAGATCACTGGATTACAACCACCACTATCAGATGTGGATGCGGCACTTTGACCACGTAATTTCTGAGAGGGCACAACTAGTCGACTGATGTCAGGTGTGGATCTAGAAGTTTACCCAAGATCACTGGATTACAACCACCACTATCAGATGTGGATGCGGCACTTTGACCACGTAATTTCTGAGAGGGCACAACTAGTCGACTGATGTCAGGTGTGGATCTAGAAGTTTACCCAAGATCACTGGATTACAACCACCACTATCAGATGTGGCTGCGGCACTTTGACCACGTAATTTCTGAGAGGGCACAACTAGTCGACTGATGTCAGGTGTGGATCTAGAAGTTTACCCAAGATCACTGGATTACAACCACCACTATCAGATGTGGATGCGGCACTTTGACCACGTAATTTCTGAGAGGGCACAACTAGTCGACTGATGTCAGGTGTGGATCTAGAAGTTTACCCAAGATCACTGGATTACAACCACCACTATCAGATGTGGATGCGGCACTTTGACCACGTAATTTCTGAGAGGGCACAACTAGTCGACTGATGTCAGGTGTGGATCTAGAAGTTTACCCAAGATCACTGGATTACAACCACCACTATCAGATGTGGCTGCGGCACTTTGACCACGTAATTTCTGAGAGGGCACAACTAGTCGACTGATGTCAGGTGTGGATCTAGAAGTTTACCCAAGATCACTGGATTACAACCACCACTATCAGATGTGGATGCGGCACTTTGACCACGTAATTTCTGAGAGGGCACAACTAGTCGACTGATGTCAGGTGTGGATCTAGAAGTTTACCCAAGATCACTGGATTACAACCACCACTATCAGATGTGGATGCGGCACTTTGACCACGTAATTTCTGAGAGGGCACAACTAGTCGACTGATGTCAGGTGTGGATCTAGAAGTTTACCCAAGATCACTGGATTACAACCACCACTATCAGATGTGGCTGCGGCACTTTGACCACGTAATTTCTGAGAGGGCACAACTAGTCGACTGATGTCAGGTGTGGATCTAGAAGTTTACCCAAGATCACTGGATTACAACCACCACTATCAGATGTGGATGCGGCACTTTGACCACGTAATTTCTGAGAGGGCACAACTAGTCGACTGATGTCAGGTGTGGATCTAGAAGTTTACCCAAGATCACTGGATTACAACCACCACTATCAGATGTGGATGCGGCACTTTGACCACGTAATTTCTGAGAGGGCACAACTAGTCGACTGATGTCAGGTGTGGATCTAGAAGTTTACTCAAGGGGGGGGGTATGAAAAGGGATGGGGGTGAGAAGACATTATGGAAAGGTTTTTTTAGATAGACAGGCAGTCAGTTAGTCTGTCTCAGGATATGACGTTAGTATCAGGAGATTCTGAAAATAATCTCGTATTAGCTGTGCCGCCTACCTCCCACCCCACCTAAGTGGGGATTGACTTCAGAGTGGGTGGAGCAACGGGAAGCTCCCGTGAGGCGTGAGGGAGCAGGAAAAATAAAAAACAAGTTAGTAAAATCATGCAATGCATTGATTATGATACGCTTTCCAACATACCAGAGATCATTACTCAAGTTATGTGGATAACGGCTGTGGAATAAATCTCGCTCCGGTGTCCTGACCTTTGACCCCATTTCGTTGATATTCAACAGAACCGGTTCACTATACCTCCGAAAACAACATGATAAAGATTTGTTGCAATCGAAGCATTTTAGGTAAGTTATGATGCACAAGGGCAATGGAATAAATCCAGCTCTTATGCCCTGCCTGACCTTTGACCCCATTCCGCCCATTTTCAATAGGGTTCGTGCCCAGGTGGTTCCCTACCACAATACTATAATTTCATCAAAATCGAACCATATTTACGCATGTTATGACGCATAAAGGCAATGGAATGGATCCCGCTTTTATGTCCTGACCTTTCACCCCATTCCGCCCATTTTCAATAGGGTTCGTGCCCAGGTGGTTCCCTACCACAATACTAAAATTTCATCGAAATCGAATCATATTTACGCATCTTCTGACGCATAAAGGCAATGGAACGGATCCCGCTTTTATGTCCTGACCTTTGACCCCATTCCGCCCATTTTCAATAGGGTTCATGCCCAGGTGGTTCCCTACCACAATACTATAATTTCATCGAAATCGAACCATATTTACACATGTTATGACGCATAAAGGCAATGGAATGGATCCAGCTTTTATGTCCTGACCTTTGACCCCATTCCGCCTATTTTCAATAGGGTACGTCTCCAGGAGGTTCCTTACCACATACTAAAATTTGATCGAAATCGAACCATTTTTATGCAAGTTATGACGCATAAGGGCAATGGAATATATCCCGCTTTTATGTCCTGACCTTTGACCCCATTCCGCCTATTTTCAATAGGGTACGTCCCCAGGAGGTTCCTTACCACATACTAAAATTTCATCGAAATCGAACCATTTTTATGCAAGTTATGACGCATAAAGGCAATGGAATGGATCCAGCTCCTATGTCCTGACCTTTGACCCCATTTCACCCATTTTCAATAGGGTTCGTCCCCAGGTGGTCCCCTACCATATACTAAAATTTCGTCGAAATCGAACCATTTTCACGTGAGTTATCGTGCGGACGGACAGACAAAGCTGGATCATATACGCTTCTTCAATCTACAGTTGGAAAGCGTAAAAAAGAAAGAAGTCCTGAAAAGACCATCTGAGAGAAAGCGGTGGGGACGTTTTCACGAATTTCGTTTACGACCCAATTAAGATATGTACGTAGATCAGATTGTTATTCAGTTTCTCCCACCTACTCTGATTTCAGTACCAAGCTCTGCCTTACCCTCTTTCGAGCGTTACAGATGCTAGAAAATTTTTACAATAGCAAAGAACTAACAAAAGAATACCGCCATGCTTCCATCTCCCCCCCCCGCTCGCTTTTTATTATATCTCCTTCTCTTTCTTTTTTTACTGAAGCTAAATCAATCTAACACGTATTTGAAATCTAATTATGTAGTAAGTTTAACTGTTAAATAAATAAAAAAAAAACTGAAAACAAAATATCAAAGTTAACGATTTACGAAATTTGCTACTTTAAATGTAAAAATTTCGTTAGCGTTTGGGGGAGGAGGGTGTGTGATCGGCCCAGTCGCTCCCAGCTAGACGTGCCACTGACTGGCGTAGCACATACAAGGTGTGAGTGGAGTCTCAGGCAGTAAAATTCTGAGCATTAAGGGTGTATGTGAAATAATGTATGACTGGTGCCCACTATCTTGAATTGCTTGCTGACTTTGTACACACAGCAATGTTGCAGTTCTTCCCAAACGGCGATGATATCTTTCAAGATGACAATGCTCCGAGTCACAGGTCCAATGATTGTGCAGGAATGGTTTGAGGAACACAGTTCAGACTTTCAGCATACTGACTGGCCTCCAAACTCTCCAAATATCTATCCCATAGAGCACCTGTGGGACACTAGGGAATGGCATATCAGGTGTATAGATACACCAGTCACCTCCGTAATTGCACTGAAGGCCGCATTACACGCAGCTTGGTTGGCCATACCTCCCAACTGCTTCTGACATCTTATTGATTTGATGCCACGTCAGATAGCTGCTGTACTGAGGGAGAAAGGAGGACCTACAAAGTATTTGGTGGGTGGTCACGATTCAGTGATCACTCCGTGTATGTTGAATCGATGCCACGTCGGATAGCTGCTGTACTGAGGGCAAAAGGAGGACCTACAAAGTATTAGGTGGGTGGTCACGATTCAGTGATCACTCCGTGTATGTTGAATCGATGCCACGTCGGATAGCTGCTGTACTGAGGGCCAAAGGAGGACCTACAAAGTATTAGGTGGGTGGTCACGATTCAGTGATCACTCCGTGTATGTTGAATCGATGCCACGTCGGATAGCTGCTGTACTGAGGGCCAAAGGAGGACCTACAAAGTATTAGGTGGGTGGTCACGATTCAGTGATCACTCCGTGTATGTTGAATCGATGCCACGTCGGATAGCTGCTGTACTGAGGGCCAAAGGAGGACCTACAAAGTATTAGGCGGGTGGTCACGATTCAGTGATCACTCCGTGTATGTTGAATCGATGCCACGTCGGATAGCTGCTGTACTGAGGGCCAAAGGAGGACCTACAAAGTATTAGGTGGGTGGTCACGATTCAGTGATCACTCCGTGTATGTTGAATCGATGCCACGTCGGATAGCTGCTGTACTGAGGGAGAAAGGAGGACCTACAAAGTATTTGGTGGGTGGTCACGATTCAGTGATCACTCCGTGTATGTTGAATCGATGCCACGTCGGATAGCTGCTGTACTGAGGGCCAAAGGAGGACCTACAAAGTATTTGGACGGTGGTCACGATTCAGTGATCACTCCGTGTATGTTGAATTGATGCCACGTCGGATAGCTGCTGTACTGAGGGCAAAAGGAGGACCTACAAAGTATTAGGTAGGTGGTCATATTTCAGTGATTACTCAGTGTATGTTGAATCGATGCCACGTCGGATAGCTGCTGTACTGAGGGCAAAAGGAGGACCTACAAAGTATTTGGTGGGTGGTCACGATTCAGTGATCACTCCGTGTATGTTGAATCGATGCCACGTCGGATAGCTGCTGTACTGAGGGAGAAAGGAGGACCTACAAAGTATTTGGTGGGTGGTCACGATTCAGTGATCACTCCGTGTATGTTGAATCGATGCCACGTCGGATAGCTGCTGTACTGAGGGCAAAGGAGGACCTACAAAGTATTTGGTGGGTGGTCACGATTCAGTGATCACTCCGTGTATGTTGAATCGATGCCACGTCGGATAGCTGCTGTACTGAGGGAGAAAGGAGGACCTACAAAGTATTTGGTGGGTGGTCACGATTCAGTGATCACTCCGTGTATGTTGAATCGATGCCACGTCGGATAGCTGCTGTACTGAGGGCAAAAGGAGGACCTACAAAGTATTTGGTGGGTGGTCACGATTCAGTGATCACTCCGTGTATGTTGAATCGATGCCACGTCGGATAGCTGCTGTACTGAGGGAGAAAGGAGGACCTACAAAGTATTTGGTGGGTGGTCACGATTCAGTGATCACTCCGTGTATGTTGAATCGATGCCACGTCGGATAGCTGCTGTACTGAGGGCAAAAGGAGGACCTACAAAGTATTTGGTGGGTGGTCACGATTCAGTGATCACTCCGTGTATGTTGAATCGATGCCACGTCGGATAGCTGCTGTACTGAGGGCCAAAGGAGGACCTACAAAGTATTAGGTGGGTGGTCACGATTCAGTGATCACTCCGTGTATGTTGAATCGATGCCACGTCGGATAGCTGCTGTACTGAGGGAGAAAGGAGGACCTACAAAGTATTAGGTGGGTGGTCACGATTCAGTGATCACTCCGTGTATGTTGAATCGATGCCACGTCGGATAGCTGCTGTACTGAGGGAGAAAGGAGGACCTACAAAGTATTAGGTGGGTGGTCACGATTCAGTGATCACTCCGTGTATGTTGAATCGATGCCACGTCGGATAGCTGCTGTACTGAGGGCCAAAGGAGGACCTACAAAGTATTAGGTGGGTGGTCACGATTCAGTGATCACTCCGTGTATGTTGAATCGATGCCACGTCGGATAGCTGCTGTACTGAGGGAGAAAGGAGGACCTACAAAGTATTAGGTGGGTGGTCACGATTCAGTGATCACTCCGTGTATGTTGAATCGATGCCACGTCGGATAGCTGCTGTACTGAGGGAGAAAGGAGGACCTACAAAGTATTTGGTGGGTGGTCACGATTCAGTGATCACTCCGTGTATGTTGAATCGATGCCACGTCGGATAGCTGCTGTACTGAGGGCAAAAGGAGGACCTACAAAGTATTTGGTGGGTGGTCACGATTCAGTGATCACTCCGTGTATGTTGAATCGATGCCACGTCGGATAGCTGCTGTACTGAGGGCAAAAGGAGGACCTACAAAGTATTTGGTGGGTGGTCACGATTCAGTGATCACTCCGTGTATGTTGAATCGATGCCACGTCGGATAGCTGCTGTACTGAGGGAGAAAGGAGGACCTACAAAGTATTAGGTGGGTGGTCACGATTCAGTGATCACTCCGTGTATGTTGAATCGATGCCACGTCGGATAGCTGCTGTACTGAGGGCCAAAGGAGGACCTACAAAGTATTAGGTGGGTGGTCACGATTCAGTGATCACTCCGTGTATGTTGAATCGATGCCACGTCGGATAGCTGCTGTACTGAGGGAGAAAGGAGGACCTACAAAGTATTAGGTGGGTGGTCACGATTCAGTGATCACTCCGTGTATGTTGAATCGATGCCACGTCGGATAGCTGCTGTACTGAGGGAGAAAGGAGGACCTACAAAGTATTAGGTGGGTGGTCACGATTCAGTGATCACTCCGTGTATGTTGAATCGATGCCACGTCGGATAGCTGCTGTACTGAGGGAGAAAGGAGGACCTACAAAGTATTAGGTGGGTGGTCACGATTCAGTGATCACTCCGTGTATGTTGAATCGATGCCACGTCGGATAGCTGCTGTACTGAGGGAGAAAGGAGGGCCTACAAAGTATTAGGTGGGTGGTCACGATTCAGTGATCACTCCGTGTATGTTGAATCGATGCCACGTCGGATAGCTGCTGTACTGAGGGAGAAAGGAGGACCTACAAAGTATTAGGTGGGTGGTCACGATTCAGTGATCACTCCGTGTATGTTGAATCGATGCCACGTCGGATAGCTGCTGTACTGAGGGAGAAAGGAGGGCCTACAAAGTATTAGGTGGGTGGTCACGATTCAGTGATCACTCCGTGTATGTTGAATCGATGCCACGTCGGATAGCTGCTGTACTGAGGGCAAAGGAGGACCTACAAAGTATTTGGTGGGTGGTCACGATTCAGTGATCACTCCGTGTATGTTGAATCGATGCCACGTCGGATAGCTGCTGTACTGAGGGCCAAAGGAGGACCTACAAAGTATTTGGACGGTGGTCACGATTCAGTGATCACTCCGTGTATGTTGAATTGATGCCACGTCGGATAGCTGCTGTACTGAGGGCAAAAGGAGGACCTACAAAGTATTAGGTAGGTGGTCATATTTCAGTGATTACTCAGTGTATGTTGAATCGATGCCACGTCGGATAGCTGCTGTACTGAGGGCAAAAGGAGGACCTACAAAGTATTTGGTGGGTGGTCACGATTCAGTGATCACTCCGTGTATGTTGAATCGATGCCACGTCGGATAGCTGCTGTACTGAGGGAGAAAGGAGGGCCTACAAAGTATTAGGTGGGTGGTCACGATTCAGTGATCACTCCGTGTATGTTGAATCGATGCCACGTCGGATAGCTGCTGTACTGAGGGAGAAAGGAGGACCTACAAAGTATTTGGTGGGTGGTCACGATTCAGTGATCACTCCGTGTATGTTGAATCGATGCCACGTCGGATAGCTGCTGTACTGAGGGAGAAAGGAGGACCTACAAAGTATTAGGTGGGTGGTCACGATTCAGTGATCACTCCGTGTATGTTGAATCGATGCCACGTCGGATAGCTGCTGTACTGAGGGCAAAAGGAGGGCCTACAAAGTATTTGGTGGGTGGTCACGATTCAGTGATCACTCCGTGTATGTTGAATCGATGCCACGTCGGATAGCTGCTGTACTGAGGGAGAAAGGAGGACCTACAAAGTATTTGGTGGGTGGTCACGATTCAGTGATCACTCCGTGTATGTTGAATCGATGCCACGTCGGATAGCTGCTGTACTGAGGGAGAAAGGAGGACCTACAAAGTATTTGGTGGGTGGTCACGATTCAGTGATCACTCCGTGTATGTTGAATCGATGCCACGTCGGATAGCTGCTGTACTGAGGGAGAAAGGAGGACCTACAAAGTATTAGGTGGGTGGTCACGATTCAGTGATCACTCCGTGTATGTTGAATCGATGCCACGTCGGATAGCTGCTGTACTGAGGGAGAAAGGAGGACCTACAAAGTATTAGGTGGGTGGTCACGATTCAGTGATCACTCCGTGTATGTTGAATCGATGCCACGTCGGATAGCTGCTGTACTGAGGGAGAAAGGAGGACCTACAAAGTATTAGGTGGGTGGTCACGATTCAGTGATCACTCCGTGTATGTTGAATCGATGCCACGTCGGATAGCTGCTGTACTGAGGGAGAAAGGAGGACCTACAAAGTATTAGGTGGGTGGTCACGATTCAGTGATCACTCCGTGTATGTTGAATCGATGCCACGTCGGATAGCTGCTGTACTGAGGGCAAAAGGAGGACCTACAAAGTATTTGGTGGGTGGTCACGATTCAGTGATCACTCCGTGTATGTTGAATCGATGCCACGTCGGATAGCTGCTGTACTGAGGGAGAAAGGAGGACCTACAAAGTATTTGGTGGGTGGTCACGATTCAGTGATCACTCCGTGTATGTTGAATCGATGCCACGTCGGATAGCTGCTGTACTGAGGGAGAAAGGAGGACCTACAAAGTATTAGGTGGGTGGTCACGATTCAGTGATCACTCCGTGTATGTTGAATCGATGCCACGTCGGATAGCTGCTGTACTGAGGGAGCAAAGGAGGACCTACAAAGTATTAGGTGGGTGGTCACGATTCAGTGATCACTCCGTGTATGTTGAATCGATGCCACGTCGGATAGCTGCTGTACTGAGGGAGAAAGGAGGACCTACAAAGTATTAGGTGGGTGGTCACGATTCAGTGATCACTCCGTGTATGTTGAATCGATGCCACGTCGGATAGCTGCTGTACTGAGGGAGAAAGGAGGACCTACAAAGTATTAGGTGGGTGGTCACGATTCAGTGATCACTCCGTGTATGTTGAATCGATGCCACGTCGGATAGCTGCTGTACTGAGGGAGAAAGGAGGACCTACAAAGTATTAGGTGGGTGGTCACGATTCAGTGATCACTCCGTGTATGTTGAATCGATGCCACGTCGGATAGCTGCTGTACTGAGGGAGAAAGGAGGACCTACAAAGTATTAGGTGGGTGGTCACGATTCAGTGATCACTCCGTGTATGTTGAATCGATGCCACGTCGGATAGCTGCTGTACTGAGGGCCAAAGGAGGACCTACAAAGTATTAGGTGGGTGGTCACGATTCAGTGATCACTCCGTGTATGTTGAATCGATGCCACGTCGGATAGCTGCTGTACTGAGGGAGAAAGGAGGACCTACAAAGTATTAGGTGGGTGGTCACGATTCAGTGATCACTCCGTGTATGTTGAATCGATGCCACGTCGGATAGCTGCTGTACTGAGGGCCAAAGGAGGACCTACAAAGTATTAGGTGGGTGGTCACGATTCAGTGATCACTCCGTGTATGTTGAATCGATGCCACGTCGGATAGCTGCTGTACTGAGGGAGAAAGGAGGACCTACAAAGTATTAGGTGGGTGGTCACGATTCAGTGATCACTCCGTGTATGTTGAATCGATGCCACGTCGGATAGCTGCTGTACTGAGGGAGAAAGGAGGACCTACAAAGTATTAGGTGGGTGGTCACGATTCAGTGATCACTCCGTGTATGTTGAATCGATGCCACGTCGGATAGCTGCTGTACTGAGGGAGAAAGGAGGGCCTACAAAGTATTTGGTGGGTGGTCACGATTCAGTGATCACTCCGTGTATGTTGAATCGATGCCACGTCGGATAGCTGCTGTACTGAGGGCCAAAGGAGGACCTACAAAGTATTAGGTGGGTGGTCACGATTCAGTGATCACTCCGTGTATGTTGAATCGATGCCACGTCGGATAGCTGCTGTACTGAGGGAGAAAGGAGGACCTACAAAGTATTAGGTGGGTGGTCACGATTCAGTGATCACTCCGTGTATGTTGAATCGATGCCACGTCGGATAGCTGCTGTACTGAGGGAGAAAGGAGGACCTACAAAGTATTAGGTGGGTGGTCACGATTCAGTGATCACTCCGTGTATGTTGAATCGATGCCACGTCGGATAGCTGCTGTACTGAGGGCCAAAGGAGGACCTACAAAGTATTAGGTGGGTGGTCACGATTCAGTGATCACTCCGTGTATGTTGAATCGATGCCACGTCGGATAGCTGCTGTACTGAGGGAGAAAGGAGGACCTACAAAGTATTAGGTGGGTGGTCACGATTCAGTGATCACTCCGTGTATGTTGAATCGATGCCACGTCGGATAGCTGCTGTACTGAGGGAGAAAGGAGGACCTACAAAGTATTAGGTGGGTGGTCACGATTCAGTGATCACTCCGTGTATGTTGAATCGATGCCACGTCGGATAGCTGCTGTACTGAGGGCCAAAGGAGGACCTACAAAGTATTAGGTGGGTGGTCACGATTCAGTGATCACTCCGTGTATGTTGAATCGATGCCACGTCGGATAGCTGCTGTACTGAGGGCCAAAGGAGGACCTACAAAGTATTAGGTGGGTGGTCACGATTCAGTGATCACTCCGTGTATGTTGAATCGATGCCACGTCGGATAGCTGCTGTACTGAGGGAGAAAGGAGGACCTACAAAGTATTAGGTGGGTGGTCACGATTCAGTGATCACTCCGTGTATGTTGAATCGATGCCACGTCGGATAGCTGCTGTACTGAGGGCCAAAGGAGGACCTACAAAGTATTAGGTGGGTGGTCACGATTCAGTGATCACTCCGTGTATGTTGAATCGATGCCACGTCGGATAGCTGCTGTACTGAGGGAGAAAGGAGGGCCTACAAAGTATTAGGTGGGTGGTCACGATTCAGTGATCACTCCGTGTATGTTGAATCGATGCCACGTCGGATAGCTGCTGTACTGAGGGCAAAAGGAGGACCTACAAAGTATTTGGTGGGTGGTCACGATTCAGTGATCACTCCGTGTATGTTGAATCGATGCCACGTCGGATAGCTGCTGTACTGAGGGCCAAAGGAGGACCTACAAAGTATTAGGTGGGTGGTCACGATTCAGTGATCACTCCGTGTATGTTGAATCGATGCCACGTCGGATAGCTGCTGTACTGAGGGCAAAAGGAGGACCTACAAAGTATTAGGTGGGTGGTCACGATTCAGTGATCACTCCGTGTATGTTGAATCGATGCCACGTCGGATAGCTGCTGTACTGAGGGAGAAAGGAGGACCTACAAAGTATTAGGTGGGTGGTCACGATTCAGTGATCACTCCGTGTATGTTGAATCGATGCCACGTCGGATAGCTGCTGTACTGAGGGAGAAAGGAGGACCTACAAAGTATTAGGTGGGTGGTCACGATTCAGTGATCACTCCGTGTATGTTGAATCGATGCCACGTCGGATAGCTGCTGTACTGAGGGAGAAAGGAGGACCTACAAAGTATTAGGTGGGTGGTCACGATTCAGTGATCACTCCGTGTATGTTGAATCGATGCCACGTCGGATAGCTGCTGTACTGAGGGCAAAAGGAGGACCTACAAAGTATTTGGTGGGTGGTCACGATTCAGTGATCACTCCGTGTATGTTGAATCGATGCCACGTCGGATAGCTGCTGTACTGAGGGCCAAAGGAGGACCTACAAAGTATTAGGTGGGTGGTCACGATTCAGTGATCACTCCGTGTATGTTGAATCGATGCCACGTCGGATAGCTGCTGTACTGAGGGAGAAAGGAGGACCTACAAAGTATTAGGTGGGTGGTCACGATTCAGTGATCACTCCGTGTATGTTGAATCGATGCCACGTCGGATAGCTGCTGTACTGAGGGAGAAAGGAGGACCTACAAAGTATTAGGTGGGTGGTCACGATTCAGTGATCACTCCGTGTATGTTGAATCGATGCCACGTCGGATAGCTGCTGTACTGAGGGCAAAAGGAGGACCTACAAAGTATTAGGTGGGTGGTCACGATTCAGTGATCACTCCGTGTATGTTGAATCGATGCCACGTCGGATAGCTGCTGTACTGAGGGAGAAAGGAGGACCTACAAAGTATTAGGTGGGTGGTCACGATTCAGTGATCACTCCGTGTATGTTGAATCGATGCCACGTCGGATAGCTGCTGTACTGAGGGAGAAAGGAGGACCTACAAAGTATTAGGTGGGTGGTCACGATTCAGTGATCACTCCGTGTATGTTGAATCGATGCCACGTCGGATAGCTGCTGTACTGAGGGCAAAAGGAGGACCTACAAAGTATTAGGTGGGTGGTCACGATTCAGTGATCACTCCGTGTATGTTGAATCGATGCCACGTCGGATAGCTGCTGTACTGAGGGAGAAAGGAGGACCTACAAAGTATTAGGTGGGTGGTCACGATTCAGTGATCACTCCGTGTATGTTGAATCGATGCCACGTCGGATAGCTGCTGTACTGAGGGCAAAAGGAGGACCTACAAAGTATTAGGTGGGTGGTCACGATTCAGTGATCACTCCGTGTATGTTGAATCGATGCCACGTCGGATAGCTGCTGTACTGAGGGAGAAAGGAGGACCTACAAAGTATTAGGTGGGTGGTCACGATTCAGTGATCACTCCGTGTATGTTGAATCGATGCCACGTCGGATAGCTGCTGTACTGAGGGAGAAAGGAGGACCTACAAAGTATTAGGTGGGTGGTCACGATTCAGTGATCACTCCGTGTATGTTGAATCGATGCCACGTCGGATAGCTGCTGTACTGAGGGCAAAAGGAGGACCTACAAAGTATTAGGTGGGTGGTCACGATTCAGTGATCACTCCGTGTATGTTGAATCGATGCCACGTCGGATAGCTGCTGTACTGAGGGCAAAGGAGGACCTACAAAGTATTAGGTGGGTGGTCACGATTCAGTGATCACTCCGTGTATGTTGAATCGATGCCACGTCGGATAGCTGCTGTACTGAGGGCAAAAGGAGGACCTACAAAGTATTAGGTGGGTGGTCACGATTCAGTGATCACTCCGTGTATGTTGAATCGATGCCACGTCGGATAGCTGCTGTACTGAGGGCAAAAGGAGGACCTACAAAGTATTAGGTGGGTGGTCACGATTCAGTGATCACTCCGTGTATGTTGAATCGATGCCACGTCGGATAGCTGCTGTACTGAGGGAGAAAGGAGGACCTACAAAGTATTAGGTGGGTGGTCACGATTCAGTGATCACTCCGTGTATGTTGAATCGATGCCACGTCGGATAGCTGCTGTACTGAGGGAGAAAGGAGGACCTACAAAGTATTAGGTGGGTGGTCACGATTCAGTGATCACTCCGTGTATGTTGAATCGATGCCACGTCGGATAGCTGCTGTACTGAGGGAGAAAGGAGGACCTACAAAGTATTAGGTGGGTGGTCACGATTCAGTGATCACTCCGTGTATGTTGAATCGATGCCACGTCGGATAGCTGCTGTACTGAGGGAGAAAGGAGGACCTACAAAGTATTAGGTGGGTGGTCACGATTCAGTGATCACTCCGTGTATGTTGAATCGATGCCACGTCGGATAGCTGCTGTACTGAGGGAGCAAAGGAGGACCTACAAAGTATTAGGTGGGTGGTCACGATTCAGTGATCACTCCGTGTATGTTGAATCGATGCCACGTCGGATAGCTGCTGTACTGAGGGCAAAAGGAGGACCTACAAAGTATTAGGTGGGTGGTCACGATTCAGTGATCACTCCGTGTATGTTGAATCGATGCCACGTCGGATAGCTGCTGTACTGAGGGCAAAAGGAGGACCTACAAAGTATTAGGTGGGTGGTCACGATTCAGTGATCACTCCGTGTATGTTGAATCGATGCCACGTCGGATAGCTGCTGTACTGAGGGAGAAAGGAGGACCTACAAAGTATTAGGTGGGTGGTCACGATTCAGTGATCACTCCGTGTATGTTGAATCGATGCCACGTCGGATAGCTGCTGTACTGAGGGCAAAAGGAGGACCTACAAAGTATTAGGTGGGTGGTCACGATTCAGTGATCACTCCGTGTATGTTGAATCGATGCCACGTCGGATAGCTGCTGTACTGAGGGCCAAAGGAGGACCTACAAAGTATTAGGTGGGTGGTCACGATTCAGTGATCACTCCGTGTATGTTGAATCGATGCCACGTCGGATAGCTGCTGTACTGAGGGAGAAAGGAGGACCTACAAAGTATTAGGTGGGTGGTCACGATTCAGTGATCACTCCGTGTATGTTGAATCGATGCCACGTCGGATAGCTGCTGTACTGAGGGCAAAAGGAGGACCTACAAAGTATTTGGTGGGTGGTCACGATTCAGTGATCACTCCGTGTATGTTGAATCGATGCCACGTCGGATAGCTGCTGTACTGAGGGAGAAAGGAGGACCTACAAAGTATTAGGTGGGTGGTCACGATTCAGTGATCACTCCGTGTATGTTGAATCGATGCCACGTCGGATAGCTGCTGTACTGAGGGCAAAAGGAGGACCTACAAAGTATTTGGTGGGTGGTCACGATTCAGTGATCACTCCGTGTATGTTGAATCGATGCCACGTCGGATAGCTGCTGTACTGAGGGCAAAAGGAGGACCTACAAAGTATTTGGTGGGTGGTCACGATTCAGTGATCACTCCGTGTATGTTGAATCGATGCCACGTCGGATAGCTGCTGTACTGAGGGCCAAAGGAGGACCTACAAAGTATTAGGTGGGTGGTCACGATTCAGTGATCACTCCGTGTATGTTGAATCGATGCCACGTCGGATAGCTGCTGTACTGAGGGCCAAAGGAGGACCTACAAAGTATTAGGTGGGTGGTCACGATTCAGTGATCACTCCGTGTATGTTGAATCGATGCCACGTCGGATAGCTGCTGTACTGAGGGCCAAAGGAGGACCTACAAAGTATTAGGTGGGTGGTCACGATTCAGTGATCACTCCGTGTATGTTGAATCGATGCCACGTCGGATAGCTGCTGTACTGAGGGCCAAAGGAGGACCTACAAAGTATTAGGTGGGTGGTCACGATTCAGTGATCACTCCGTGTATGTTGAATCGATGCCACGTCGGATAGCTGCTGTACTGAGGGCAAAAGGAGGACCTACAAAGTATTAGGTGGGTGGTCACGATTCAGTGATCACTCCGTGTATGTTGAATCGATGCCACGTCGGATAGCTGCTGTACTGAGGGCAAAAGGAGGACCTACAAAGTATTTGGTGGGTGGTCACGATTCAGTGATCACTCCGTGTATGTTGAATCGATGCCACGTCGGATAGCTGCTGTACTGAGGGCAAAAGGAGGACCTACAAAGTATTTGGTGGGTGGTCACGATTCAGTGATCACTCCGTGTATGTTGAATCGATGCCACGTCGGATAGCTGCTGTACTGAGGGAGAAAGGAGGACCTACAAAGTATTAGGTGGGTGGTCACGATTCAGTGATCACTCCGTGTATGTTGAATCGATGCCACGTCGGATAGCTGCTGTACTGAGGGCCAAAGGAGGACCTACAAAGTATTAGGTGGGTGGTCACGATTCAGTGATCACTCCGTGTATGTTGAATCGATGCCACGTCGGATAGCTGCTGTACTGAGGGCCAAAGGAGGACCTACAAAGTATTAGGTGGGTGGTCACGATTCAGTGATCACTCCGTGTATGTTGAATCGATGCCACGTCGGATAGCTGCTGTACTGAGGGCCAAAGGAGGACCTACAAAGTATTAGGTGGGTGGTCACGATTCAGTGATCACTCCGTGTATGTTGAATCGATGCCACGTCGGATAGCTGCTGTACTGAGGGAGAAAGGAGGACCTACAAAGTATTAGGTGGGTGGTCACGATTCAGTGATCACTCCGTGTATGTTGAATCGATGCCACGTCGGATAGCTGCTGTACTGAGGGCCAAAGGAGGACCTACAAAGTATTAGGTGGGTGGTCACGATTCAGTGATCACTCCGTGTATGTTGAATCGATGCCACGTCGGATAGCTGCTGTACTGAGGGCAAAGGAGGACCTACAAAGTATTAGGTGGGTGGTCACGATTCAGTGATCACTCCGTGTATGTTGAATCGATGCCACGTCGGATAGCTGCTGTACTGAGGGCAAAAGGAGGACCTACAAAGTATTTGGTGGGTGGTCACGATTCAGTGATCACTCCGTGTATGTTGAATCGATGCCACGTCGGATAGCTGCTGTACTGAGGGCAAAAGGAGGACCTACAAAGTATTTGGTGGGTGGTCACGATTCAGTGATCACTCCGTGTATGTTGAATCGATGCCACGTCGGATAGCTGCTGTACTGAGGGCCAAAGGAGGACCTACAAAGTATTAGGTGGGTGGTCACGATTCAGTGATCACTCCGTGTATGTTGAATCGATGCCACGTCGGATAGCTGCTGTACTGAGGGAGAAAGGAGGACCTACAAAGTATTAGGTGGGTGGTCACGATTCAGTGATCACTCCGTGTATGTTGAATCGATGCCACGTCGGATAGCTGCTGTACTGAGGGCCAAAGGAGGACCTACAAAGTATTAGGTGGGTGGTCACGATTCAGTGATCACTCCGTGTATGTTGAATCGATGCCACGTCGGATAGCTGCTGTACTGAGGGCAAAAGGAGGACCTACAAAGTATTAGGTGGGTGGTCACGATTCAGTGATCACTCCGTGTATGTTGAATCGATGCCACGTCGGATAGCTGCTGTACTGAGGGCCAAAGGAGGACCTACAAAGTATTAGGTGGGTGGTCACGATTCAGTGATCACTCCGTGTATGTTGAATCGATGCCACGTCGGATAGCTGCTGTACTGAGGGCCAAAGGAGGACCTACAAAGTATTAGGTGGGTGGTCACGATTCAGTGATCACTCCGTGTATGTTGAATCGATGCCACGTCGGATAGCTGCTGTACTGAGGGCCAAAGGAGGACCTACAAAGTATTAGGTGGGTGGTCACGATTCAGTGATCACTCCGTGTATGTTGAATCGATGCCACGTCGGATAGCTGCTGTACTGAGGGCAAAGGAGGACCTACAAAGTATTAGGTGGGTGGTCACGATTCAGTGATCACTCCGTGTATGTTGAATCGATGCCACGTCGGATAGCTGCTGTACTGAGGGCAAAAGGAGGACCTACAAAGTATTTGGTGGGTGGTCACGATTCAGTGATCACTCCGTGTATGTTGAATCGATGCCACGTCGGATAGCTGCTGTACTGAGGGCCAAAGGAGGACCTACAAAGTATTAGGTGGGTGGTCACGATTCAGTGATCACTCCGTGTATGTTGAATCGATGCCACGTCGGATAGCTGCTGTACTGAGGGCAAAAGGAGGACCTACAAAGTATTAGGTGGGTGGTCACGATTCAGTGATCACTCAGTGTATGTTGAATCGATGCCACGTCGGATAGCTGCTGTACTGAGGGCAAAAGGAGGACCTACAAAGTATTTGGTGGGTGGTCACGATTCAGTGATCACTCCGTGTATGTTGAATCGATGCCACGTCGGATAGCTGCTGTACTGAGGGCAAAAGGAGGACCTACAAAGTATTTGGTGGGTGGTCACGATTCAGTGATCACTCCGTGTATGTTGAATCGATGCCACGTCGGATAGCTGCTGTACTGAGGGCAAAAGGAGGACCTACAAAGTATTTGGTGGGTGGTCACGATTCAGTGATCACTCCGTGTATGTTGAATCGATGCCACGTCGGATAGCTGCTGTACTGAGGGCGAAAGGAGGACCTACAAAGTATTTGGTGGGTGGTCACGATTCAGTGATCACTCCGTGTATGTTGAATCGATGCCACGTCGGATAGCTGCTGTACTGAGGGCAAAAGGAGGACCTACAAAGTATTTGGTGGGTGGTCACGATTCAGTGATCACTCCGTGTATGTTGAATCGATGCCACGTCGGATAGCTGCTGTACTGAGGGCAAAAGGAGGACCTACAAAGTATTTGGTGGGTGGTCACGATTCAGTGATCACTCCGTGTATGTTGAATCGATGCCACGTCGGATAGCTGCTGTACTGAGGGCAAAGGAGGACCTACAAAGTATTTGGTGGGTGGTCACGATTCAGTGATCACTCCGTGTATGTTGAATCGATGCCACGTCGGATAGCTGCTGTACTGAGGGCCAAAAGGAGGACCTACAAAGTATTAGGTGGGTGGTCACGATTCAGTGATCACTCCGTGTATGTTGAATCGATGCCACGTCGGATAGCTGCTGTACTGAGGGCGAAAGGAGGACCTACAAAGTATTTGGTGGGTGGTCACGATTCAGTGATCACTCCGTGTATGTTGAATCGATGCCACGTCGGATAGCTGCTGTACTGAGGGCAAAAGGAGGACCTACAAAGTATTAGGTGGGTGGTCACGATTCAGTGATCACTCCGTGTATGTTGAATCGATGCCACGTCGGATAGCTGCTGTACTGAGGGCAAAAGGAGGACCTACAAAGTATTTGGTGGGTGGTCACGATTCAGTGATCACTCCGTGTATGTTGAATCGATGCCACGTCGGATAGCTGCTGTACTGAGGGCAAAAGGAGGACCTACAAAGTATTTGGTGGGTGGTCACGATTCAGTGATCACTCCGTGTATGTTGAATCGATGCCACGTCGGATAGCTGCTGTACTGAGGGCAAAAGGAGGACCTACAAAGTATTTGGTGGGTGGTCACGATTCAGTGATCACTCCGTGTATGTTGAATCGATGCCACGTCGGATAGCTGCTGTACTGAGGGCCAAAGGAGGACCTACAAAGTATTAGGTGGGTGGTCACGATTCAGTGATCACTCCGTGTATGTTGAATCGATGCCACGTCGGATAGCTGCTGTACTGAGGGCCAAAGGAGGACCTACAAAGTATTAGGTGGGTGGTCACGATTCAGTGATCACTCCGTGTATGTTGAATCGATGCCACGTCGGATAGCTGCTGTACTGAGGGCCAAAGGAGGACCTACAAAGTATTAGGTGGGTGGTCACGATTCAGTGATCACTCCGTGTATGTTGAATCGATGCCACGTCGGATAGCTGCTGTACTGAGGGCCAAAGGAGGACCTACAAAGTATTAGGTGGGTGGTCACGATTCAGTGATCACTCCGTGTATGTTGAATCGATGCCACGTCGGATAGCTGCTGTACTGAGGGCAAAAGGAGGACCTACAAAGTATTTGGTGGGTGGTCACGATTCAGTGATCACTCCGTGTATGTTGAATCGATGCCACGTCGGATAGCTGCTGTACTGAGGGCCAAAGGAGGACCTACAAAGTATTTGGTGGGTGGTCACGATTCAGTGATCACTCCGTGTATGTTGAATCGATGCCACGTCGGATAGCTGCTGTACTGAGGGCCAAAGGAGGACCTACAAAGTATTAGGTGGGTGGTCACGATTCAGTGATCACTCCGTGTATGTTGAATCGATGCCACGTCGGATAGCTGCTGTACTGAGGGCCAAAGGAGGACCTACAAAGTATTAGGTGGGTGGTCACGATTCAGTGATCACTCCGTGTATGTTGAATCGATGCCACGTCGGATAGCTGCTGTACTGAGGGCCAAAGGAGGACCTACAAAGTATTAGGTGGGTGGTCACGATTCAGTGATCACTCCGTGTATGTTGAATCGATGCCACGTCGGATAGCTGCTGTACTGAGGGCCAAAGGAGGACCTACAAAGTATTAGGTGGGTGGTCACGATTCAGTGATCACTCCGTGTATGTTGAATCGATGCCACGTCGGATAGCTGCTGTACTGAGGGCAAAAGGAGGACCTACAAAGTATTAGGTGGGTGGTCACGATTCAGTGATCACTCCGTGTATGTTGAATCGATGCCACGTCGGATAGCTGCTGTACTGAGGGCAAAAGGAGGACCTACAAAGTATTTGGTGGGTGGTCACGATTCAGTGATCACTCCGTGTATGTTGAATCGATGCCACGTCGGATAGCTGCTGTACTGAGGGCCAAAGGAGGACCTACAAAGTATTTGGTGGGTGGTCACGATTCAGTGATCACTCCGTGTATGTTGAATCGATGCCACGTCGGATAGCTGCTGTACTGAGGGCCAAAGGAGGACCTACAAAGTATTTGGTGGGTGGTCACGATTCAGTGATCACTCCGTGTATGTTGAATCGATGCCACGTCGGATAGCTGCTGTACTGAGGGCCAAAGGAGGACCTACAAAGTATTAGGTGGGTGGTCACGATTCAGTGATCACTCCGTGTATGTTGAATCGATGCCACGTCGGATAGCTGCTGTACTGAGGGCCAAAGGAGGACCTACAAAGTATTAGGTGGGTGGTCACGATTCAGTGATCACTCCGTGTATGTTGAATCGATGCCACGTCGGATAGCTGCTGTACTGAGGGCCAAAGGAGGACCTACAAAGTATTAGGTGGGTGGTCACGATTCAGTGATCACTCCGTGTATGTTGAATCGATGCCACGTCGGATAGCTGCTGTACTGAGGGCAAAAGGAGGACCTACAAAGTATTTGGTGGGTGGTCACGATTCAGTGATCACTCCGTGTATGTTGAATCGATGCCACGTCGGATAGCTGCTGTACTGAGGGCCAAAGGAGGACCTACAAAGTATTAGGTGGGTGGTCACGATTCAGTGATCACTCCGTGTATGTTGAATCGATGCCACGTCGGATAGCTGCTGTACTGAGGGCCAAAGGAGGACCTACAAAGTATTAGGTGGGTGGTCACGATTCAGTGATCACTCCGTGTATGTTGAATCGATGCCACGTCGGATAGCTGCTGTACTGAGGGCCAAAGGAGGACCTACAAAGTATTAGGTGGGTGGTCACGATTCAGTGATCACTCCGTGTATGTTGAATCGATGCCACGTCGGATAGCTGCTGTACTGAGGGCCAAAGGAGGACCTACAAAGTATTAGGTGGGTGGTCACGATTCAGTGATCACTCCGTGTATGTTGAATCGATGCCACGTCGGATAGCTGCTGTACTGAGGGCGAAAGGAGGACCTACAAAGTATTTGGTGGGTGGTCACGATTCAGTGATCACTCCGTGTATGTTGAATCGATGCCACGTCGGATAGCTGCTGTACTGAGGGCAAAAGGAGGACCTACAAAGTATTTGGTGGGTGGTCACGATTCAGTGATCACTCCGTGTATGTTGAATCGATGCCACGTCGGATAGCTGCTGTACTGAGGGCCAAAGGAGGACCTACAAAGTATTTGGTGGGTGGTCACGATTCAGTGATCACTCCGTGTATGTTGAATCGATGCCACGTCGGATAGCTGCTGTACTGAGGGCCAAAGGAGGACCTACAAAGTATTAGGTGGGTGGTCACGATTCAGTGATCACTCCGTGTATGTTGAATCGATGCCACGTCGGATAGCTGCTGTACTGAGGGCCAAAGGAGGACCTACAAAGTATTAGGTGGGTGGTCACGATTCAGTGATCACTCCGTGTATGTTGAATCGATGCCACGTCGGATAGCTGCTGTACTGAGGGCAAAAGGAGGACCTACAAAGTATTAGGTGGGTGGTCACGATTCAGTGATCACTCCGTGTATGTTGAATCGATGCCACGTCGGATAGCTGCTGTACTGAGGGCGAAAGGAGGACCTACAAAGTATTAGGTGGGTGGTCACGATTCAGTGATCACTCCGTGTATGTTGAATCGATGCCACGTCGGATAGCTGCTGTACTGAGGGCAAAAGGAGGACCTACAAAGTATTTGGTGGGTGGTCACGATTCAGTGATCACTCCGTGTATGTTGAATCGATGCCACGTCGGATAGCTGCTGTACTGAGGGCCAAAGGAGGACCTACAAAGTATTAGGTGGGTGGTCACGATTCAGTGATCACTCCGTGTATGTTGAATCGATGCCACGTCGGATAGCTGCTGTACTGAGGGCCAAAGGAGGACCTACAAAGTATTTGGTGGGTGGTCACGATTCAGTGATCACTCCGTGTATGTTGAATCGATGCCACGTCGGATAGCTGCTGTACTGAGGGCAAAGGAGGACCTACAAAGTATTTGGTGGGTGGTCACGATTCAGTGATCACTCCGTGTATGTTGAATCGATGCCACGTCGGATAGCTGCTGTACTGAGGGCAAAAGGAGGACCTACAAAGTATTAGGTGGGTGGTCACGATTCAGTGATCACTCCGTGTATGTTGAATCGATGCCACGTCGGATAGCTGCTGTACTGAGGGCCAAAGGAGGACCTACAAAGTATTTGGTGGGTGGTCACGATTCAGTGATCACTCCGTGTATGTTGAATCGATGCCACGTCGGATAGCTGCTGTACTGAGGGCAAAAGGAGGACCTACAAAGTATTAGGTGGGTGGTCACGATTCAGTGATCACTCCGTGTATGTTGAATCGATGCCACGTCGGATAGCTGCTGTACTGAGGGCAAAAGGAGGACCTACAAAGTATTAGGTGGGTGGTCACGATTCAGTGATCACTCCGTGTATGTTGAATCGATGCCACGTCGGATAGCTGCTGTACTGAGGGCAAAAGGAGGACCTACAAAGTATTAGGTGGGTGGTCACGATTCAGTGATCACTCCGTGTATGTTGAATCGATGCCACGTCGGATAGCTGCTGTACTGAGGGCAAAAGGAGGACCTACAAAGTATTAGGTGGGTGGTCACGATTCAGTGATCACTCCGTGTATGTTGAATCGATGCCACGTCGGATAGCTGCTGTACTGAGGGCAAAAGGAGGACCTACAAAGTATTAGGTGGGTGGTCACGATTCAGTGATCACTCCGTGTATGTTGAATCGATGCCACGTCGGATAGCTGCTGTACTGAGGGCAAAGGAGGACCTACAAAGTATTTGGTGGGTGGTCACGATTCAGTGATCACTCCGTGTATGTTGAATCGATGCCACGTCGGATAGCTGCTGTACTGAGGGCAAAGGAGGACCTACAAAGTATTAGGTGGGTGGTCACGATTCAGTGATCACTCCGTGTATGTTGAATCGATGCCACGTCGGATAGCTGCTGTACTGAGGGCAAAAGGAGGACCTACAAAGTATTAGGTGGGTGGTCACGATTCAGTGATCACTCCGTGTATGTTGAATCGATGCCACGTCGGATAGCTGCTGTACTGAGGGCAAAAGGAGGACCTACAAAGTATTTGGTGGGTGGTCACGATTCAGTGATCACTCCGTGTATGTTGAATCGATGCCACGTCGGATAGCTGCTGTACTGAGGGCCAAAGGAGGACCTACAAAGTATTAGGTGGGTGGTCACGATTCAGTGATCACTCCGTGTATGTTGAATCGATGCCACGTCGGATAGCTGCTGTACTGAGGGCAAAAGGAGGACCTACAAAGTATTAGGTGGGTGGTCACGATTCAGTGATCACTCCGTGTATGTTGAATCGATGCCACGTCGGATAGCTGCTGTACTGAGGGCAAAAGGAGGACCTACAAAGTATTAGGTGGGTGGTCACGATTCAGTGATCACTCCGTGTATGTTGAATCGATGCCACGTCGGATAGCTGCTGTACTGAGGGCAAAAGGAGGACCTACAAAGTATTTGGTGGGTGGTCACGATTCAGTGATCACTCCGTGTATGTTGAATCGATGCCACGTCGGATAGCTGCTGTACTGAGGGCCAAAGGAGGACCTACAAAGTATTAGGTGGGTGGTCACGATTCAGTGATCACTCCGTGTATGTTGAATCGATGCCACGTCGGATAGCTGCTGTACTGAGGGCCAAAGGAGGACCTACAAAGTATTAGGTGGGTGGTCACGATTCAGTGATCACTCCGTGTATGTTGAATCGATGCCACGTCGGATAGCTGCTGTACTGAGGGCAAAAGGAGGACCTACAAAGTATTAGGTGGGTGGTCACGATTCAGTGATCACTCCGTGTATGTTGAATCGATGCCACGTCGGATAGCTGCTGTACTGAGGGCAAAAGGAGGACCTACAAAGTATTAGGTGGGTGGTCACGATTCAGTGATCACTCCGTGTATGTTGAATCGATGCCACGTCGGATAGCTGCTGTACTGAGGGCAAAAGGAGGACCTACAAAGTATTAGGTGGGTGGTCACGATTCAGTGATCACTCCGTGTATGTTGAATCGATGCCACGTCGGATAGCTGCTGTACTGAGGGCAAAAGGAGGACCTACAAAGTATTTGGTGGGTGGTCACGATTCAGTGATCACTCCGTGTATGTTGAATCGATGCCACGTCGGATAGCTGCTGTACTGAGGGCCAAAGGAGGACCTACAAAGTATTAGGTGGGTGGTCACGATTCAGTGATCACTCCGTGTATGTTGAATCGATGCCACGTCGGATAGCTGCTGTACTGAGGGCAAAAGGAGGACCTACAAAGTATTAGGTGGGTGGTCACGATTCAGTGATCACTCAGTGTATGTTGAATCGATGCCACGTCGGATAGCTGCTGTACTGAGGGCAAAAGGAGGACCTACAAAGTATTTGGTGGGTGGTCACGATTCAGTGATCACTCCGTGTATGTTGAATCGATGCCACGTCGGATAGCTGCTGTACTGAGGGAGAAAGGAGGACCTACAAAGTATTAGGTGGGTGGTCACGATTCAGTGATCACTCCGTGTATGTTGAATCGATGCCACGTCGGATAGCTGCTGTACTGAGGGCAAAAGGAGGACCTACAAAGTATTAGGTGGGTGGTCACGATTCAGTGATCACTCCGTGTATGTTGAATCGATGCCACGTCGGATAGCTGCTGTACTGAGGGCAAAAGGAGGACCTACAAAGTATTTGGTGGGTGGTCACGATTCAGTGATCACTCCGTGTATGTTGAATCGATGCCACGTCGGATAGCTGCTGTACTGAGGGCAAAAGGAGGACCTACAAAGTATTAGGTGGGTGGTCACGATTCAGTGATCACTCCGTGTATGTTGAATCGATGCCACGTCGGATAGCTGCTGTACTGAGGGCAAAAGGAGGACCTACAAAGTATTAGGTGGGTGGTCACGATTCAGTGATCACTCCGTGTATGTTGAATCGATGCCACGTCGGATAGCTGCTGTACTGAGGGCCAAAGGAGGACCTACAAAGTATTAGGTGGGTGGTCACGATTCAGTGATCACTCCGTGTATGTTGAATCGATGCCACGTCGGATAGCTGCTGTACTGAGGGCAAAAGGAGGACCTACAAAGTATTAGGTGGGTGGTCACGATTCAGTGATCACTCCGTGTATGTTGAATCGATGCCACGTCGGATAGCTGCTGTACTGAGGGCAAAAGGAGGACCTACAAAGTATTAGGTGGGTGGTCACGATTCAGTGATCACTCCGTGTATGTTGAATCGATGCCACGTCGGATAGCTGCTGTACTGAGGGCCAAAGGAGGACCTACAAAGTATTTGGTGGGTGGTCACGATTCAGTGATCACTCCGTGTATGTTGAATCGATGCCACGTCGGATAGCTGCTGTACTGAGGGCGAAAGGAGGACCTACAAAGTATTAGGTGGGTGGTCACGATTCAGTGATCACTCCGTGTATGTTGAATCGATGCCACGTCGGATAGCTGCTGTACTGAGGGCCAAAGGAGGACCTACAAAGTATTAGGTGGGTGGTCACGATTCAGTGATCACTCCGTGTATGTTGAATCGATGCCACGTCGGATAGCTGCTGTACTGAGGGCCAAAGGAGGACCTACAAAGTATTAGGTGGGTGGTCACGATTCAGTGATCACTCCGTGTATGTTGAATCGATGCCACGTCGGATAGCTGCTGTACTGAGGGCAAAAGGAGGACCTACAAAGTATTAGGTGGGTGGTCACGATTCAGTGATCACTCCGTGTATGTTGAATCGATGCCACGTCGGATAGCTGCTGTACTGAGGGCAAAAGGAGGACCTACAAAGTATTAGGTGGGTGGTCACGATTCAGTGATCACTCCGTGTATGTTGAATCGATGCCACGTCGGATAGCTGCTGTACTGAGGGCAAAAGGAGGACCTACAAAGTATTAGGTGGGTGGTCACGATTCAGTGATCACTCAGTGTATGTTGAATCGATGCCACGTCGGATAGCTGCTGTACTGAGGGCAAAAGGAGGACCTACAAAGTATTTGGTGGGTGGTCACGATTCAGTGATCACTCCGTGTATGTTGAATCGATGCCACGTCGGATAGCTGCTGTACTGAGGGCAAAAGGAGGACCTACAAAGTATTAGGTGGGTGGTCACGATTCAGTGATCACTCCGTGTATGTTGAATCGATGCCACGTCGGATAGCTGCTGTACTGAGGGCCAAAGGAGGACCTACAAAGTATTAGGTGGGTGGTCACGATTCAGTGATCACTCCGTGTATGTTGAATCGATGCCACGTCGGATAGCTGCTGTACTGAGGGCAAAAGGAGGACCTACAAAGTATTAGGTGGGTGGTCACGATTCAGTGATCACTCCGTGTATGTTGAATCGATGCCACGTCGGATAGCTGCTGTACTGAGGGCAAAAGGAGGACCTACAAAGTATTAGGTGGGTGGTCACGATTCAGTGATCACTCAGTGTATGTTGAATCGATGCCACGTCGGATAGCTGCTGTACTGAGGGCAAAAGGAGGACCTACAAAGTATTAGGTGGGTGGTCACGATTCAGTGATCACTCCGTGTATGTTGAATCGATGCCACGTCGGATAGCTGCTGTACTGAGGGCAAAAGGAGGACCTACAAAGTATTAGGTGGGTGGTCACGATTCAGTGATCACTCCGTGTATGTTGAATCGATGCCACGTCGGATAGCTGCTGTACTGAGGGCAAAAGGAGGACCTACAAAGTATTAGGTGGGTGGTCACGATTCAGTGATCACTCCGTGTATGTTGAATCGATGCCACGTCGGATAGCTGCTGTACTGAGGGCAAAAGGAGGACCTACAAAGTATTAGGTGGGTGGTCACGATTCAGTGATCACTCCGTGTATGTTGAATCGATGCCATGTCGGATAGCTGCTGTACTGAGGGCCAAAGGAGGACCTACAAAGTATTAGGTGGGTGGTCACGATTCAGTGATCACTCCGTGTATGTTGAATCGATGCCACGTCGGATAGCTGCTGTACTGAGGGCAAAAGGAGGACCTACAAAGTATTAGGTGGGTGGTCACGATTCAGTGATCACTCCGTGTATGTTGAATCGATGCCACGTCGGATAGCTGCTGTACTGAGGGCAAAAGGAGGACCTACAAAGTATTAGGTGGGTGGTCACGATTCAGTGATCACTCCGTGTATGTTGAATCGATGCCACGTCGGATAGCTGCTGTACTGAGGGCCAAAGGAGGACCTACAAAGTATTAGGTGGGTGGTCACGATTCAGTGATCACTCCGTGTATGTTGAATCGATGCCACGTCGGATAGCTGCTGTACTGAGGGCAAAAGGAGGACCTACAAAGTATTAGGTGGGTGGTCACGATTCAGTGATCACTCCGTGTATGTTGAATCGATGCCACGTCGGATAGCTGCTGTACTGAGGGCAAAAGGAGGACCTACAAAGTATTAGGTGGGTGGTCACGATTCAGTGATCACTCCGTGTATGTTGAATCGATGCCACGTCGGATAGCTGCTGTACTGAGGGCCAAAGGAGGACCTACAAAGTATTTGGTGGGTGGTCACGATTCAGTGATCACTCCGTGTATGTTGAATCGATGCCACGTCGGATAGCTGCTGTACTGAGGGCCAAAGGAGGACCTACAAAGTATTAGGTGGGTGGTCACGATTCAGTGATCACTCCGTGTATGTTGAATCGATGCCACGTCGGATAGCTGCTGTACTGAGGGCCAAAGGAGGACCTACAAAGTATTTGGTGGGTGGTCACGATTCAGTGATCACTCCGTGTATGTTGAATCGATGCCACGTCGGATAGCTGCTGTACTGAGGGCAAAAGGAGGACCTACAAAGTATTAGGTGGGTTGTCACGATTCAGTGATCACTCCGTGTATGTTGAATCGATGCCACGTCCGATAGCTGCTGTACTGAGGGCCAAAGGAGGACCTACAAAGTATTAGGTGGGTGGTCACGATTCAGTGATACCTCCGTGTATGTTGAATCGATGCCACGTCGGATAGCTGCTGTACTGAGGGCAAAAGGAGGACCTACAAAGTATTAGGTGGGTGGTCACGATTCAGTGATCACTCCGTGTATGTTGAATCGATGCCACGTCGGATAGCTGCTGTACTGAGGGCCAAAGGAGGACCTACAAAGTATTAGGTGGGTGGTCACGATTCAGTGATCACTCCGTGTATGTTGAATCGATGCCACGTCGGATAGCTGCTGTACTGAGGGCCAAAGGAGGACCTACAAAGTATTAGGTGGGTGGTCACGATTCAGTGATCACTCCGTGTATGTTGAATCGATTCCACGTCGGATAGCTGCTGTACTGAGGGCAAAAGGAGGACCTACAAAGTATTAGGTGGGTGGTCACGATTCAGTGATCACTCCGTGTATGTTGAATCGATGCCACGTCGGATAGCTGCTGTACTGAGGGCAAAAGGAGGACCTACAAAGTATTAGGTGGGTGGTCACGATTCAGTGATCACTCCGTGTATGTTGAATCGATGCCACGTCGGATAGCTGCTGTACTGAGGGCAAAAACAGGACCTACAAAGTATTAGGTGGGTGGTCACGATTCAGTGATCACTCCGTGTATGTTGAATCGATGCCACGTCGGATAGCTGCTGTACTGAGGGAGAAAGGAGGACCCACGAAGTGTTAGGTCATCATCATCATCATTGTCAACCATTATCAATCCACTGCTGGACGAAGGTCTCCCCAAGTTTCCTCCACAACGGTCTGTCTTGCGCCAGTCTCCTCCATGTCCCCCCTGCATACTTTCGAATTTCATCCACCCATCTCCCATGTGGTCTTCTTCTGGGTCTTTTCCTGTCCCTTGGAATCCAATCTAAAATTTCAGCTGTCCATCGATGATCTGTCCTTCTGGCAGTATGTCCAGCCCATTGCCATTTCAGGGATTTAACTCTGATCATGATGTCTTCCACTCTTGTCATTTTTCGGATCCACGAGGTCATATTTCAGTGATTACTCAGTGTATGTTGAATCGATGCCACGTTGGATAGCTGCCTTACTGAGGGAAAAAGGAGGACCTACGAAGTATTAGGTAGGTGGTCATATTTCAGTGATTACTCAGTGTAAGTTGAATCGATGCCACGTCGGATAGCTGCTATACTGAGGGAGAAAGGAGGACCTACGAAGTGTTAGGTAGGTGGTCATATTTCAGTGATTACTCAGTGTATGTTGAATCGATGCCACGTCGGATAGCTGCTGTACTGAGGAAAAAAGGAGGACCTACGAAGTATTAGGTAGGTGGTCATATTTCAGTGATTACTCAGTGTATGTTGAATCGATGCCACGTCGGATAGCTGCTGTACTGAGGGAAAAAGGAGGACCTACGAAGTATTAGGTAGGTGGTCATATTTCAGTGATTACTCAGTGTATGTTGAATCGATGCCACGTCGGATAGCTGCTGTACTGAGGAAAAAAGGAGGACCTACGAAGTATTAGGTAGGTGGTCATATTTCAGTGATTACTCAGTGTATGTTGAATCGATGCCACGTCGGATAGCTGCTGTACTGAGGGAAAAAGGAGGACCTACGAAGTATTAGGTAGGTGGTCATATTTCAGTGATTACTCAGTGTATGTTGAATCGATGCCACGTCGGATAGCTGCTGTACTGAGGGAGAAAGGAGGACCCACGAAGTGTTAGGTCATCATCATCATCATTGTCAACCATTATCAATCCACTGCTGGACGAAGGTCTCCCCAAGTTTCCTCCACAACGGTCTGTCTTGCGCCAGTCTCCTCCATGTCCCCCCTGCATACTTTCGAATTTCATCCACCCATCTCCCATGTGGTCTTCTTCTGGGTCTTTTCCTGTCCCTTGGAATCCAATCTAAAATTTCAGCTGTCCATCGATGATCTGTCCTTCTGGCAGTATGTCCAGCCCATTGCCATTTCAGGGATTTAACTCTGATCATGATGTCTTCCACTCTTGTCATTTTTCGGATCCACGAGGTCATATTTCAGTGATTACTCAGTGTATGTTGAATCGATGCCACGTTGGATAGCTGCCTTACTGAGGGAAAAAGGAGGACCTACGAAGTATTAGGTAGGTGGTCATATTTCAGTGATTACTCAGTGTAAGTTGAATCGATGCCACGTCGGATAGCTGCCGTACTGAGGGCCAAAGGAGGACCCACGAAGTGTTACGCATGTGGTCATATTTCAGTGATTACTCAGTGTAAGTTGAATCGATGCCACGTCGGATAGCTGCTGTACTGAGGGAGAAAGGAGGACCCACGAAGTGTTAGGTAGGTGGTCATATTTCAGTGATTACTCTGTGTATGTTGAATCGATGCCACGTCGGATAGCTGCCGTACTGAGGGGAAAAGGAGGACCTACGAAGTGTTAGGTAGGTGGTCATATTTCAGTGATTACTCAGTGTATGTTGAATCGATGCCACGTCGGATAGCTGCCGTACTGAGGGAGAAAGGAGGACCTACGAAGTATTAGGTAGGTGGTCATATTTCAGTGATTACTCAGTGTAAGTTGAATCAATGCCACGTCGGATAGCTGCCGTACTGAGGGAAAAGGAGGACCTACGAAGTATTAGGTAGGTGGTCATATTTCAGTGATTACTCAGTGTAAGTTGAATCAATGCCACGTCGGATAGCTGCCGTACTGAGGGAAAAAGGAGGACCTACGAAGTATTAGGTAGGTGGTCATATTTCAGTGCTCACTCCGTGTATGTTGAATCGATGCCACATCGGATAGCTGCTGTACTGAGGGCAAAAGGAGGACCTACAAAGTATTAGGTGGGTGGTCACGATTCAGTGATCACTCCTTGTATGTTGAATCGATGCCACGTCGGATAGCTGCTGTACTGAGGGAGAAAGGAGGACCCACGAAGTGTTAGGTAGGTGGTCATATTTCAGTGATTACTCAGTGTATGTTGAATCGATGCCACGTCGGATAGCTGCCGTACTGAGGGGAAAAGGACGACCTACGAAGTATTAGGTAGGTGGTCATATTTCAGTGATTACTCAGTGTAAGTTGAATCAATGCCACGTCGGATAGCTGCCGTACTGAGGGAAAAAGGACGACCTACGAAGTATTAGGTAGGTGGTCATATTTCAGTGATCACTCAGTGTATGTTGAATCGATGCCACGTCGGATAGCTGCCGTACTGAGGGAGAAAGGAGGACCTACAAAGTATTAGGTAGGTGGTCATATTTCAGTGATTACTCAGTGTAAGTTGAATCAATGCCACGTCGGATAGCTGCCGTACTGAGGGAAAAGGAGGACCTACGAAGTGTTAGGTAGGTGGTCATATTTCAGTGATTACTCAGTGTATGTTGAATCGATGCCACGTCGGATAGCTGCCGTACTGAGGGAAAAAGGAGGACCTACGAAGTATTAGGTAGGTGGTCATATTTCAGTGATTACTCAGTGTAAGTTGAATCAATGCCACGTCGGATAGCTGCCGTACTGAGGGAAAAAGGAGGACCTACGAAGTATTAGGTAGGTGGTCATATTTCAGTGATTACTCAGTGTAAGTTGAATCAATGCCACGTCGGATAGCTGCCGTACTGAGGGAAAAAGGAGGACCTACAAAGTATTAGGTAGTTGGTCATATTTCAGTGATTACTCAGTGTATGTTGAATCGATGCTACGTCGGATAGCTGCCGTACTGAGGGAGAAAGGAGGACCTACAAAGTATTAGGTAGGTGGTCATATTTCAGTGATTACTCAGTGTAAGTTGAATCAATGCCACATCGGATAGCTGCTATACTGAGGGAGAAAGGAGGACCCACGAAGTATTAGGTAGGTGGTCATGATTCAGCGATCACTCAGTGTACGTTGAATCGATGCCACGTCGGATAGCTGCTGTACTGAGGGAGAAAGGAGGACCCACGAAGTGTTAGGTAGGTGGTCATATTTCAGTGATTACTCAGTGTATGTTGAATCGATGCCACGTCGGATAGCTGCCGTACTGAGGGGAAAAGGAGGACCTACGAAGTGTTAGGTAGGTGGTCATATTTCAGTGATCACTCAGTGTATGTTGAATCGATGCCACGTCGGATAGCTGCCGTACTGAGGGACAAAGGAGGACCTACAAAGTATTAGGTAGGTGGTCATATTTCAGTGATTACTCAGTGTAAGTTGAATCAATGCCACGTCGGATAGCTGCCGTACTGAGGGAGAAAGGAGGACCCACGAAGTGTTAGGTAGGTGGTCATATTTCAGTGATTACTCAGTGTAAGTTGAATCAATGCCACGTCGGATAGCTGCTGTACTGAGGGAGAAAGGAGGACCCACGAAGTGTTAGGTAGGTGGTCATATTTCAGTGATTACTCAGTGTATGTTGAATCGATGCCACGTCGGATAGCTGCCGTACTGAGGGGAAAAGGAGGACCTACGAAGTGTTAGGTAGGTGGTCATATTTCAGTGATCACTCAGTGTATGTTGAATCGATGCCACGTCGGATAGCTGCCGTACTGAGGGACAAAGGAGGACCTACAAAGTATTAGGTAGGTGGTCATATTTCAGTGATTACTCAGTGTAAGTTGAATCAATGCCACGTCGGATAGCTGACCGTACTGAGGGAGAAAGGAGGACCTACGAAGTGTTAGCTGGGTGGGTGGTCATATTTCAGTGATCACTCCGTGTATGTTGAATCGAAGCCACGTTGGATAGCTGCCGTACTGAGGGACAAAGGAGGACCTACAAAGTATTAGGTGGGTGGTCATAATTTGGTAATCACTCAGTGTATAAGTAAATGACAGAAATTTGTCTCTTATCCATCGTTCTGTTCACTGTAGCACAATCTCCTTGGGGCTGATGCCAATAATAAAATGACAAGGCAACAACATTGATTCTTTAAATTTACATACGGCAAAGTCACATCACACGATGTGTTATTTTCCTTGAATTACACATGCCAACGGCACGAGTTTGAAAAATCCAACATTTGATCTGCAATAACCTAATAAATCATTTGAAAAGGAGAGTTAATGGGCAA